>QNGE01000569.1:53973-81998 GCA_008508345.1 Paragonimus westermani
GGACGTAGTCATTTTCAGTAGTTAGGTCCCTTCCCGTCCCCTTCTTTTTCCTTCTCTCTTTCTATATAGGGTTTGCTTTTTCTTCATGGTTGTGTGGCAGTTAAGCATTAGTGTTAACCACTGATGTATTGCTGTCTATGATGATGATGATGACCATCACATGCAAGCGAAATCGGTTGAGATTTGAGGTAGAATAATTCGGTCATGTCAAATGGGGGGCCAGTGGCGCAGTGATCAACACAGTTGCGTGGTGAAAGCGTGACCTAGTTATGATACTGGCTGTGGCAAAGATGTGCACTACGAACGTCATCTAACAAGAGCGAAACTCTAGTCTAATGCTTCTTTTCGAAAGGAGCTAACTGCAAAGCGTATCCGAATGCGAAGGCTACAATCAAATATGATTGTTGTTCAACCTGAGATGCAGTTGTAACCCACTATAAATCCCCAGTGTATGTGAACCGAGGTTTCTACATTTATCCCTCTTTAATGAGTGGGGACGAGTTCAGCACCATTTTCAACTTTGAGTCGTGCACATGGGTTCCCTTACTCGAACTGCAGTTGATCTTGTCAACGGTCCGCAAAGTGGCAGAGTAACATATATTTACGACTGCGCATAGAACGGCAAAAAGAGAAAACACAAAAACTACAAATTCGGGAGGGAAAAAAGAGACGACAAGCTTGAGGATACGTGTCCATCGATGCCTGCGACACAATCCCATGCTAAAAAGTGTCTCCCCAAGTAGTGCGGATCGTCACCAACATCCCGGTGGGACAGCCCACCCTGATCAGCTTTACCTACTGTGATGATTAGGACTTTCAGAGCACTTAACCACTTAACCTAGCTGTCTTGCGGTTTCTTCCGCTCGTCAGCAACCACACTGAACATTGTACGGCACCAGATACGCCCCATCGAAATGCGGACTACACGACCTAACCAGCAAAGACCGCGGGTCCTCATCACTTTGGCTGTCGGTCATGAGCTTGCACACTTCCCATGCGGGCTCTGGTGAACTCACGTTGCTCCTAGTCAGTCCATTTGATACAGGTTATCTGGTGGAGACACCGGTGGTTGAAAACCGAATGGGTATATGACCCACAGAATCCACAGATCCACAATCAAAATGATCGCACACATGTATTGTGAATATTGTCTCTCATGAATGACTAGAAGTCTTCACGACTGTAAACTGGCGAAGAGTAGTGAGCGTACTAAGTGCTTTCGCTATTATCGTGGACGCCTTGTCAGCCATATTACAAGTCTACAAGTGTACGCTCTCCAGGTCGATGAAGTGGTGGACAGTCTGGAGCAGTTTGTCTGCAGTGACAAAGATGGGGTTGATACTAGTCCAACTTTGTAAAGAGCACCTCACGATTAGCAGGTTTAAGGTGCATACCGTGCGGCGCAGCCATATAATTTAAGCGGTTTAGCATGGTGTGTTCAGAACAACTAAGTGATGTAATGTCGTCTGCGTGCTTATTATCCGCAAGTCTGCTTCTTAGCAAGAGCTCCACTATAAGATTCTCAGAAATTTCGAGTGCTCCTTCCAGAATTTCGATCACCACCTATTTGAAAAGACTGATGGAAATCGAACAGCTCTGTCGAACACCACGTGAAACGGAGACCACTGGAGGTGATTGCCCACAACTGCATAGTCTGCACTAAGCACGGACATGCAACGATTTGGACAACACATCGTAATACAGTGGGTTTATTCTGCGAAGACGACAGCACGAGAGAGGATGTCGCCAGTCGAGTTGACAGCCAGCTTCAGATATAGAAATACCACGATCGTTGATTGAGGGAACGAGTGCCGATGTTCTAGTGTCTGTTGCGAGGTAAATATATGGTCGGTGTTACCGCGTTTTAGCCAGAAACCTTCAAGGGTCTGGAGACCCAGTCGATTTTGGTGAAGTGGAACCCATCCGTTCACTGGTCGTCTTATTGACTTGGAATGATTCACTCAGCTGTACATATTTGTGGATACGTCCAGCCTGTATTTAGTTTAGGGGATTTTCTTTAACCGTTAATTTCCACCCACAGCGTAGTTACTTTTATGCGCATCTTCTAGTCGTCGCATATGCGTATTGGTCTGTCATTTTTCGTCAAGTATAATCACGTGAGCAGCGCCGCCGTTCGTCGCTGCATAATTCTCAATGCGGTGGATATGCCATGAGCCAGCCAGTTGAAAAAGCGCACAGTTTACGATGGTTGGGCCACACAGATTGGCATCAGTCACCCAGGGAAGTGTTCACCGGAACCACCGACAGTTGGGTAAGGCAGTTGTTTGATTACGGTCCATTGGATTCTCACCTTCCCCGTTGAGGACAGTCGTTACGCGTCACATGCCAGCCGAAAACCTTCCTGTCTTTCTCTTGCCCGGTTCTCTCTGTGTTTCTGAATCGGCTGTAGTATGAGGCCCATGAACATCTTGGGTGTGATTGAAGCAAGGCCACTACCTCTCTGGTCGTCCGATATTTTGCACTTCCTGAACATGGGCATGATTTGGGAGGCACCAGTGACGAGGCGCCTTCTCAGTCTCGTATGCGGAACGTTGGGGTGTGATCAGTTCAGGTAACCATGTCTTACCAGTGTTTTTTAGGGGCTCTAATACGTTTCATTAGTTCGAGATCTCGAGGACCACTTCTTTTCCGACAGAGGATTATGAGGAGTGTCATAACTAACTACACAGCCCTCAGCGTCCGCTGATGAATGAGCCGTCAGAGGTCAGTTGAAGTGTTCCTCGAATTTCCCAGTGCATCTGTCAGGTTGCCGCGATAAGCTGTAATTTGCTGAGCCATGTTTTACACATGCAGTCTTGCTGACACATTATGGAGGGTCAGTGTGACAACTTATACTTGTGGCAACATCCAGCTGTTCTCCGATACAATTGCCCTTTTCGAATCTGGTTCATTGGGGGAAGTGAACCTCACGGTCGTCACGTAGGTTGTTGGTATGTTTGTGTTTCACTTCGAGGCGGTCTTTTTCCTTATCGAAATCATAGAACTCTGTTGCCCTGAGTTTTCTACCTAAATATCTACTTTTGGCCTGTCTGACATGGTTTTACCTAGTACAACCGACAGGTTAACCTTGCAGGTGGGTGCCGTGCCGAACCCCAACCGTCACTTTTAGTTAACACAGTGGGTATTAAACGTGAGTATTTTGCTACCGCTTTTCAATGCAGCCCTCCAGATTTAGAAATATTATTCAGTTGACGTCAGCATTCAAACTGTGGCCACTGTTTAGGTCGGAATTAGCCTGCTCAACCTGCCTTTATGCGCTCAGAGACCTCCATATTTCTAACACTATAATTGTATTTCTCCTGAATGTTTAATCCGTCATCAATTTTCGGTCCTCAGTACAAGGCAACGGACATCGTTCTCAAAGAACCGGGCACGCTGGAAATGGTTTTCACTCCCAGCGATCCTGCACATGAGACACAACGGTACAAAGTCTTTCAGTTCGGCTCTGAAGGTGTTGGTCTATCGATGTATAACACGGACGACGTAAGTCACCTTGGAACTCTTATTGACAGGATTGACATTTGTTTGCATGTGAACTGGGAGACTACCAGGACACGTGGACCTAGACAGGAGAATGGTTGCAGGTTTTAGTTGGTATCTTCCGTTCATAAACCTTTACCGCAAAGCAGTCAGTAAGTGGCAGTTTTCCTGAAATACCAGACTAACCTTATTCCTTCCTGGTTAACCGGACGATCGGTTGTTCGTACTATCCACTAGGCTTTCCAATGTGAGTAGTTACCTTGCGTTTCCGTAATCCATGTATCTAAACCACCACGCTTCATCAAGCTTCAGGCTCTTTTTCAAGCGACGTGTATGGTCTGTTGTTCTTGTGTAACCTCGATTTCACTATTTTTTGTCATTGTCGGTCTTTTCACAGTTTACTGGCTGTTTCGATATTGTGGAGTATTTGAGTTATTCAGATAAACAGAGAAACAGCCCACAGGATGATTGATCAGGATAGTCGTAGCGTTCCTGTCATGCAGTTTAGGTCGGGTTTCCAGCTGACTGATGCGTATGCCTATAGATACCCTAACCCTTTTCTCACCACTCGATTGGCTTTTGCTTATTCATTCATCACCCTTTTTCAACCTATTGCTGCGTACCCTCACTGATTGTTTGTACGCTGCGGTTGTTCTTTGTGTTGTATCCACGACGTGTTTTTTTATGCCGTCTGTCTATTCTACCCACTGTTGACTGAATGCCTGCTAGTTTAGGACGATGGCCAATTGATCCTCGCTTCTGGTTGGCGCTTTCAGCATCGTGTGCACAGACTTGTCAAACCCCCTTAGCCTCGTTAGATGCTTGCTGCTTCGCAAGCCAGCCTCAGGTTATTGGTCAGTTTCAGTCTGTGGATAAAAAATGTAGGGCATTTGAGACCGGTAATCGACGTGTTATTGAGTTCTCAGCCCGCAGCCCTCACCATTTCATGCAGTTCCGTCAACGAAAGTTTTTTGTTGTCGTTGGCTTGTTCGTAGCTTTTGCTGAAAAGCAGTCCTGTTCAGGAATATCGGTTGTCGAACTGTTCTCTATCGCTGGGTTTTAAAACAAAGTCACTTGTTAACTGTAAGACGACATCCCGGATGCCTTATTTGAAGTACTGCAATCCCATTTCGATTCGTTGAAGTAAATGCTCACTGATTTCCTCCTAACTTTCTGTTATCCATGCTCCGCTCCGTTTTTTCTTATGAGTTGTATTATGTTTGTGACTCGTGGAAAGACCAACTTAATGCAATACACTGGTCGATAGGCCGGTATTTTCGATGTCTTTATTTTCAGTTTTATGCCTGTTACGCATTTCGATTACGCGTAGGCTCGCCTTCGAAGAAACATACTTTAGAAGCTCATTCAGAACTGAGTCATGCTTACTAGCCGCTGATCATTGCCCAGCGTGACTGGCATAATCAAATTACAATGTTTTGTTAGAACTCTGCCGTCACGAACCTAGACTTTTACGTTATCTCACACAGCCAGTGCTGTATTTCTCTCAGTGGTTATTTTGGTTTTAGATTTCTGTCGAGCAGTCTCAGTTTTCATCTAAGTATGAGGTTCGCTATAGGATAATGACTTTTTCCACTGTTATTTTAGTGAAAACTAACTTGGTTTATGGGTTTTCCAGATCTTTCATGTTATTCTATTTCTCTCTGAAAGAATAGGTTAATAGCACGTCACGTCAGGCTGTGTGTAACAAAAGTATGGTGTTTATACATTGAAATTTGATAAGAACTTTTCAGATCCCAACCGTTTCACACACTGAATGTCATGATTTTGTCATGCATTACAATTACTGGAGATAAGGGTTTCCTAACCGTCATTCTCTTTACATTTTCAAGAGTATCCGAGGTTTTGCATTCAGTTGCTTCGAATATGCGTTGAATATGAAATGGCCTCTTTACCTCAGTACGAAGAATACTATCCTGAAAAAATACGATGGACGATTTAAGGATATATTCGAGGAAATTTATGCGAAGTGAGCTTTGAATTTCACATACGTTTTACAGTTGTTTTTTTATACATGCAACTATGTGGCACTGAACCAAGCCGATCTGCTTCAGTTGAACATTCTCATTTAATGATTAGTTCGGTTATAGTGTCAAGAGATTGTTTCTTTTACTCGTACGTATCGACCAACGACCGCCGTCGTTCGGTTACTCTCCCACTCTTCTTTCAAGAAACCTAGTTTGTGATGGCCTTCCACCTTTTCTTCCCTTCAGCCTTGTTTGTACACGGTGTGTTAAATATTTTGTTCAATTTTCATCCCAACTGTTTAGGATGCAATAATATTTTTTATTATATCGAGCTACTTTTAACCGTATATTTTCAGTACCTCCCTTGCAAGTAGAGACCTTACCATTGGAGTATTCTTTTTTTAAATTTCTCATTGATTAAGCTTTCATTTTCATATTATCCTACCATTTGGCTAACCAACATCGGTCGGTTTGACCACAAGAGTCTCTACCCACACGCCTCCTGATATTATTCCTTCGGGTTTACATTGGATATGTGGTGTGTGTGGAACCACAGGTGGTGCGACACAAACCACTGGTGGTAAATGTTATCCGCAGTTGTCCTTTAGCTTTGGTCCCTGTGACAGGCCAGTCCAGCAGCGGATGCCGTCGAACAAATGACGATCAAGTAGAGAGGAGAACAAGCATTTTTTTGCGCGCTTGGCGTACTCGAAGTACTCGAAGATATTATCCCATCTACGGTGCATCATTAATCTGCTGATAGACTGGACGGATTAGATCTCGGCAAATAGTTGTTTGCGCAGTGCTCGGTCGCGCATTTTGGCTTAGGTGCAGCGGACGCAAGCTACGGGACTCACTGCGGGTGTAAGCCACAACGGACACTAGTTCACATACGAACAAAAGGTATAGCCGATGTTTAAATGCCCTCGTCATTGTAGGTAATTTGAACGTCTAGCTGGAGTATCTTGTTGTGAAAACGAATCGCCGGTAAATACCCTTGGCGCTTTGTGTGCAGCGCGCCGAAAATGAGAGGCGGCTACTACTCTGAGCATCACACAGTCCCTATATCGTGAGTCTCGTTCTCACACAAGAAGCAACAGTGCCAGCTACTAATATACTGCTGTTATTGAAGACGATGATGCACAAGTGGTGTACACCGCGTTCGATATATTCAAGTAATTTATGGACAAATATCTCGTGCATTTGCCATCCAAGCAACTGTCTTCTTAGAGTGTCTCATTATTCCCTTCTTTTTATTCCGAGGGAATGCAGAACATGGGCAAATTCTAGGACTGATCGCATCTGAAGGAAATGTTCTTATCTTCAAGGTGTAAAACAATACTTCAAGACTAAGTCTTGTCCCTATTACCTATTTCGCTAAAGACTGTCCGCTTGCGCCTATGCGATCTCATCTACCTGATTAACATAGCTTCATCTGTTCGAAATATTACTTAGGCGGTATATGCGAGAAAGGCGACGTCTACTTGGGTAGGTAGTGGACGATTCGACCCATTACGTGCGGACACTCAGCGCTCTATATCTGGCTGCACGGAAATAAGCAAGACCAAATCCTAAGTCTAACCTATCTCGCACAAGAAGTTTGTTTAATTGAGCTCGGGTGCAAAATTCACAAACGAAAGAGCACATTTATAATGATCCCAATAAAAGGTTTTAGTGGGGTTGTGAATGTCACACGTAAAGTTGTATCCATTTATTTTTGATTGCCTCACGAGATTATCTTCAAAATTTCCTCCAGGGATGTGAGCAAACTCTGGTAACTTTTCATTTCACTTCAGGTCGGCTATCTTACTCTCACTTTCGAAACTGTTGTACGTCCGCAGTGTATGTACATCTTGCTGGGTTTACCGGGGTTTATGAAATTTTCCCTTCCTTTTTCTCAACTAGATTGTCTCTATTGTATATAACTCTGTGTCTGTATCAACCACTTGTATGTTGTTGTCGATGACGGAGTGGAAATATCAGACGGAATTAGAATTCTGCAAACCATCTGGAGCAGTCGTATTCGAATATCCTAGCGTAGTTTTCAAATCGACCCTCCAATTTTGCCAAAGCGGCTATCCACTACTTGTAACACATGTGACTTGAGTGTACTCAGCTCCTTTCCAATAAGTGTGTCCATTGAACCACAGGGTGTTCCTCCTATGCCCCAGCGCTCATGCAGGTCTGAAGATGTTCATGCCTCTTGACGGTGAGCATGAGCTTTAAGTTTAGTCAACCCTGCTGTTTAGAATAATGTTGCGAATGTAGATACTTTTGCACGGAAGATGCCGCAGATTATGGACATCCCTTAATTTGTGTCTTATTACAAGATACTGAGCTGTTTCAATCACATCGTTAGTTTTTTCCAAACCGTAAGGATCACGCACTGAAAGCAAGCTATTGACAAGAGTTTCTCGGTTGTTATATTTTGTATGCTGCTTATGTGACGCATGTAGTTCTATAATGCACATTTTTTTTCCAGGGAATATAAGCACCTCTTTGAAGAGGCCAGCATTTGGTACGAACATCGTCTGATCGACGATATGGTTGCACAGGCCCTTAAATCCTCCGGTGGATTTGTTTGGGCCTGCAAAAACTACGACGGGGACGTTCAGAGTGACGTGATCGCCCAAGGTTGGTTTGATTCACGTTGTGATAGGGTAGCCCGATTATTTTGAACTCTTTTGTTTCAAGTAATCGGCGTTTAGCCTACTGGATTGCGTGACTACTAACGCCCTCAGTGAATTGTTCAGCACATAGTGGATGGATCGCCGGTTGTTTCAAATGCTGTTAAATTTGTGCGACTAGATATCTCAGGGTATGGTATAGTGTCTGTTGTCTTTTAACTAAAATGCCAGAGTATACTTTCGTTTATGCACATTATTTGACTATAAGACTAATAGAAGTGACGATGTTTTTAAAAGCTTGCGGATTCGTCCTAGCACCCAACATTCATATTTATATTATAGTAACATCTGGGTGCATGTGACAAACTCACTAGCCAAGCCCTTTCCCATGTTCCTCGACTACTGCCTTTAGATTAGTGCCACTCTGTGTCAGTGTACCTTTATTGTCCCATATTTTGCTCGCCTCTTACATGTCAGAAGAAAGATAACTACCCAAATATTCTATCCTCTTGCTATTGATCACTGTTATGTTTGTCTTACTTTCTGATATGATAACGTGGATTTTTCATCGTATGGATGAACAAAACAACAACATGACTGGGCTTGAACTTTTGGTCTGGTTAGGTCACAACAGAAATTAGGTGATTGACTAACTTGGTAATCCTTATGTTGCTAGACCCGCGCTGTACGGTGTTATTCCTTGGGTCATGCAGACTGACAGTCGTGGCCGGCTTACCGTACCCGGTAACCGAGATCATTAATGGATCTCGGTATCCCTTTTACCGCCCATAAAGGCTACGGATCCCTTGGTCTGATGACTTCCGTTCTAATGTGTCCGGACGGAAAAACGATTGAGGCTGAGGCTGCTCATGGCACCGTCACTCGACACTATCGAGAGCATCAGAAGGGGCGGCCCACAAGTACAAACCCAATTGCAAGCATTTTCGCCTGGACCCGTGGTCTAGCTCATCGAGGCAAGCTGGACAATAATCAGGAATTGATCAAGTGAGTGTTCTCCCGTCAGATTCGGATCGCGCTGTCCATTTTGAGCATTACGGTTGCGTGCACATTTTCATCCTAGGCGCCTGTAAGACGTGGCTGTCGATTGAGAATTGTAAACTAACAGCCACTTTAATTTGAAACTTGTTCCTCATCTGGCCAGACAATACGTAAAACGGTTTTATTCATATCTTGTTTTCCGACCGTCACTATCGACTTATGGTTTTGAAGGGATATTTCCACACCTATGAGATATCCACACCAAATTTAGTACGAATGAAGTTGAACAGTTTGGGCATCGTGTTTGACATGTTATTGCTAAACAGATTGGGAATAGCACAACGTTACGAGCAAGTTGTAATACTCTACGTTTCAACTACCTCGGGTGGCCTTCCTTAGGAGTGTTGTAATCGAATATAATCGATTTCGATTACAACACTCCTAAGGAAGGCCACCCGAGGTGGTTGAAACGTAGAGTATTACAACTTACTCGTAACGTTGTGTTATTCCCAATCTGTTTATCGATATTTTCAGACCGTTTATTCTTAATGGCGTTACCCGTTGAACCTGTGTTTCCGTTAGTTTATCACCGGTTTCTCCATTCGCCGACTATTTTCTTTGTGTTTAGGTGTTTTGACTCGTAACCCTCGACGGGATAAATTTCGCGTCGTGCACTTTGTAATCCCGTAGCTCGTTCATTTGAATGACAGGGTACTTGCTGGACGATTTAACAACTGCTACCCTCTAAGTTGGCGCAATGTGACAATACCATCCAGCTCTCATGTGTGACCCAGTGTGTCGCATGAAGACAAAAATGTTTTGTGATGCAAAGGCTTGTCTTATTTGTGAGGTGTCATGGGATATCTCCCTAATGATCAGAGCTTGTTGCGATGCTTTTCATAGCGTCTATTTCCAGGGCCTATGTTCCTCTGTTTCATTCTTGTTAGTTGAACGTGATATATGGAATAGAAGATGCACTCGTTTAGTTAAGTAGATCGATGTATCAATTATGCACTGTCCGTATTCATGGCTAGGAAACTGAATTGGGGAAAATTTGATTTTTCCTCTCTGAGCTTTTGTTTTACGCCAGATTCTGTGCCGATTTGGAAAAGGCCTGTATCGAGACTGTTGAAAGTGGAAAAATGACCAAAGACTTGGCCATATGTATTCACG
The DNA here is from genome assembly GCA_008508345.1 of Paragonimus westermani. Taxonomy (NCBI): domain Eukaryota; kingdom Metazoa; phylum Platyhelminthes; class Trematoda; order Plagiorchiida; family Troglotrematidae; genus Paragonimus; species Paragonimus westermani. The sequence continues at coordinate 64,259 of QNGE01000569.1, forward strand.
GTACCAGAAACGTCAAACCGGAACACTATTTGACTACTATGGACTTTCTGGAGGCCATCGCAGATCAGTTGAAAAGACGGCGTGGTGTATAAAGATATTTCGACCACATTTTCATAATTCTTGCCACTTTTCCTGAAAACTGCTCAGACAATGTACGTTGTCTGTGTGAGCTGAATTGGTGTACCACTAATCGAGCTCTTTTGTATCTGATTATGCACTCCGTATTACATTTTTGTACTAAACTCCTCTTTGACTCCCGATAAGTTTTTTTCTCTCATGGGCTAGTGCCGCGCGCGTTTCGGTACGTTCACAGCTGGCTGACTAAATGCGACGGTCGTATCTCTTGTGATCATTAGATCCTCGAGTCTTGTTTTTTGTCATGGAACACCTTTACCGCCGTGTGACACTTCCTACCGTTCACATTTCACTGATGAGTAGCCTCGTTTTCGGGTGTACTTCTGTTTAGGTTTAGGACAGTAGATGATGGGAGCGTGTAAGGGAGCGGTCTCACAGATGTGGACGGCAAGGCGTCGCTTCAAATTTATGAACGTTGCATCTGCAACTTCTGAAGGTCTTCAATTCTGATGTGACTTTGTACATACGGCTGCACTGAACTTACTCATTGCATTGGCTCATGAACATATGTATCTAGCTTTACATTGTATTGTACTATGTTTGGGTGTCAGTGTTCATATTCTTATGTTCTCGTAAGGCAAATTGAGAAGGAAGGACAGTGACATTAGGTTTGAAAATATAACTGAAGTTTGAGAACCGTCGATCTAAAGACTGGAATCCTTTTATGAATCCCGAGATACTAAGTGGTTGTTCAGGTGCCGAGTTGCAGTTCCGATTACGTCACCGTTCCAAAAGTTGGGATTTTCAGCAACTGATTACAAAAATAATGTTTCTCAAAATAAAACGGGAACTGCGTGCATAGTCGTAGGTTACATGAATTTCCTTGGAGTGACCATCAGATTAATGTAGAAATGTAGCTGAAAATTCATCATGGGTTCACTTTTCTCACTGAGGTTGCCCAGTTCGAGTGTAGTGTGTCCACCAACACTGTCAAGGGCAGTTACACTCTCTTGCTAACAGTTACCGCTGTAAGATAAAAATAGGCGGCAAACGCTGACTGTCTGTCTGTAAGGTCATTCGTTTTGTTGAGTGTGACGTACAAAAATGTTTCACATTTGTATGTGCCCCTTTACTTTCCGCACACGGCTTCAAACTGCTTGACTGATGTAATTGCGCACGCACTTAAGCAAGCGCATCGTCGTCCTAGCTTAAGGCTGCCCTTCCGGAACTAACATGTAAGTGGATCTGCATACATGTGTGGTGAGATTACGAAAAACATTCTGTTTGTGATAGGTGTGTCAGAAGCTTACAAGTGTTTCGGTCAGGTCGACGTTTTGGTGCACCGCGGAACCCAGTATTTTCTTTACGACTGAGCAGGTGTAATCGTTCTTCTTTGATGCTGACCAGCTACGTAGCATTTCTACAAGTCAATATCTGTTTGACTTTAATGCTTCCTCACGGTGGTACCTTTTATCATTTGTGCTTGTATTTCTCGCTGCTAAACCCCACTTGTGTTGAGTCGGTGCGGGATTTCTTCACCATAAGCACTGTGTGACCCAAATTGTCTATTCTCGATAAATTTTATCTTGTGCAGCACCGTCACTTTCAAAGGTTAATACGGCCAAATATAATGAATTATCGTGACCACGACTCACTTTTTCTACCAGTGGACCGATTTGTTGCCGAATAATCGGTTACCACGATAGTCACGTCCATGTTCCTACAACAAATTCCGTCTAGTCATATAAGGCTAGGACATTTTGTACGTGAGCCGGTACGGTTTTGCAAAAGCAATTTGGGAAGCGGGGTGGAACGTTGTTTATGCACAACTGTATCAGGTGTCCTGCTTCAGACAGGAGGATCACAAACGATCTTGCCTCAACATGTGTAATCACGCGGTAGTCGCAGTGTTAGGTGTGAGCACGCTAGTGAAACCGGTGCTGTGTCCCGCGGAGGGAATTTTTACACAAACGATGTTCTGATGATTCGAACACTCTTGTCAAAGTACAAACAGGAAAGATGCTTTCGGGTCTACTTTTCAATGAATCTTGATATATATAATGGTTATTTTTGACCAGCCCAGCAGTTCACAGTCAGTCATGTAATCGATCGGTTATTGTCACGTCTTCCACCAACCGATTGGATGCACACCAGCCTCTGCTGTTCTGTGGTTAAGAACAAACACCTGCCGTTACGTTATCACCAATGGTGATGCACTTATTTGAGAGACTGAGGGAACTTTTCTCTAATTATAACACTGGACTACATTGTCTGAATGTAACTGCTTCAGCGGGCACGAGACGACTTCTGAATTGATCAGTTACCGATAACCGCCTTCATAGTTAGTTAATAGTTACCGCTTGCTGTGTGCATCTTGTGAAGTACGGTAAAATTCTCTCAAAAATGGAACCCGTGCATTACATCGCTACATTCAAATAATTGCTCCTAGTGTTGTGAATCCAGAAGGCGGACGTAACAAAGGTTGCTTTATTGGAGAAACCAGTACACTACTTAAGCCTCTCAACGGGACTGAGAACAAAAACACTCATTTGCACACCACACTCTTCTGAGGATGCCCCAGTCGCTTTGGACACCATGTCTCAGTTCCGTCGTGTGGCGAAAGTCATTAAATGTCGTTCTGCCTTCCAACGGTCCTTCCCATATGTCTCCCGTATTTATCCCGCGATCATTTCGATCCATGCGGCTACTGAACAGTGGTGTGAGTAGTATGGTGCGACCGTCTATCCTCACTACACTAGTAGCCATAAGTCGTGCGGAGGACAGTTGTTTCTGCTTGGTTGTGTATCGTCAGCGCCACACTTTTGGAAATCGAACTCACGGCCTGTAAGCAAGTGAGAGATTGGTAAGTCAGACACTTTTCCATCGAAAGATGGAGTTGCATGAAAGCATACTAGTTAATCTTCTTGACTGTTACGCTCGCCTTTCCTACGGGAGACACTTCTCAAACTCTTCCTGAGGCCGAAGTTGACGCTTGCTAGTCTGTGGGTCAGTCACAGTGGCTGAGTAGGAAAAAGTAATAACACTGCTCATGTTTCTTTTCAATTTACTGTTAAGAGACTCAAAGGGTGTACTAATTTTACATAATGGGTGTCTCCGTGAGTTGTTCTCGTGGCACTACAATAGATGAAAGGAGCAGAGGCTTTAAGAGTAGGTGCTGGGCTACCTTGACATGGTGGTCAGGTCTGCGTACTGTATCGATCCGGAGGGCTGTACTGGGTATGTAAAAATGTACACAAATTCGATCATTCCAACCGCAACCTTGTCAGCCAGGTCAGAAAGGGGCAGTCAGACGAGAGACAGATGCACTCATAGGGTTGTATGTCACACCACCGACGGCATAGGAGTGCTTACGGAATGAGAGAAGTCCCTGTGGGCATACGGCAGGATTATTTTCACGGTTGTGACACTGCTGTCTTCCGAAGAAGAACAAGAGAGTACTGCGATCGCTCAACGGTTGACAGTGATCGTTGACGTATTGGCCAACACCGTCGGAAAACTTTTAGTATCGTTCAAAATCTGAATACATCCTCCGCGCAGCGATGATCAAAGTCAGACAACAATATCTTACTCACTTCGCCGTCGGCTTGGGTAATCCTATATTTGCCAAGTGAGCCACGGTTGAATCATTGGCTGTGGTAGAGTTCCTATAAAAACCCTATCTTCTGTTATTTCACAGATCAGATTCAGAGTCAGACTCGGGATGAAGTCCCTTAAGTTTATCCCCTCCGCAGCATGAACGACTATGTAGTGTCAGAAGTCATCGTTCTCCTGACAAGGACATTCATCCACTGCGACTTTCTCCCTCCATTTTCCCCCTAAGTTTTCTGTCTTCCCCGTACCTTCGGATGATAGCTGTTTTCTAAAGTCAAGACAACTGGTGGCCATTGGTGCCTAAACTGTCCGCACTCTCCGACAAGTTGGTCAGCAAGCTGCTTTGGCAAGTACTTTCTCATATCTGGGTCTTGTCACATGCTGTGTATGGGAGACGCGAGTCTACGATCCTAGCGCCTTTATTCAGTTGGGCTCACCTCTAAATAACTGTCGAACTAAGCACTCCTCTGAGAGTTTTGCTGACGCCGAAGCTGAATCTAGTGGTGAAGCTGGAGTTGGGATCTCACTGAGTTCCAAAACAGTGTTTAGTTGATTGGCTCTCAGTGAACAGCCACTTGTGCGCTATCAGGCTCAGTGCGTCGGTTGCAATATGTGAACGCAAATTAGAGAAGCGTTGTTTATTTAGCATATCGGTATGCGCTCCAAAAAATGATTGTTGGGATGCTTCTAAGGCTGCGTTCAATGACGCCGAAGGTTTTAACGCTGGACTTTGTTTTGTTTCGAGGGCCCAACGTACCGGCATTTATGATAGGCTACAGCAACCGTACATACCTCACGATCTCTATATTTCGAGTACCACATCTCAACACAATGAAGAGCGTTGTATGACGCCTAGGCCACCCTGTGCATCAACCATGGACACAAATCGACCGTACAACAGTCAGTTACATGTAGCGCTTTGTTTTATCATTTGCCTAGAGGTCACTCGAAAATGCGTGATAAATAACTGATATTAGAGCGAGGAGAACATAAAAAAACATTTACCAGGAGGCGTCGGTGAACAAATTGCCCAGTTCAAGCCAGGTGAAAGAACCTAACAAACACTGGAAACAAGTTGCAGCAACTGCGAAAACGTGCTGTAAGGAGGTGTATTCTGAAGGAGGTGTGCAGTTGCGACTGAAATGGACTTCCGTCACGTCGAAAAGCTGTTGTTTCAGAACGTCTTCAGTTGACTCTTGCTACTTCATTGGAACGGACGGAAAATTGAGAAATTGAAGTGGGAGCAACAATTTTAAGTGGCTCGCCTAAAACTCTGAGTGGAACTCGGCAACGACTTTTCCTTCAAATAATCGACAGGTTCTCAAATTGGAAATTGTCCCTCACTTGAATGTCTGCATCGGGTGGTATATGCATGAGAATGGTTTTACCTAACTGTACGCTCTAACCCACACAAACTTCCGAATTTCTAGTAAGACTTGGGGGTCGACGCGTATCGGCACGAAGACACTTGCGCTAATCGGAACGAATATTGATCGGACCAAATGTGAACGAAATTGAGACGAACCTAAACAACCTTGTTAAGTTTGTCTGACAGTTTAATCGATTGGACAAGCTTCAATAGTGCAATCCTAGTAGATCCAATGCTACGTGTTCCGGCTCGGATATTGACCCACTACCGTAATGCATGGCGTGAACACCAAAATTGTTTAGGTTTTGCGTGTTCAAATCAAATGTCCTCACGCGCTCGTCCGTAGTGTCATAAGGGTGCCTTAATGAGACGGGCAGTGCACATCAAACTGTCGCATAGTATGTCTGAAAATCAATATTCGTGTGCACATGATTACTGATAGTGGTGTGCCAACTGACGACGATCCGGTGGACAGGTATGGCTTCACTCATTAAATACATATGGTTCCTACAAACACTCAGCTGCAGGTCACTGCTCCGTACTGGCTTGGCGTATGTCAGATTTAAGACATAAAACACTGCTATTGTGAGGAAGTACACTAACAAAATGTTCAAATTACTGATGAGTAGTCGGCGATTTGGTTCATTTTCAAGTTGAACATCACTCACACTTGGTCACGGCCTTCGCATTCATATGGACTTCCATCCAGCCTCTTTCGAAAAGAAGCACTAGACTCGAGTTTCGCTCTCATTAGAGCTCACCAACAGTGCATATCCTTGCCACGGCCGGCATTCGAACTCCGGCCATTCCAATCATGAGGCGACCGTCTTGACCACTGCGCCATTGACCTCACATTAGGCACGACCGAATTATCACATGTGAACGCTCAACCACTTTCGCTTGTGAGCAACGATCAGGTTGCCCGGTCGTCTCGAGAGGAGACATTAACTGATCTGTTAACTCCAATCGATAATCCCACGATTAGGACTTTCGAGACAGGTCGAGAACACTGATTTCATTAGGCCTACTGGGCGGTATTTCATACTACTGATCGGTCAACACGGTTGCCTCATGAAAGAGTGACCGGAGTTCAACTCCCGGCCGTGGCGAGGATATGCACTACTGACGAGCTCTAATGAGAGCGGAACTCGAGTCTAGTGCTTCTTTTCGAAAGAGGCTGGCTGGAAAGTCTGTCTGAATGCGAATGCTGCAATCAAGTGTGAGTGATGTTCAACTCAAGAGTGTTTAAAGTTTGAATGTGCTGTCAACAGATGGACACGAAAATTCAGATATTACTAGTTGGCGACACTAATTTTCACGCTGAATTACTGCATCTACAAACTTTTTTGATTTTTTGTGAGCTCGTGATAATTTGGATGTTTACAGGCTGTATTATTCGGACATGTGGAACAGAAGTAAGCGACCTTACCGTACTGGGCCCGGTTCTGCCCGAATGCAAAACTTGCAGCCGAACTCGAATGGTGTTCAGTTTATCACAACCAAAGACTTTTACTACCTATTAATAACCGGGACTATACTTGTTTTTATTAGTCGATAAGTTCTGCGCGTTTCTTAAACCTGGTCACTGGAACCCTCTTGCTTCATTTAATATCCTGGTCGGGTTGACTAGAATCCCACGGTTGTCAAGATCGTTTGAGTAATGGAAGAAGGACGACGTTTTGCAAGAGTCAGTCTAGACCATTGATGGGTTACTCCAAAAGCTCCCATGTCTGTGCTTACCCAGCACTAATGAGCAACTCCCCTGATTCCATAAACTACCACCTAACGTTTCCTATTGCGACCTGGTAGGGTGTTCATAACTTGAGAAGCTGATCTCAACATCCTAACGCAATAGCAATAATTCGGCTGCTGGGTCTGCTTGTACCAGGATTCTCCATGAGTGAATTAGTCGGTGGTGTGTTTTTTCGAAGTCACTTTTGTACAGACGCTGTGTGGTTAGCAGTGGGACGTGTTTCAGTAGTTCATTTGATGATTATTGGTTTGTAATGAGATCAAGCCAATCCTACTCCAACTGGAAGCTAACATGGCAGAGCAAGATGGATGGGTCTCTTTCAATGCGCAGTATCTTTTTCATCCGTGAACTTGATGACACCACAAGCAGATCTAAACACTGCAAGCCTATGGGTGCATTACACAAGCCTTTTGTCCGGTGCAGTATAAAAAAATTCAGTCCGGAGGGCTTCTGCACAAAGCATGGCGTTTACATATAAATACTGATCTTCCGCCAACATCGCACTCAACCACATATCTAGCCAGAGCGAGAACAACACATCACTCTAAGCCAATCACAATCAAGGCCAACGCGTGCACGATCGATAACACTGCCCATGCGGTAACCGTTATGGCGTGCATCGTCTTTCCCTCTAATATTTTGAGCATGATACGATTTCTTTCGAAGATCCATTTAGAGTGGTCTTGTGAAGCGTCGGCTTTCATGGGAGTATCTCATTTCAGGTACCTGACCGTAGCGTGGAGCATCAGCGTCTAGCGTGTGTTTGTATGGGCTACGCCCATGCGGCGTTTCCTGGAACACTGTCTAACAGCCAGTATGAGAGATCATTTGGATTTATTTCTTTACGTTCAGGCTGTTCGTATCTTCCGCGAAGCTGGTTGATATGTGATAGGTGATCCATTGCTCACTTCCGACTCTTAGTTCACAAACAATCAGCCCCCGTCTTCCGGTAATGATTCCAGCAGTCCATTTTGGACATCGGCTCCGGAAATCTTTTGCATACATAATGTCTCCAACGTCGAATAGTCTGCCAGACTGTTGGAGTTGTATCTACAGTGCTGCCCGAGTCTCGTTATCAGAATGTGGTCTATGCAACATGATCTCATGTTTCGTTCGTATTTTTTTCTCCCAAGCAAAAGTTCGCTAGGTGAAACATTACCCGGAACGTTTGAATCTGTGATTATTCTTTAACTGAGGCAAAACAGATCCACAACGTTGTCCAGATGTCGCTCTCTCAGGGTATTTGAAGGTGTGTCGTTTTACAATATCCACACATCTCTCAGCTTGAAAATTTGACTGTGAGTGATAAGGTGGAGTTCTCAGGTGCAAAGTACTATTTGTTGAACGGAAGTCTGTGAATTCGCTGGATATGAACTGGGCACAGCTATGTGAAACAAGGACCTCGGGGAAGCCCAGTCTGAAAAACAGGCTTCTCAGATAGCGAATGGTGGATTGCCCAGTCGGTTCTTCTATGCTGCCAACTTCAGTGGTTCGACGGGTTTGAAACGGAACTAGGAAGTTGGAGCTTCTGAGTATTCCGTATCTGGATGCGTAGAATCTCAAGGTCCTCAGAAATGGATTGAAGTGGGGAAGAAGGTGCACTATCCGAACCAATGCAACAGATGTAGGTCAGGGTGAGCCTTGAAAATTGCTACAGAGTTAGCAGGAACAACATTCTAAGCCTTGTAAACATGTAATGAGAAAAAGCAGTCTGCATTCTAGTGTGTTATGTTGGACCAGTAGTTTTAGGAGGTAGCCCCTAAATGTCACTATTTTCCCTGTTGAGCATCAGCCGGCACGGGTGATCAGGAGACTTCATTATCAAAAGGTTATTACCAAGTCAACTCTGTGAGGACGATACTCTGAAGAGTACATGTTCGAAGATTTCAGCTTTTTTCATACAGCCTAGTTTTCAGACCTCGGACTGCCTTGGTGGCTCGATGTTGTGCAGGTTCCAGGAGCAACTTGTCCTTTTGGAGGTATGGTAACCAGATCATTGTCCCATTCTCCAGATGTGGTCAGACGAAACTGTTACCAAGAAGAAGAATCTCAGCCCGAAGGCGAGCACTAAGCTGCTTGTCTACTGTTCAGTGGCGTTGTCTATACTGCTGTACTGCACTGAAAAGTGGAAATTATATCAACGGAACGTGCGCTACCGCGGCCGTTTCCGTGTACAATGTTTGAGGCGTATCTTGGGTATTCAGTGGTCGTACATGATTCCGAACATTGAGCTACTACGGCGAGCGGACATGAACAGGATGGAAGCTTTGTTGATGCTGAATCAGCTCCGTTGGCTAGGTCACATCCGCCGAATGGACGATGACCGTATTCCTGAGCAGCTGCTCTATGGACAAGTGCAATCACTTAAGCGAAATCCTGGTGGTCGAAAGCGGAGATATCAGGATGTTATTCAAGCAAGTCTTTCACGATGTAATATTGATTTTAAATGCTGGGAAGACTTGGCGTTGAACCGGACGGCTTGGAGGAATACGAGCGTCCGCGAGCCCAACGAGCAGTTATTGCGCGGCCGAGAACGAAAGCGCGTGGTACGCAAAAGAACAATCGGTGTCATACGTCGTGGTGACGTGACCATACGGCATTGCGATGTGTGCGGTCACCAACGCACTCACCATGCACCGTCGGCGAAGAGCCGACGAGTACTTTGGGCTCAGATAGGCCGTATCAGTACATCCACTCTATTTCTGTTAATGATTGTATCGGCCAAAACCATGGTCTTATGGCAACTAGTCCTCTCCTCTTCTCAGAAACTTGAGTATCTGCGGTTCTTTTCTTTAGCTTTGTTGGTGTATTGTATAATGAATGGTTTGTGTTCTTTTCGGACTCCAATCTGAGTTTTGTTTTTCATCCTTGCCTTCCCTAGAATGCACTAACGTGCGAAAGGTTGGTTCCTAGGCCCTTCTCAAAAAGAACTGTGTGAAATGGGTACCCGTCGAGGTAAAACCTGGTGTTCAGAAAGCTGCGAATGTGCATAACTTTACACGTACCAGTATTAACCTCAAGGAGGTTCGCTCGAAACCAGTTAGATAGAATTTTAAGATCCTTATGTAAGATAAGATAATCATCGGTAGCGTTGACGGTTGGCCGAAATTGGACGTTGTCAGCAAAAGGAAGTTCTTTGGTACACATCAAGAATAGTAGAGGGCCAAGAATTGGACCTTGGGTTCATTGCTGCGAAAATTACTCATAATCAAAAGATGATGACGCCAATAAACAATACGTATATATAACACGTAACTAGCAGTGGAACATATAAACAAATAACAAGCTAGATGACAGTGTTTGGATTAATCGAAATCCTGATAGCACTGGAAGTGATTATTGTGGATCACTGCTTGAACGAGTGGAAAATTGCAGGGTGTGATGGAGAGGTTGGCTGATTTGAGCGTAATTCTTGACGTGTAATTTCTTTGCTATGTGAAGCTGTACAAGCCTCCGGGACAAAACCGTCTCGGCAAGACGGTGTACCGTTTAGCTCGTGTCAACCAGTCCGAGTGCGATGTGTCTTTCTCGTCCCAAACTTCTCATGTGTAAGAGGGTCTGATGGATTTTTGGTTTGACAGTGTTGGTGACCAATGGCAGTCCCAAAACATGCGACGTCGGATGGATGTGTCAGACAAGCTGGGCTCGCCAACCGTGCCGGAGCCAGATGAGTGAGCACGGCCGTTTATCGAGGTCAATATGCAGTTCGGATGTAGGCTACAAGGTCACGAGATATCGAACCGTGTTGAGGGTATCAACTATTATGTGCGTCCTGTGAAGTCGACACCGACAGTGTTCTCCACTGAGTCTATACCATCACGTAGTGAGTCCGCCATTAACGCGCACCCTGTACAGACGGTTAGCAATATATGACTCAAGCCACTGAAGATGCCTGCCTTGTACCCTATAATGAGAACTCTTGCCGATCAAAACAACATGGTCGGCACGGCCTTAGCAAAGTCGAGATATACGACGTTTATTCCATTGCCATGATCAACTGCTTTGGTCCACTGATTGGTGTCTATCAGTAGATTTGTGATACAGGAGCGGTCCTTGCGCAATCCGTGTTATGCGTTGAAGAAAAACTCACGAGACGTGAGGTACCTATAAAGCGAATCGTAGGCGAGCGCTCCTAAGATTTTTGAGACGCTTGATAAGAAAGCAGTTGGTGTATAATCGCTATGATAATTACGCCTACCATTCTTGATAACAGGTGTGGTGCTCGCGAGTTTCCAGCTGCCGAATACTGTTCCCTGGAAGACGGATTGCGTAAGGAGTAAGCTATGCGGATCAGCAAACTGTTCGGTCACTTCCAGCAAGGCCTTAGGAGATAAACCGTGGAGGCCAGAAGAGCTGTCCATAAGGCACCGGAGTTTAGAGAACACCACCGTGGAGGAAGTATCCACAGTGTAAGTGCCATCAATCTCGGTGACAAGACGAAACTGAGAAACCGATGGTGACTGCGCTAAAACCTTGCTGTCAACTCAGCGAGGACAACAGTGACCTACGTATCCTAGCTAGTAGGGCCTGATGGGCCTAAGAGTTGTGGAACTCCAGCTTCCGCCTTGCGAGTTGATGATACAACTCGGAAGAGGCTATTTGGATCGACGGTAAAGCGTTCCCTAAAACGTTATTGATAACGAAGACGGGCACGTCGAATTAGCGAGGTCCATCGATTCCTTAAGGTAGCGCATATTTTTTGGTCAACTTTAGACCCAGATAATCGATAGCACGTCCAAACGTACTTCTGGTCACTTAGATGTGGAATCCGTAACAACCAGAAGACAAACATAATTGATTGGTCCAACAAAATCAATATGGACTCGGCTTCGTGGCTTTTTCTCGAAAAAACAGAACTGTGACTTGACTTGTGGAGGTGATTTCGAAACTGATGCACACTGATTACACCGTTTAACCACTATTCCAATGTCGCGATTCATAAAAGGCCAACAAACGTAACTGCGCATCAGGGATTTCATCTTAGTCAATCAGGGTGTATGTCTCATGGAACTGTCTTAGAACCCCTGATTTAAGTGGGTCCGGGATTGCTATTCTTTTATCGAACAAAACGCACTCGTCTAGAAGTGACAATGAATCACGTCTTACGAAAGGTTTGCGTAGTGAAATTCGCGAATGTCTTTTGGCCATCTCTGATTTTAAAGGATTTTGACATGGATGGTGGTATCGTCGACATTAGAGACTTTCTTGGTAATGTTTGCAGTGATTTGTCAAGTATGCAACGGCGTCTGTGAACACACGCAATACTTCTTTTCCGGCTTTTGCGTCCTGCTTTAGATATGACTTCACTTTTGCTGTAGTGCACAATCCAAGATTGTCAGAAAAACTGTGCTGCGTTCTGCTTGTAGCTGGACGACGAGTTGGGAGGTAATCATAGAATGCTCGAGGCCACCTGATTTTTCTCGCACTTCGGACGGAAATTTTTAATGTCCTTGGCAGTCGAATTTGAAACCTTGTTACGGAGTTACCCCAAATTTTCAGTTTCTCAGTGCCGGCTAGGTCACGTGAGCGATGGCTTATAACATATGCAGAAAATTTACGACCATAAAAGTCGCGTACACAATTTACGGTTCTAGCAATAATCACTGGACCGCCAGAAACATTGTCGGCTAGGTTGTCAGGAGGTTGGAGTTATGGAAACACTGATGCTTAGCATAAACAACGTGTGATAACTGTAAAGTCCGAAGCAGAATAAAACAGGAATACCAATGGAACACGATTAACACCGATGGACATAAGTATGCGTTTAAGTGCAAAATCTGTAGTAGCTGTAGCGGTAAGGACAGGAACAGGTTTATCCTAGGTTTCCGTATGACTCACCGGGTGTTTGGGATAAGATCCGCTTGGTTGTGAACTTGCCTGTTTCTTACGGTAACAGTACGCTTGCTTATGTCCTCTTTGACCACACAGATTAAATACTCGGTCTCTATACAGACAATCTCCCACCAAATGCCAAGCTCCGCATTTTTAGCATGTAGTCGGAGGCATTAGCTGACGGTTGAAAGAAGGACCGGGGAAAGAAGCACGTGATCCTGCTATACTTGACGTAACTTGTAGTCGGTTAACTTTATTGACCGCTGAACCTTCCATTATGAACTCAGAGACAGTTGTTATATTTGTCATCAGTTGATATTCCTGTGTGATTTTCCGAAGGGTGAACTCTAATGAACTGTCAAGTTTCGACAGAATGCGGTTCCGGATTTCAGAATCAGGCACTGACTGTAACCCACTCACAAAAAGCAAACACCTGAACTGATCCGTCCTAAGTTACTTCAGATTGAATTGTCCGGGCTTTTAAACTGATTCTGCCAGCATAGGACACGAAATCTTATGATTCCGGTTGACCAATAACGATAGAAGACATACATCGCGAGATGTTAACATTCTAATGTTTTACGTTCGAGAGTGTTTTCTCAAGTTGCACAATCCACAGTGAATATATCTCCAAATCTTGTGTATCATGATTCAAACAGTATTCCTGACTCTCGTTCATATCGAACTTCCGTGGTGGCATTGACGAGATTACCAGTGGTTAATCCTGATGGACCCAACTGAAGCGATGAACATTTCCCCATCTTTCTTGTCAGTGTTTCAGTGTGTTTATTCTGTGTCTGAACATTTGCATAAACATATCCATGTATTCGGCCATGATCCTTTTTTAAGCGAATGCGTGGTGTCGATTACGTCGTCACCAATGTACTCTTAATCCGCCCAGAGAACAGGAAGAACAGAGACCGTCTGAGCTTCAGATAAGCGTTCGTCCGGATGCCAACATCACATGTAGCGTACATTTGATCGCATGTCAAGCCAGAGCGAGAACGGCACATCGCTCTAAATCAATCACAATCAAGGTCAACGCATGCACGATCGATAACACTGTCTGCCCATGTGGTGACTGTTATGGCGTACACAACACTCAGAAAGATAGTATACTCCCAATGCACCAAAAACGGCTCAGGATAAAATTCCCTAAGAGACTTCAGTTTCTCGGTTACTACTAAAAAAAACCACCACTGGGCGACTTTAAGCCGCTAAAATAGATTGCGCTTGGTGCAGGTCGTGAAGACAGTATCTGTTTTCGTCCACGAACAACTTATCTTCGTCTATCCTGTTAAATTGATTACACAAATCTTCACGTAGCTGCACTAGAAATTACACATAGATTCCGAATTGGCCGTAGACACGGCTTGAAACGCGGCTTTCCCATAGACGTCAATGAATAACATCCAGATTCATCCAGGATCAAACACCTAGTCACAATTAGAGGCGACGAAAATGTCCACTGGTTTTTAAATAGCTGGGACCCGAGTCTTCAAGTTACTCAGCCTATTAAGGTTTCCCGTAACTTGATGAAAAATTTCCTTGATGATTTTGAGACTCCTTATTTTGTGTTTTGTCCCAATTTCATCACTTCCTCCTGAATTCAGGCAATGGTTATGAAGCCTCTTTTGATGGCTTTTCACAGTTATCAAGCGCCCCTTCGTAATCTTCACAACTAAACAATCGTGATTAGTGTCCAAGTCTGCAAACTCTCAGTGGAATATCTCAAGGCTGTGGCGTGACACCGTGAAATCCCATACCAGATGGACGGAACACAACATGTGCAATCTAGCAAGTCATCTCTGAATACAACTGAAACAGCTGGAGAGGAATAACAAGCGGTAATCTGCAACATATAACATCAGCCTAAGGTACAGTACCCAGTAAAAAGCTAACCCACGTCTAAATGGAAACGTAGCCGCATAATGGACTGAAATTCGAGTTCGTAAGTGCGAGCGCACAAGCGGCTTTGGAACGTGCGAAGGAGACAATAAAGGTTTTGCTTTGTGGGACAACTTTTCGCCACGTGATGTTTATTAAGCACGCCTCAGTTACTTTTCAGACCCCGACAGTGTGTACATCGCTTTGGCATCGACCACAAGATTTGAACCCTCACCCTGCGAATGTCTGCCAGCCTGTTCCATCTCACTGCCTCTCAGCCGAGTTGTTCCTACTGATTGGTCCCCACGTATTTAATTCATCTACTGACATCTACTCGCCAGCTTAACACTTGTTTGTTAGCCTTAACCAACAGCAGACTGTCGTACCCACTTTCAGGAAACGTTGTTTCCTCCTTCTTCTCTAAGAAAACCATTCTGTCCCATCAGAATGGGTGAAAATCCCTAAAACAATACGGAAGTAACATCTGCTGTTTTTCAGCTGCTCGACCTCCATTCTACCATGCTCACTGGCAGTCTAGTGACATCAACTGCTAAGTTTAGCAACTGACCTTCGGTCTTCTGGTTCGAGGATGTTTGTAAACCATCATGGACCACATACGTATTTCGTATTTCCCTTCCTTTCGTACACCTTTTAGAAAGGAACAAAGTTGCCTTCCTCACTTGTTTTTTAATTTGATTTGAAAACAATTGGCGGAGACAGTCGTCTGAATCTCAGGGCCAAGGTTTTCGGTTTTCCTTTCTCATGACGGAAATTCCAGCACATCTATTCGGGGTTATACACCCGCGTAAACCGTTTGACTCATATTGACATATTTCTGTGAGAGCAAATAACCCATATTGACAGTAACATTCACCTCCTGGATAACTGTGTTAATAGTATCGTGGCAAGCGATCAAGCTTGTTTCGATTCCTGGGATCCGAGTTGCTTACTTGCCACTTGGCGTACTAAGAATACTATTGCGATATCTACTTCACCCAAGTGTTCTGTGTGTTCTGAAACTGCGGCCAGCGTGATTTGCGAGTGTGTAAGTAGTGATTGCTTCTGCCTAATAATTAATTTACTCGAATCAAAACTCTCCACCCTGATGTTCGTTGTTCCCACTTTTCGTTATCTTCAACTGCCTGTTACTCGCACTATTCGTCTGTTCTAAACTCTTGGACAAAATGTGGGCAGCGTGATTCTCAGAACTCATTCCATACAGATCCGGTGAACACACTTGATGTAAACCGCGTTGTTATCGCACAGATATGTAGCGCGTTCACTGACGTTCTGTGATTGAGTAACGACTTATTTAGAGTGAACAATGTTATTTGAAGTGCCGATGGACGTATCATTACGAATCGTTCGTGTAAGGGTTATACTAATAAGCAAAAATCACTCAGTAAAACATGATCCCAACGCTGCCTCTGCTTTTGTGTTTGTAAACCAGAATTCCATTCCACAAAGCTGAGAAGTTTCCATTCAAACGTTTTGTGCACCTCGGCCTGGTTCTGTCAGTTTGGCTGAGGTCTACCCTCTTTCTTCGGCCGATGGACCAACTTCGTGATTGAAGTAATGACCGATTTTCATCGGAGACCATGTGATCAGCAGCTGCAACTGTATCACTAAATTAAAGAGACGCTTACATCAAATCGGATTCATTATATTCACTCCTGGCAATTGGAGACTTGACTAGCACAAGTATATACGTGCATGTTCTCTCAGCCATGACAGTGCAGATCAAACATAACGTGCTTGTTTGGTTTGAGTGGACAAAGGTTTGTGACCCACCTTGCTCACATCTGTCACAGTATGTTCGTGCAATTTCTCAATCGTTGGCTTCTATTCCGAAGCTTAAATGTGAACTCCTGTTTATGTTCAACCAGAATGTAAAAAATATTGCGCTCGAGTACATCAACTGATTGACGCTCTTTCACTGTTGCAATCACAGACAATACTTCGTACCAGAGAACATATATAAATTAAGATGATAAAAATAGTATATACTTGCTGGGCGAAATCCCTCGAAATCACCAACTCGTTTTCATGGTTTTCACCATTCATAAGGTACCAGGTGGGGCTAGATTACGCATTTTATGGCGGCTTTTAGTTACTAACTGAGGTGCAAATCACTTGTGTCTTTCACCTAAAATCTGATGAAATCTGGATGGCGACAGCTGAGAAATCGGTCGTGTACTTCCTGTGAATTTCGACTATTAACATGTAATATCCGTCACCCTGCCTGGTAAAATCATAACACCATTGGGGGTTTGGGGACAGTCTGGGACATTTCACACCTCCAGTAGGTGTTTATAACAACCACACTGATTCACGAACTTCATTGTGCTCAAGACAGACGGTGTAAGTAAATCTCTCAAACTGTTACGCATAAAGCTTACAATAATATGGTGTGAATATCACCCAAAACTGATCGGAGATGTCGCATCCTAAGTGAGTTTATTGGGTCAAATTGGTCACCTTTTTTCATGGAAAGTTTAGCAGTCGATAACGGTGGGTTTCGATCAGACAGTTCGCCAAAGTGGGACTGGTTCTTGCAGTCAGCCAGAAGACGTCATGAGAATATGGCGCAAACACTTCGGCAGCCTGATAAACCGCCCTACTACAATTGATTGGGCGACTGTTACCAGTCTGCCGCAACAGGACGTCAGTTCTTCGCTTGCTGTCGTCCCAGATTTGCTGGAGTTGCAGAGGGCGATTGGTCAACTGCTCAACGGGAAGGCTGCAGGCGGGGATGGGCTGCCAGGTGAGATCCTGAAGAATGACGGTCCGGCGTTGGAACGCGCTCTGCTCCAGCTGGTTCACTCCATCTGGGAGCACGAGGTGATGTCGCAAGACTTCAAAGATGCCCTCATCGTACCCTTGTTCAAAGGGAAGGGTAGCAAGCAATGCACTGACAGCTACCGAGGTATCAGCCTCTTGAGCTGTGCAGGCAAGGTGCTTGCCAGAATCCTCCTGAACCGACTGAATGCGTCCGTTCTGGAGATGAATGTTCCCGAGGAGCAGTGTGGATTTCGGTCGAGTCGGAGTACAATCGACCTGGTGTTTGCTGCTCGACAGCTTCAGGAGAAGTGCCGAGAACGGAATCAGCCCTTGTATGCCCTGTTCGTGGACTTCACCAAAGCGTTCGATTCCGTGAACCGCGAGGCGCTGTGGACGGTGCTTGGTAAGTTTGGATGTCCAGGTAAGTTCGT
>QNGE01000569.1:83313-260156 GCA_008508345.1 Paragonimus westermani
GCTTCGGTCACTGTGACAGGCTAATCCGAATCGGATGCCGCCAACCGGTTCACCATCAGTTGTTTAAGCCATTTCGGGATGTGTTCGGCCACTCGCTGTGATGGTCGTCGATCTGATTTTCCTATGTCGACGTTGCTGCAACTGCAAGTGAACTGGTGCACAACATGAGAGACGAGTTTTACGTACTGCTTTCGCGATTACGGAGAACTGGTCGTCTGATGGTATGGACTAAGCGTAAGTGCGCAACTGCACACTTTCGAGTCAGAGTGAATTTTACGTTGTACCTGATGTCGTTAGCCAGAAGATCACCCATGAATGAAATAAACGTCAATATAACCTTCTTGTGAGTAATAAGTGAAGTGTTCAGTGCTCCTATTCATCCTACTGTATACCTCGAGGAATTTCTCAAAGTATCCATTTACTTGTAAAGTTTTCTTCAGCATCTCCTGGCCGATGGTTTTCAAATATTTCCCGTTTCAGATACACGGTATATTTTTCAGTTGCTTGTCAGAAAGAATCAACTAGCAACTATCCTGCGTCTGGCGTGGATGGTTTAACCCTCAGCCTGGAACGTTCGACAAAAAGGTACTAGGACAACAGCAGGCCCGAAACAACAACGTCAGTGTGTTCATTTATTTCGGTTTTGTCCAAGTAGAATTATTTACAGAAATACTCGCATTTCAGCCATTATGTTGCTGGTACAACTGAGTGATCGGTCAGTGCGACTCACACGGTTACATGGCATTCAAACTACGTCCTCAGCGAACGGGGTGAATGACTCTGGTGCTGGTTCACGCGGGATCACCTGTCAGTTTTTCTTGGCCTATAGAAGCTTCATGCTTAACACGTGACGCAGACAATGAAGTCACTGTACTCCTTAAGACAACGATTTGGCCCATGTAGATATGAATCCGTTTCTGGTGGAGATCGTGGGCTCGGAAGTAGAATCTGCTGTCCACGTGCCAAGACGTAAAATTCGTTAGGATAGCCAATTAGTCGTCCTGGTGTTTATGCGGTTGTGCATGGCTCAATCACCTTTCGTCTGTAGCCTTGGCCATCGTGTTCCAAATATAGGGTAACAACGTCTAAACTGTTCGCGTCGGAATTATCATCTACGTCATAAGCGTCAATATCCTGAAGCCTTGTCAATCCAACCTACCTTGACGACAAATAATAGGAAATGCGCTTGCGTGTCATGCTGTATTTTTTTACGTAGACCAATCATCCAGTTCCGCTTAAAAATGATTTTCTGAACACTGCTCAATCAATCTGAGTAGTTCAGTAGAAGATTTTCGTGGTACGTTGGGTTGGCGCTTTAGCAGTGGTCATCTGATACGGCCTTGAATAATTCAATTAAAATAAAACTTGAAAAATCCCCAAAGTAGTCATCGGGAAAACGGTGAATAATCTGGTATTCGGTTTTTCATCATAAGGTCAAATACATGTCGTTTATATGAAACATGTTGCCAGAACAAAGGGGACGAAACAAGTAATGAAATAAGCAATATTGTTGTCAGAAGCTTCTAGTTTGCCGATTTGTTGGTCTCTCTCAACACTATCCCAGCATTAATTCCATGGTTGAACTGCCTTCTCTACGGTTTCTTTTGGCTAACACTCATCTATTGGCGTGGGTCTCACAACTGGGCACTTATCTGCGGATAGCCGTAAGTATTATCCAGTCTGGATCAACAGCAGAGTCATCAAGACTATTACCGGCGAAACTGTGACACATCCTGTCGATTCGCACCACACCGTCAACCAGGGCTCTTCTTTTCGTCCGATTACACAAGTTAAGGGCGCTGAGCTAGAACCTGTATGACTTTGAATTTTGAATATAGCCGAGGTGATTGGGATTCCGTCGGCCAATCCACCTTGTGTGCACAGAAGCCTTTTGTTCAGATATTACAATTGTTATCCCCCACTATCCATACCTTGATCGAATAAATTGCCACAGTTCCATTTACGTCATAATTGTGACGTAATTTCAACAAAACATTTTCTTGTTTATGTGTGATGTGATTACTCTCACTTGAGCTTGTTTTTTGTTTCGCTCTGACAAACTATTTTATATAAACATTGTGCATCTGTCTTGACGGTGAATTACCGAAAAATAACGTTCACCATATCGTTTTGTTGAAAATAAAATGTCTACCCCAACTACTTGTTAATTTGACAGTAGTTACATTTACAGGTACAATGATTCCCAGATATAGTCATCAGGCAACAAAACCCAGGGTCCAAACCAAAGGGCTTACTCCAATTAGTACTCAGCTCGGGTTTGTGTGACACGTCTGAATATTTGAGTTTTGCTTGTTCTTAACAGAGTTCAGACCAACGAACTGGTCTGCTAATGGAGTCGGGTGAGCGAACGGAAAACCAGATTAGTTGGCTGTGGGTGAAGGCGGGTTGTACCCGTAGTACTACTAAAGTTACACAGCCTCATCATCCCAGTGGTTCACGATTGACAGCACCTGGCTGAACACACACACACGTTCCAGCACTTGAGAGACAACGCTGACCTAAGAACCAACATGTAGCAATGAATGAAAATAGACGAATTAAAAATACGATACATCCCCGAACGGATTGTGCTATGACGGTAAAATTTCAAGCAAACGCCGAATGATAAGAAACCATGTCTAGGAACGAAACGGACTTGTGAAGTACCATATGATTAACTCAAAACCAATTGAGCAGACTGTATGTGTGAATGACTGATGACAGTTTAGTATCGACACCTTCATTTCACTGAAGGCATGTCGAATACGTGGGCCCTGAGATGACTAATTCGTTCTGCATATCTGTCTGTCCGCCTGACTGGTTTTTATGTGGCCCATGGTGAAAATGAGGATGAGACAATTACGGTGTTAAAACCAAACATATGGAGCGCTAAAATTCGATAATACTGTTACCTTTGCAGATACTGGATCGCCAAATTTGGTTCTTGATGGGTCATTGATGCGTGCTTATGCACACTACCCTCTCTGTTGTACAACCCGTTATTCTGTACGTTGCACAACTTAGCTGAGATACTGTAGCCATTGGTAGCGTAGCAGATTAGCCTGATTTCTGGCGCTACGGAAGTCCTTTCATGCAAGACGCGCTTTCCTGAAACGAGGTTACACTGACGAACAATGAACTATTTCCGAAGTACCGTACGCGGTATGTTTATCACCAGACGCACATGGATTATCTATGACGGTCAAAATTCGCTGCCATATAACGGAATGTATGATCTAGAGGCTCGATACACTTTTACCTCAGTGTTCCCAACCATTTGCTGTCTTCGCATGTCTTCTGTACAGCCCAATTCATTGCAACTGTTGTTACAATAGTGTATTGGCGCGGTGTTTAAAAATGCTATTGAGGATTGTGATACAAATGAGGGTGAATTACTTCACCAGTTGTTGACAGAAGTCCTTTCGTAATCCACAAACTCTCCTTGAATGATTGTTGTATTTACCGCTGGTTCAGCTTCAAACTAGTCATTGTTTGCACTCGTCCCTTTCAAAAGATGAATGTGATAGTTCTGTGAATCAAATTTTCATACCTCATGATCACTTCCTCTGCTGCCCACCTATCGAATTTATAAACCGTGTGCTGCAAGGTGTAGTGGACTGTCTGCCGGCTTTCGACGCTCGACAGTGTCATACTGGTTTGATTAAAGTTACAGAGTCCAAATTTTCGAAAATAAACATCCATGCACTTTTGCGTCGCCTGCACACTCAATTCATCTGATCAATGCCAATGAACAGAATTGACCACACATTGTCTACTAAACTGGGTCGAGCCTCTGGGCCGAGGATGTACATCGGCCGCGAGCACACATATTACATCTTTCCTTAAACGCCAGTCAGCGCCAAGGAGTACGCAGAGTTGTAAACGTACCATGCGCCCTCACTGTTCAAATGGATATCGTTACACTAACTTGATGCTAACCAGGTAGGCGAAGAAATCGGCAGATTCCAGTGACTTGTTTGAAAAAAAAGTTTGAGTTAGAATCAGTTTCGTGTTGTAACCCGTATTAGAGGTATCAAACCGACCAGCCCGTGTAAACCAGTTCTTTCATCCGAGTGATTTGTGTGGTCGGTATATTTCTGGCTAAAGAACTCTGCAAAGTCAAGTAATGCTACTCATGATTAGTTGCCTTACTAACCGTCAGAAATTCCCCCCTTCAGGTTCTTGAAGAGACTCGTGAATAATACACTTTATAAAAAATTTGAAGACAAACGCCAGCTTGGTCAAACAAACACAGTACGTGAGATGGAAACCATTCAACATAACTGCCAACGATTGCTCACAGGGGGATCGCAGAAATTTGGTGCAGGCGTGTGGGTCCTACTCACTCCTGGATACCTCTGTCGAGAAATGTGTCCGGAAATGGTTACAACCATTACTAGCTAAAAAGGCTGTATTATCGGATGAGTAACAAGGTTAAAAAAGGAATTTACTGAAAGATTTCGAGATCAAGGTCATCAGGATGTAAAAAACGAGTGTGTGAGAGAGAGACTATGACTAGTAGGAATGCCTTGTGCATCCTTCAATTGTACACTCACAATATGGGGTTTCAATGTGTGATTGGGTCTCCTTGCGAAGCGACAATTTTTCCCCTGAGACTTGTCCTGAAGGAGTTAGAGACTCTCAATACACGAACGCTGTTTTACGAGTGTTTCATGTTGGCTGACTTGAGAGTTTTGGACTCTTTCGGAATGATCTACCCCAGTATCCTTTCCGGAATGTAAGTGAGAAGCCACCTTTTGGTTCGGCCAACAGGTCTGTTGAAACAGGTGTAAAACTGGACATGGCAAGCTCAGTCACTACGGTATTACTCGGTGATGTCAGAGGTTTCCTGGTTGCTTCCGTAAATGCCATTTTGCCGGCGTTGTAGTCGAAGCCCACTGTTGCTGTGAGGCACTGCCTGGTCATCCGGCTTATACATTCACGGATTCAAACCAGTTCAACTGCCTTTCCGGGTGTCCGATTTCAGTATCGTTTCATTAAAAAGATCTTTAATTTAAAGTAACACATTCAGTCTACAACTGCTATGGGAAAAACAGCAGTCTGCATCTCGTTCCGTTGATGACGTTTTTAAGGTCATTTAGCATTAGTCATTACTGTATGGGGAGCGCCCAACGATTTCGCATATGTTTTGTCCGACCAACAGGAATCTCTGCTCGTCTTGTCAACAGTGCGTCTCTAGGATCAACCTATTCGCGTCACACACACAATGATCTTTTTTCACCAAACTCTTGTCTGGATTACACAACTGCTGTTCCTCGAACAATCTGTCTCTCAGTACTGACATTCGAATACAAAAATATCATATGTCCGAAGTAAAGTTACTAACGTTTGTCTATGTCTTATCAACCTGCTGGTTAAAGTTACCGTCGAGGAACAAGATATACGAAATCTAAAATTATCGTCGCCAACAGAACTGACATTAAGGGCAATTAACTGGTTTAAGTATGTGGAAATCTCTCGGGATACGCAAAGCGTGTTATTGATGTCAGTTATTTTACGACGACAATGTAGCTTGAATACAACCACTGGTGTCAATTTTACCACAATTAGAGGTGAAAATAAAAGACAGGTAAAACGTGTTTATCACTATACAAGTGGATTATCATAACGCTACACTGATTTTCCTTCGGAATAAAGATGTCAGTGAACTGTTGGCATATTCACTATGTGATATCTTCCCCTGATCAATTAAGTTGTTACTGGTAGTGCTTGCTTGAAATATTCCGTTGGCAACTTCAACAAGTGTCATTGGAACAACCAGACTTGTACTTGGACTCATCTGCGTGTATCATCCGGCTTGGGATGAAGCATGACTAACAACGGTAACAGTGAGCACGATCCTGACATTGTAGTAACAGTAACCAATGGGGATTACGGGGATCTCACAAGATACTGCCCTGGCGGCTCTGCAATAAATCTTGGGGACCAGCGGAACAGTTAACTTATATCTGTCTAAACCAGATTTATGTAAGGAAGAAATAAATAGTTTAGACACCACAAATACTCTACAGTCACATGCGCAGCCGACCGAAAACAAGATTTGCCATTATCGCTCCAAAGGCCGCACTCATTTTAAAAACCATACGACTAACAAGCCAATCAGACCATCGATCGTTACTAGAAGTAGCTCTTTGTAGAAGGTTATCAGGATGTGAATGTTCGTTGAAATTTGAAATCGTGAAAGAAGGTTCTGAGTCGAGGTAGAATGAAAGAAATACACATCACGAAAACCACGTGTCCCGCCAGGTAAGACGATACTACGTAGTGAAATCATTTTAGACGAATGAGAGAAGTGAACCAGTAATATTGAATGAGATCATCATCGCCATCGGAGTGAAGAACTGAAGTATGTTGGAATCTAATTCGTTGTCGTAGAAAACTGGAGCAGTTTGTCAGCCACCCAAAAGACGATCATTCTCAACCTTATCGTACTTGGCTGATCGGAGAGATTTCCCCCCTTCTTTGGTCGGCGTGTTCCTCACAATGAAGCCTTTCATAGCCACTTACAACTTCCGGGCCTTAAAGTGAAGATCCCTGTGTGGCCTCAGCACCGTCAAATGAACTTCTGCAACAGTCACGCATACAACCAGGTAGTCGAACAAAACCAGTTGAGTAGATCACCAAGACAGGCAGTGGAAATAAGCGCTGGTAAGACGCGTTCTGATTTATGTGATACAACTCGCATAATACAGCTGATGTATCTACTTTTCCTGCGGCAGACAGATATTTAGACACAAGGCTGCAAGCCTAGAAATACCTGAGAATTTGCAACACAAAACGCATCAATAGACAATTAACGATTCTGTTCAGCGACAGTGTCTCGCTTCTGGTTTGGAATAAAAACGAAATAGAGAAACGTTCTTATCGAGTTCTTACAAACTTATTTAAAGCAGGTTAGATATCTCTGTTTTCAATATATTCGTCTGCAATTGGGATAAGGCTTCTTTCACCTGTGTAGTTTTTTCTAGTGTTCACTTCACAATATGTCACTCACGACAATCACGTTGACTAAGCGATAACAATGCACATTTTTCTGGTGGCAAATACCGCCACATCGGTAGACAGGAAACACTCTACTAGTCAGTAGACTAAGATCCGGTCGACATGAGATCACTCACAGTTTACTGCAGCCTTGAAATTCGGATGTATTTCCCAAACATCCCTTCTTGTTGCTTAGCGGATGAGGTTTAATATGAATAAAACTTACATCTGGTGTTCCGATTCGAAACGGAATATTTGGAATGTCTAACGAAAAGCAACAGTTCCAGTGTATCACCCAAGATAGGGTCCACTGTTTTGGTTTAATAGCGATTATCAATAACATTTTCTTTGAGATCTCACTAAAGTGAATGTTCTTGTCGATAATTTTAAAGGTAATAACTATTGTCCTCGACATCGTTTAAGAAACTGGGTAATCCAAAATGTAGGCATAATACATCGACCATCCCTACCTCGAACGACGCCAGCCCAAATTGTCTTGAAATTATCACAAAATATATATGCGAACAGTTAGAAGGCAGCACTTTACACGACATCTGACTTACCATAACCAAATTGCAGTTCAAATTTATCGAATGGGTTGCCAGGTTTGAAAAATGCTGCACGAAAAACGTCTATCGATCCACATACCCTCCTACACAGACAAACATTAATTGTCATATATTTCAATATGGATTGTCATCGGGATATGACTCTATTTAACGACATTCTTCAGCTAAATATGGGCAATTTGACAATTTCTCCAAAAGTAATAATTTTGGTAACAGGTTTCATAATATTATTAATCTCAGACTGAGCAAAGAACTTTGTTCACAGTGAAGGCAGTTGAAAACGACAGATTTTCTAAAAACGGTTTGTCACTGATCAGGCAATACACATACGGGGCAGTCAAAGTTCGGGCGAATCACCAAGATTCTGAAACCCTGCGAAGCTTGAATTGACCAGTCAGCGGCTGTCGACAAATGTTGGTCGCCGATATCTAGGCCACGCCAGTCACCTCATAATCCCATCGTGTTTCATTCAACTTGGTCTTCCTCAGTTACATCTGTGAGAGCCGAATTGGGAAAGTGACTTATTATTTGCGTGTCATTTTAGACGTGCCTGAGAATCGACCAGTTCTTACGAGGTGAACCAAAACAAACCAAACCTTAACACAGGATGATTTCAGAGTTAGATCCGAACGACAAAAGCCCGTACCCTTATGCCAAGCTCATAAGGAACCAAGTCGGTGACAAAAAACAGCAAGTCAAAATATTATTAGAGTTCGCAGTTTCATCGTTCGGTGCAATCGAACAAGTACGTGTAATGGATTACTCAAAACATCACTGAGCTGCATTCACTCCGCATGCCCACATAGGACATTACTTCCATGGCTTTCACTAGTTTGGGGACAAAACCGCCTGAAAATAATGTATTTATACAGAAGCAAAAGAAACACCCGATCGAATATTTATTAACCAAACAATTGCTAGGACAGCCAATGTACGCAAACAAGCGTCTTTTTTATCCTGGCATAATCTGTGTGGTATGCCATTTTCTGCCTACAACATTCCGAATAGAAAACGGTAATCTCATTTTCAAGATTGTGTCACCAACGTTTGTTTCAGGAGCTCGCGACAGCAAATTTCATTCAAATTTATGATGAATTTCGTCTTTTGTAAAACCCAGTTACATTCTGCAAACGCACTAAGGCGCATATCATTTTTCATGCAGTTTAAATACTGAACTTCGCACAGAGTCCATTTTTGTGTCTAACCTTTTTGGATCACTAAACTTAGTGAAGGCAGAATGTCACTCAACTCCCGGTTCTTCCAGCAACATAATGAAGGAAGTTTCAAAGTGGTTGTCACATAGCCATAAACCCACCACATATATGGTTATTACTTTGATTCTCAAAGCAAATATGCAGACGGCACAATGGTAGAATACCCATGACACAGTTGAATGTCAGTTTGCTGGACCATTAACCCATAAGTTTTGAGAACTCATCCTGGCTTTAAGTGGGCGCAATCTTTGAGTTGAAGTATTTGTAATTCCACCATATCACGAAATATAATGTTTATCGTAGTTGAAAAAGTTTGCCTTCTGGACAAATGAGTTTAGACATACTGCACATCGTTAAACAAAACAGAAGTTTAGTGTGGATTAGTAGACAGTGGGGATACTTGACCATTTGCAGCCATCGGTAATATACAAACATATATTGCTTTGTTGAATTCTTGACGCTGACACTTGTTCTTACGAACCGAAGTGAACACGTACCACGAACATCTGGAAAGATTATCGGATGGCATTAGCAAAATACCCCCAGATCAATTCATTAAATGATAGAAAGGTTACTGTAGTCCTGGTACAATCATGTTGATCACTTGATTGAAGTATTGTGAACTCCACATCATTCAGTTAGCTCTGGGTGGTTATGTGAATATTAGTAAATAGACATACGTCACTCTGAATGACTGTGAATTTCAGGGTCGGTAGTGGAAAAACTTTCAAAACGATGTGAAGTACACAGGTCATAAAATCAGGGAAGTACTCCAGTAGATGGTTTGAAGCTACTTCCGAAAGATCTGTGAGTTTAGTGATTGCTTCAAATGGCGAACAGGAAAACAATTACCATGTCAACAGATTGGGACGATGTGATGCTCAGAATTAGTGACTTCGAATAGCCCTAAAAATCGTACTTGAATTGAAACCTCCCACGCAAATAATAAGGCGAAGACCTGGTACTGGCAGCAGTAAGCAATTGTTATTCATGGATTGAGACACCGAATTTATTGATGTGCAACGGTATTAGAGAAATTACAGCCTATCATTGGCTGATCTCATTAGCACATGCAACATCATAAACTGTATGTTAATTGGTGGAATACGAAGCAGATGAATTGACGAATAACGGAAGGCACAACACTAAGACCGTTCGTCCAATCCTGATGTTGTATCGTTAACGCGATATTTAGATTGGCCGTCTGTCAGATCTTCTGTTGTGTCGGGGTTTGGATAATCGGTGAATCGAGATTTCCATCACAACCTTCCCTTCTTCTAAAAGCCTCCGCATTCATATTTGCCAATCGTTCTTATCTTCTCGGGGCATCGAACTCTTGCAGCACAGGGTGATCTGCTTCCTCCATAGCCACTTTTTCAGTGCTTCGAAACTGGATTTGGTCAGTGTGTCTCTGATGAATGATGGCATCGTGCAGGTCAGTAATTTCTACCATTTTGCTGCCTAGCTGGCGAGTGATCAATCCTTTGGCAGGTCGCAAATCGTTTCCACGAAAATATATCACATCCGTTGAATCTACACACTGAAGTGATGCTCTTAGTCGCCTTGATTTAAATAGCACTGCTGGGCTCTCCTTCGTTGTGCAATGGGCTGCGTTCCTGTACTGAAACAGAAAGTTATCGAGAAACACAACCAGTTCAGCAAATGTTTTAGGATTAGTAGAACTCACAGCACTTTTGAGCGTTTCGCCAGATTTTTCGCGGCCCCGTTTGAACTTGGATGTCGAGGCGCCGTTCGCAAGTGACGACACCCGATGCTGTCAAGTCACTGTTTCATTTCAACGGAACAAAATTGTGACCCGTTGTCTGTCACCAACACCTGCGGAATGCCTTCGCGACTGAAACATTTACGAAATGCTTGCATGGTAAATGCCGTGGAAGGTGAGGTTGCAATAAACACTTCTGGCCACCGTGAGTATGAATCAACCAACTCCAGAATGTGATGGTTACCAATAAGTGATCCACAATAGTCTGCGTGCACCCGTTGCCATGGTACGTAGCTGTCCGGCCAAGGTGTTTAATTCTTCGGCCTTGTCTTTATTTTGTGGAGGCAGGAGTGGCAGTTCATTGCAATGCTCTTGATATCCGAGTTTATCTCCGGCCACCAACACGTCTGTCGAGCCAGGGATTTCATTTTCTCCACGCCCAGATGACCTTTATGCAAGTCGTCTAATACCGCCTTTCGTAGCGGTGGTGGAATGACCAATTGATCTCTCCGACACAGCACACCATCAGGTTGTATTGACAACTCCTCTCGGTTCTGGAATAATACTGGGTGTTTCTTCCTAATATTTGACGACCAACCCTTGGTCATCGCGGTAATTACCGTGCCATAATAGTTTTTAGTTGTCTTGATCAGGTCCTCTCGGCTTATTGGAATAGCTGGCGAAGCAAGCAAACAAGCTTCAGCGGCTGAAAAACTGGAATACCGTGATAAAAAATCCGCCTGAGGAATCTGTTTACCAGGACGATGAACGATTTCATAGTCGTACGCTGCTAGAACTAGACTCCATCGCTGTATCATTGCCGCTGATGATTTGGCAATTGATTTGTGGGGGTCAAATAAATACTGTAGAGCTTGATGATCGGTAACAATCTTGAATCTAATACCGAACAAATATTTATGCAGCCTCCTGACAGCCCAGTAGACTGCTAACGCCTCCTTTTGTGTTTGTGAATATCCTTGCTCAGCCTTATTCAACAAACGTGATATGCAAATGATCGGATATCCCTCCTGTTCCAACACAGCACCAATGCCAACACTGGATGCATCTGTGATCAGCGTGGTAACTTTAGACATAGTAAATGGGGCTAACATCGGCCTTTTAATCACAACTCGTATTAATTCTCGCAGAAGAATTTCGTCCTTTTGAGTCCAAGACCATGTTTCTGCTGACTGAACCGCAAATAATGGTTGTGCTTTCGTCGAAAAGTTTGGGATAAAACGAGAATAATACTGCAAACATCCCATTATTGATCGCAGCTCATCTTGGTCTCTTGGCGATGTAACGGTAACCAAGGCTTTGTACCGGTCAGGGTCCGGCCTGTATCCTTTATCACATATGGTAAAACCAAGAAAACTCAGCTCTCGCACTTGGAACACGCACTTAGAAGGCTTTATGGCTATGTTCTTATCCCTGAATCGTTCCAGAAGTGAAAGCAACCTCTTATCATGCTCCTCTGCACTGTCGGCGTATATGATTACATCATCTTGATACGCGCGTACTCCTGGTAAATCGGCAATTACTTCATCAATCGCAGCCTGGAATATCCCAGCTGATACGTGTAATCCAAACGGTAAAAAATTGTACTGAAATAATCCCCAAGGGGTGTTAATCGTAGTGATCGCCTTAGAATCATACTCCAGTGGAATTTGTAAGTATGCGTTTGTCAGGTCAATTTTAGAAAACACTTTGCTACCGTGCAGGGCTTTCATGAAATCCTCCGGCTCCTCAGTTGTTGCTGCGCCCTTTTTCAGTCTTGGATTCAGCGTTAATCTATAGTCACCACATATCCTAGGTGATTTTCCATCTTCTTTCATAACCACAACGATTGGTGTGGCCCATGCTGATGAGTTAACCGGCGAGATTATGCCGTCTTCCTTCAATCTGTTGAGAGCATTATGCACATGTTCTCTCATTCCATAAGGTATTATTCGGCGCTTTAGAAAAACCGGGTCTCCTTGCACCTCCAGTTTTGCTGGCTCTACTTTCATCCCTCCTGTAAGTTGTGAACACTGAACTATCAGGTTGCGTAACTGGGCTTGGTACTCTTCACTTGGACCATTTTTGTAATTAGTATTTAGTGAAAGAGCACAATTGAGCTGTTTTAAAGCTTTTAATCCCAGAATAGCTGGACTTCCTTCCGACACCAAGAAACGCAGTGGAATCAGCTCATTATCATTACCTACAATCATTACATCAGCTTCACCTAGCAGAGCTAACCGATGACCAGTAACTCCGCGTATTTCCATCGTTGTTGGTCTCAGTTGAGCATCAGGGGCCATGCGATCTAGTAGCGGTTTGGAAATAATGGATTCGCTACTTCCTGTGTCCACAATGAATTCATACTTACATCCCGACTTGAACTTGAGGCATCTATGAATAAATTGTTCAGCTCTAGACTTCATTTGCAATGAATAAACAGCAGTGGACGGTTCTATAGTACTTGTCTCTCTAACTTGACTCAGGTGACATTTCTGACTTCTACATACTTTCTTAATATGACCAGATTTACCGCATGAATGGCATATAGCATTACGAAATCGGCAAGATGATCGTAAGTGTAACTCACCGCACGAGAAACACTTGTTAAATTTCTTTGAACCGGGATTGATGATGGGTGCATAAGAAGGCCTGTTCACTGGTTGACTTCGGGTGGCAGTATGCGCTTTGGTCTTCTGAAATAATGTCACGTTCGAATCAGCTGTAGCGGCATTGACGTCATCCTTCTGCTCGCAGATGTCTCGGGCCTCTTGGAAAGTCACATCTTGTTTGACCAGCAATCTACGCTGAAGATCAGTGTCATTGACGCCAGCAATCAATCGATCACGTAGATGCTCCTCCAGCTTGTCACCGAAGTTACAACGGGCAGCTTGTTTTTGCAATTGTAGAATGAACTCACGGAAGCTCGTGCTTGTTGAACGCACTAATGAATTGAACTTCGCCCGTTCTGTGGCCTGGAAATTGACTGGGAGCACGTGTTTTAACAGCAGTTTCTTTAGTTCGTCGAACGGCAACGAGGCTGGGGCATTCGGATAAGCCAGATTCTTCAGTAACGAATACAATTCACGACCACCAGCGGTAACGAAGAAAGCTGATTGGTTTTCCTTCTTCACATCACGACGAATGCTGCACCACAGTTCAAATCGTTCGACCCATTCCTCGATTTCACTCGCACCGGCATGAAGATTTAATTGTTCAATTGCAGGCAGTTCCATTCCGCGACGCCAATTTGTGATGCTCAGAATTAGGGACTTCGAATAGCCCTAGAAATCGTACTTGAATTGAAACCTCCCACGCAAGTAATAAGGCGAAGACCTGGTACTGGCAGCAGTAAGCAATTGTTATTCATGGATTGAGACACCGAATTTATTGATGTACAACAGTATTAGAGAAATCACAGCCTGTCATTGGCTGATCTCATTAGCACATGTAACGTCATAAACTGTATGTTAATTGGTGGAATACGGAACAGATGAATTGACGAATAACGGAAGGCACAACACTAAGACCGTTCGTCCAATCCTGATGTTGTATCATTAACGCGATATTTGGATTGGCCGTCTGTCAGATCTTCTGTTGTGTCGGGGTTTGGATAATCGGTGAATCGATATTGCCATCACATACGAGTTTCGCTTACATCGGACACGTCGTTCACACACAGGAAAGTATGCTTTTAGGAAAACTGCTTTGCAATATGTTCGTTCCAGTTTATGTGATTTTTTCCTAATGATCTTTACCGTTGCACCGCTAGCTTGTAGTGCTTATCCAAATTCGGTCAGAAACGTCTGGACCATGTCTGCTGGGGAAATATAAACTAATGCCAGGACTTGCAGTAAAGTTCAGGGATGTCGCAGAGCAAAAGAGCGATATTATGAGTCCAATCCACCACCAATCGGCTGTGGCAAACATGTACAAACGACGCCGTGAAATGCCATGACACAAAGGGAGAGGCACAAGTAACTATTTTTTCTACCAGGTCACACGTGAAAGTTCTCTTATCAATTTCTTTTGACAATTTTAGTTTTTTTTCGATAGCCTAAAACTGAACTCAATAGCCAATTATTCTGGCTTGTAATTATGCTATAACTCAAGAGCACCGTGGCGTATCGTCACAGAATTACTGGTGAGAAGTTAAGCTATTCCGTAATGAGCTACACGCGTTCGTCAAGGAAGTAGTTTCACTATCAAGTAAATCTGGTATCAGTTCTAAGTTGAACTGAAAAGTCCGCGAACTTCAATCACCAATAAACTAACCGTTCGATGAAATACGTTTCAAATTGAAATGAATCCATAAAGCATGTTGGGAATTGGTTCTATTTTGTGTAACAGTCTTGTTGATGGAGGACAATCGAGTAGTAAGCGAATTATGTTCGACGCGTTTTATATCCGTAGATTTGATAACTATGTAATCCTTGTTCATTTTTTGTCATCTATGTCAGCTTACTGTTGTTGAGGCTTAATCAGGGAAACAGAGGTCAAACTACTTGTACTGTGTTTACACTTGACTGGTGAAATCAGATGGCCGTCGAGCGGGATAACAGATTACACATGGTAGTTCGAATAAACATCCATCAGATTGTCTACTTCGTTGATTCCGCCTCAGCTCCCATTTCTGTTACAGCATTTAAACTCTGTTCCAGTTCGTTAGTATCGTGTTTACAAACAGCCATCGAACTGAAGGAGAAAATATATTGTGAATCAGACGATTCGAAACAGTTAAATGAAGTTTGGAAATTGTAGACAATCAACTTACGTTACCGTTACGAGAAACTGTACTGATTAAGTCCGAAAGGTAAACGAGACCTCTAAAGATGGAAGTACCGAATTTGTAATGACGCAATTGGAAATGACAAACATTTGCTAATCACAGATAACAATATTCTAACAGTTCCAGTTGAAAGGAACCGTTACTTACACGTTTGCTTGCTATGTTTAAGCGGAATCAGCTAATCATTAGTGTCCGTCCACCGAGTTGTGAATGTCACTCATGAGTTGAATCACTGAGTACTGTTATAATTACACTTCAGCGGTGTTCAATCACTTTTAGGATAATTTAACGTTTGCGATCGTTGGGTGTGCGAAATAATTTCATACGGTAGTTGGAAAATGGCAGTATCATCTATGGCGCCTATTTATAGCATGATATGGTATACTTAGGCGACCATGAAAGCTCTCGCATTCTCCAAAAAGAAAACTAAATGATGTGAGAGTGAAAATGAGTATCGTTTTAATCTCATGTGACTTCTGCAGTGAAAACTTGAAAGATGTATTCGGTAAAGGGTATTAACTCAAAGTAAATACCAAAAACCGATAGGCCATAAATAAAGGAACAAGGTTTCAACAGAAAATGTAAGATTGTTTGTAGACAAGTGGTTGAACATTTCCGAATCTAACGTATGACATTGTAGTGGAACAAATGTGACTAAATCAGCCGCATAACATATAGACTGTTTGACGAATGCTAACCTTCCAGAATTCCCTAAACCAATATTGACTTATCTATACCTAGAAAGATAAGTAATTGGCTTCATTTGGTTGGAAACTTGTGCACTGTTTCAAGTCAGCTGAGGTGTACTTGTCCGGAATGAATACAGAGTTATCAGTAGCAAGGTCACGTTGACTCGTTCAGTTTTCATAAGGTTATTTAGGGATTATTTATCTGGAGTAACTAGTTCATAGTTCCGGGTGTTTTTCATCCGTACAGAAAGTCCTCTCTGTATAAATGTTATGCAGTTTTAGTGGTTGATTAATACCCCACTATCAATGGGTAAATTTCGATATGTAAATAACACTGAACAATCGATTACCAGTTTCTTAGCTCGATGAGTTCCCCAGCATATTTTCTATGCTAATAAACACTAGATTCATGCTTTACTCTCAACAAAACTCAGGAAACATTCATAATTGTTCCACTTTGACACGCAACATGGTATAAATAATCCCCCTAATCTTGTGTTTAACCTCCAGGTTAACGCCGTATACTTTGACAAGTGCTGCGCGAAAGGTTCTATATCGCTGTGTTCTAACGTCACACCAAGTGAGATTGAATGAACTCCAGCAGATTGTCAACGCCTCAGTGCTACATCACGCCGACTGCACAGAGACGTGAACCATTATGGAGGGTTTGGGAAGAAGTGAGAAATTCATACGAATGTTGATCTTCTGGTAAAGTGAGATTCACACACCTGGCTGTTTTTTTCACAGCCATTTTCACGGAGACGCATCTGCACCACTTTGATGGACCGAGTGGTTTGTTGTAGACAAATGTCTAGGCTGCACAGTCACTGGAGGTAACTCACATGTGCACGTTTCAGACGTTCTTGAATTCTTAAGAAAGGATGTCTCAGCTGTCCAGGAAAATTGGGAGTACGTATTCAAACGTTTGTAGTGTTTGTGGGTACTTCGGTAAGTTTCAGTTTAATGACCTACTCTTAACATTAAGGCAAACATTAAGACTGTGGCTATTATCCTTTAGTGGAAGCACTCTTGTCACTTTGGCAAAATTACTGAGAGTGCATAAGACATGATACGGTCATATTTGAACAGGTAGCTGAAACTCCGTGAATTGTTCGCGCACAACGGTTGGACAAGGCCGACTTAATTAATGTTTCTCAATCGGTCAGCCAACTTCACCGCACTTTGTGATCTTCATTAGTCTTTTGCTTAACCGGTCGTCGCGTGGAAATCTCTCCGAATCTACAAAACCAAATGAATCGTTTGCAATGTAGGCAACACATTTAGCGTCTAAGGTGTGTTCCACCTGAACCATCACCAGAGCCTGCCGTGAAAGCGTCAATAATGACTTAATCAAAGCGCTTAGTCTGTAGACACACTGAGGGCATCAACCTGGAGTTCGAGAATAGATGGTCCATAATACCAGACAGGCACACTTCAAGTACACTGGACCACTTACCACTTGTGGTACTCAGATGTGTTCATCGCATGCTGATGTGTGACTACAGTATATCGGACATAATGTGACTGAGTGAACTTCTGTTCACTCATCCAAACACTTCTACTCAGCTT
Source organism: Paragonimus westermani (assembly GCA_008508345.1). Classification (NCBI taxonomy): domain Eukaryota; kingdom Metazoa; phylum Platyhelminthes; class Trematoda; order Plagiorchiida; family Troglotrematidae; genus Paragonimus; species Paragonimus westermani. The sequence continues at coordinate 100,866 of QNGE01000569.1, forward strand.
TTCGAACCCCACTCGTTCAGTTATAGGCATTCTTAACTTGTTTACCTGAGACTAACAATTCTCTTCACACCGTCCAACAATGAACCGGATAAACATGAACACATTTTCCACCGTAACATTCCAGCGAATCCTCTGTGCTGGATTGGGTAACTGATGTATTTTTCCCGATGTACTCGAGATGCTGACAGTGTGAGATGGTGATCACATAATTCAACGTTGATAAACGACCCAGGTGGTTTAGCGGTCAAGGACTCGCCGTTGGTCGACAGGATTAAAGTAAACAATTTCGTCGAGATTCGGTGACAGCAAAACTGGAAGCTAACACGTCATGTTCAGTTGACAGAGACCGACACTCCGTAGGTAATACAAGGTTTGTGAGTCTCCGAAAACCCAGACGACCGAAACATGATGAACAACATACTACTTTCCGCGAATTATAACTTCTTCGAAAGAGCCAAAATGTGTTTTCTGATGAAGTGAAAAGCGTTGCGTTCAGCTTTTGAATTTCCATGGATTTTTCAAATTGTCGCTTCGGAAATAGCGCTCACCAAAAGAGGGAGCTCACCAACACGACCACTTTTTGAAACACGGAATTCCTGTTGACCACCGCGCTGGTATAATCCGAGAGGCTTAAGTAGGCAAGACCAAGTTATTGTATTCAAAAGCCGAATACATTTTTGAGTGATGCTCAGATTACAAGTCCGCGCAGAGAACATGCAGCAACTGACTTGTTGATTTCGATCAGTGACCTAAAAGTCTTGTGTTAGTTGTTCAAGGTAAATTGTTTCCATTTCGCCCAGACTTTAAGCAACAACTTACGCTCTCCGTTTCATTTAACACTACTACGAAGTGAATATTTCACCTTCCAGCCGTTTTGGAGCTAACCGTCCACGCCCATGAAATTCTTTTGAAGGCCTTTAAAGTTGATGTCACTCAAATGACACTAATACACAAAGGTGTTTACAGTCAGGACTAATGATTAGGAAAATTAGTTTCACAGTTTACCGTGGAATCCATGGTGATTAGCATAGGAAACGAATAAGCGTCCATTAACATATGCATTCTTTCAAGGAAATGACTGTCAGCGTGCATCGTCATTTACCTGCAACAAATATCAGCATTGAAACGGGTGCGTGCTTGACTATTCCAGAAATCAATGAAAACCTTTGGAAGTTTGTCCTAAAATAGGGAAACAGCCAGCAAAACCAAATCACACCGTCGAACTAGACAAAACGTTCTATAGAAGGCGAAAAATCTGGAAAACCCCTCGAGATAATGTTTAAGGTTTCTAACAACAGTGTTGGTCATTTTTCTGATTGGATACTTTTGCGAATAGTTAGTTCACACAGTCGTGACGTTTTCCTACCTGAATAGTAGACGAACTGTCAGGCTTACAGGTAGAAAACGTGTGATACGGTTGATACGGGATTTTAATGTGAATTAACTCAGTCCACTTATCATCTCTTATTTGTAATGGTAACAAGGACACTAAAGTTAACAATTTACCACTTTATGCTGTTCAATCTTAAAACAATGTCAATATTGGTTGAACTATTACTTAATGATAGGTTGCTGATATTTAAACTACTGACAATGTGCATACAATGATTCGACACTCTCAGCTTTGTCTAACCGCACATCCACTCGTTAAAATTAAGTGTAGCTGTTAAACTTGATAAGTGGCAGAGATTACTGGAAAATAAAGGTCACGGGATAAACTGATGAAACAGCGTCATTATCCAACGAAAATGAGTTAAAACCAAGGATCAATAAACGCTACGGGTGACCAGTGAAAAGTTGTGAGAGTAAAGTCTGTGATACGTCAGAGCACTTATAATGTGGCTATCCTGTGCCGACAACAACCATGGTTGCTTAAACCATAACTTACTTATGAACTTCTTCCTGAAAGCTGACACTCTAAAACATGATCAAGTATAACTGAACCAGATTGCTAAAACTAACCACTCTTTTATGGTTAGTCTGTACGGTGAGTACAACTGTGACAAGTTAATGCGCATTTACGACTAACGCTTGGTGCAAGCGACGATTCGAAACGGAACTTCCTGAAACAACATGCTGTGGTAGGTGTCAATCCTGTTGGTTATACCTAGTTCAATAACAGGCAGTTTTGAGGTATGTGAAAAGGCAAACGAGCTGGTTGGGACGCAGATAACACAGAATCTGTCTGCATTCTGCTTGCTACTTGATTTTAGTGGGATGAATTTTTAAATGCTGATCAGTGTCGTCCACATGCAGGGCTATCCAGTGGACATGCGAATGTGTCTTGATCCGAAATGTTTATTTTTTGGAACAATGGTCCTCCAAATTTTGCTAGGGATCCATTTTCGTGGTTGATTTATCTTGATGACCCTCATCTCTATTCGTCACATTTGGTTGCGATAAAGTATGACTCATAAAATGTACTGTTAATTTTTAGTATCAACTGTGCCTACAACTTTTTTTACAAGGAAAACAACAATGCTACTCATGCATGATGTGACATCACAATTCATCCAGCTTAATTATGTGTCCAATGTGTTTAAGTTTTGACAATATCGGATCATCAAAATATTTCAAACTTGCTGATCCATATTGCTCATCGCAAAACAAAAATCGGGGCTGGCGTCATCCAAGATTGGCTTTATCTAGTAGACACTGTCTGGATTTAACACGACTCGAATGGTTCATCTATTGAGCCTCCGGTTCCAAAGATGTTGCATGTGGTAGCCGAATGGCGGGGGTTATTACCATCGCAATCAACCATACCGCCAGTAGTAATGCTGTTTTTTCTGTAGTATGGCGAACTGGTTTGTGGTGTGAACCAAAGAGATTGTTTGGAAAGACCCAATCGAAACCACAAACAACGTTCGCCTTCACGACGTCTTCAGAGTTATCAGCCCAAAATTAGTGACCGTTCAGTGTTGTTTTGCAATTACTGCGAACTGATGACAAGATTATTTATCAGTCGCCCATCGTAAGCAATGTTCGAAACATCGACAATCTAGTGGATGTGTTCTTCGACCACTACCTTACAGAAACGACTCAAACAGTACAAATGGCGGAATACTTCAAGCATACTGTTTCTGTCGTTAGGTCGAATCCAATGGAAGTCAAGATTTGTCACAACTTAACTTCTTCTAAGTTAACTAACCTGTCCAATGACCTGTTGGTAGCAAAGATGAGACAAATTGACTAATTTTTTTCTATTTTAACTGGATATGCAAAACACCAACCCAAATTACGGTCGGTCAAGCTTATTTTTTTCAGCTCACACAAGATGCTAAGTGGGAGAGCTAACTAACGGTTAAAACAGCAGTTATTGCGAAACTTGTTGTGGTTTTCGTTTCCCATAAGTTTGCAACTGATCAGGATGGACTGCCGCCAAGTCCATTTTGCTTTAAACACCCGCTAACTAAGCTGTGAATGGACTAGCCTGAAAGGATATCTAATCTTGCGTGTGAATTAGGTAAGAATCATAGGAATTGGAGAGTCACTTCTGGGTCTGAATTGGATCCATGTTGTGAATAACGTAGGTGGTCAACTTCCTCAACTTGTTACTTAACGTGATCACTGTACACCAGTACGCGAAACAAAAGCAACTATTTGTCGTGACAATACAACATGAGGCTTGCACAACTAAACTTTATATCATAATTCTATTTCAAAATTATTTAATCATAAGAGTTTTCAGGGATAAATCGTCCTCTAATTTTTCAAGGCATGGGATGTTGCATCAAATTCTCTAAACGAGTGCTCAATCTGTTTGAAGATATACATTTGAAACATTCCATGACAGTCTGAATGACTTTCTTCTAAAATGTGGAAGATCCCCCAAACCTCACGTCGGCTGCCGCTGATGATGAATACGACTGCGTTACCCACAATGTTTTATAATAGGGATTTTTAACCTTCGTATCAAACGCTGTAATGTGACTGCGTTGGGTTCACCATTAACGCTGAACGATGGACATTAAACTATAACCCTAAGAACGTCGGGAACGTTTGGCCCCACCATGTACGGACAAAGATGTGACGGTGTGAAGATTGCAAATGCAGCTACCGTTAAGAAGTGAAAAAGATAAAAAAGTCGTAGCGAAATTTTTTACATTTATACTCTACGGTAATTGAATGCATAATGAGAATTGTATCAGCCAAACAAGACTATGATATCTCAGTCAATTTATACCGGTTATCACAGTTTCGTTTTCGACAAGACTGGCAGGTGTTCACAAACTACTAATTACTCAACGAATAAGCACGAGCTAACCCAGAAAATATGGTCGGAAACTCCAGTGGATATGTACAGAAAGGAATATTTGAACGGTCGAGTAGCGTCGCGTATAATTCAAAGGGTTTAAAATCACAAGCGATATGACTGCTGTGCAATGATCTGGGAGATACTGTGTTATTTTAGTAGGAACCGGTGATGTGGTGACGCTTTCTGCAGCAAACCATCCTAGGATGCCAGAAAGTGCTTACAAGAAAGATGAAAACAAGAAAATCCCTCTGATATAAAGCCTGACACAATTATCTTCCTTCAAGAATTCAGTGAGAATAGCCATTAGGCGTGAATCATGCTGTTTTCCGGATCAACATTCTGTGTACTCTAAGTACACATGTGTGCGCAATTAGATTATCATGAAATCATATGTCTTAAAGATTGTGCACATATAGATGGGTGCTAACCACAATTCTATGTTGCCACATCATGCTGAGCTACCAGACCATCTGGTACATAAGCACAAACTGTTTTCGGACACACAAAAACGGACTGAAACACATCAATGTACATCAATTGTACAGTGTGTCTGTATCCGGTGTACAACAGAACAGCGAGTGCGGTGGTGTCTAGATCACGTATTTTCCAAGAACCAAAATGATTGATTCCAGTTTGCTGAACAGTTTCTCTCATCGGAGTGGTCAGTTGGGTTAGAACACACTTCAGAAAGTATTCTGTAACTAGAATACCCGGTTCTCTTCATATAAGAAAACCTACAAAATACAATGGGTGTAACTTGATCGTCTTGTCTGTTCTTGTTCTATGGCAACGTGTTTACTAAACTACATGACGTTCTACTGCGAAATAAGTCGCCGAAATGGCGCCATTCACTGTTTGTGAATGACTCCTCTTAGGGAGCCTTTCTCTTTGACACAGTTACCACATAAACTTTCTTCTTGACAGGCTACAATGAACAGGCATTCTTCTTTATAACAGAACAGAAGCAACCAAATTGTTAAAAAAACCCAAAAGTACTCATCAGAAAAATGGTGTAGCGAACAAGCTCGTTTTCGGTTATTCATCATCAGGCCAAATACATAACATTTATATGAAACAGAGTTGTCATGGGAAAGCGAACGAAACAAATGGCAAGTTCAAGTGAGGTCAGACACGTCATAGGCACACACGGAGACGACGTTTTGATACGATTAGGTCACCATTATGACGTAACTGGAACCATGGTGTTTTGATCAGTCGTGGTGTGGATGTTTGGCCATGGCAACCTCAACGCCTGAACAAAGCGCTTTTGTGCGCACAACGGTGGATTATTCAATCGAATTCCGATCGCTTCAGCCGTGGCCAAAATTCGGCATCTGACAGCTTTTGAGTGAATGCCTTTGACTCGGTAAATCAGACGAAACGAGGAGGCCAGGTTGACAGTATGATTGGTATCAACGAGGTGTGCAACAATTGCGCTGGTAATCGTCTTGGTGACTCCGCTATTGATCCAGGCTGGATGATGCTCACGGATACGTTCGGATAAGCGCCTGGTCGTGCGACCCACGTAACTAGTTCCACAGGAACAAGTAAATGAGTATACACAAAAGGAAGTCGCAGAAGCGGGCACTTTATCCTTTAACCGTAAACACAGGGCTGGAGTAGAGGTGAAACAAACACGTAGGTTGGCAGCATAGAATGTTCTATTGATAGCAGTATTAAGTCTCCTAGTGATTGTTTCGGCGAGTGTATCCCCCTTGAATGGTAATGAAATAAATACTGACTTCTTTTCCGCTAGAGTCATCTTATCTTGTTTCTCGCGACGTTCCATAGTCTTGTCTACAAAACGTTCTGGATAGCCATTTTGTAAGAACAGTGTGCGTAGAAACGTTAATTCATCGGAGACCGTATCCCATGTACATATTCTCATGGCTCTATCGGTCATGCAGTTTATGAGATTTCTCTTCTGCCTTAGAGGAACAAAGCTGCCAAAGTGGATATACTGCCCATTCCAGGTCTCTTTCCTATAGATTTTACGTTGAATCGATCCATCAGCACGCCGCTGGATGAGTACGTCCAGAAAAGCTAGTTGATCATTACGTTCAGCTTCTATTGTGAATGTTACGTTTATGTGGACCGAGTTGAAAATTGCTAAGATATCCGTTGGATTAGTATTCTCACCAACTATACATATGACATCATCCACATATCGTTTATAAACACTGAATCCATGAATGGTTTCTTCTAACTGGTCATTCTCCAGCTTCGCCATGAAGGTGTCCGCAAACAACGGCCCCAACGGGGATCCCATTGCCAAACCATCGAAATTAAACTGTATGTTATGAGTACAAAAGTACAACAGCTGTTTCAGTTCTGGTGGGGGTATACGAAAATATAGGTTATTAACCATAATATAATCACACAAATAGTCTATCGTCTCTTTCAGTGGAACATTTGTAAACAAGGACGATACGTCTAGAGAAAGCATTTGTTGTCCAGTTAGGTTTAGCCCGCTGATTGTGTTAATAAATTCAAAGGAGTCTCGTAGGCTCTGTTTCGTCAGCTTCTTCCTGACGGGATCAAGGAGATACGACAACCATTTGGCAAGCGAGTGTTCTTGGAAAATATTACCACTGCATAGCCTCCTTGTTGTCAAAAGCGAGGTTTGGACCAAGCCTTTCTTGTACGTCGCAAGAGAAAACCTACAGAATTGTGTGTAGTGGTTAACACTCGTATACCGACCGTGCAATATAGCAGTGGTCTCTCTGAGTTTATAAAACGCGTAGGAAAGGAAGCTGATTCGAATGTTTTTCCCTTAATACAGGTTTATTGGTTTGATATGCCGAATTGGGTGCAGCAAACAACCGTGTTACCTCTTGTGCTCTATCAGAAACAACCAGAATGTCACCTACACAGCTTTTATAGAGTGGGACATATTCTGTGCAACCAGTGATTTTTCTGTCGATGGAACTTTGCAAAGGTAATAGCGCACAATTCACCTCTCCTTGTCAATCTGTCAAGACAATTAAAAGTGTAACGTCATCTGGCAACACAAGTATTCTTCATTAAAACCATCGTTCAGCTGATTCATTCACAGAGAGACGATCATCAGTATGCCGTAATGGAGACTAACAACCATTTAAATCCAAGTTGCTTAGACCCGGTTCCGATAATTCTGAGCGTCCGGGTAGTTTTAATCTGTTCAGGTGAACGCATCTATGTACGAACTGATTTGTTGTACTGTGTGTAGAACGGTCGAGGTCCAACTAATGAAACGTCCGTCATTACGGTTTAGTATTATCTTGCTGATAAACTGTACTTATTTAATTTGCAATGGAACTATACAGAGTTCACCATCGGTTACTCGATAAACACTTAGAATTAGCTGCTAGATTAATAGGGCCAGAAATTTTGCTGGACAACGTGATCTCCTATGGCGCGAAGTGGCCTCATATTTATTTTGAACACACTTTGGAGTTCTCTCACTGTCGTTAGTTTGCTGGTGTTCAGCCAACGAAACCACTTATATCAAATGCAGCATTATACAGTTCTACTTACTTTTGCATAATAAGAACCGGTTAATACCGGAAAGTACCAATAACTCTATAACAATTTCATGTACTCTGTCAGATCAATTCTCATATTTACAGGACTGTTACAGTTTGGACACTAATGTTAAACGGTTATCCAAATTGGTAAAGGTTATTTGTATTTCCCTGTTAAATAACCAAGCTACGTTTTGACACGTCTCAAAGAATACGCTAGGAAGTTAGCCCAACTTCGTGGACGTTATTCAGGATGACTTACAACCGGAATGATGTAGTACCAGAAACATGATCAGAACATCACCTAACCCTGAAGTGTGGGAAGTTAGAAAGTAGTGAATGTTTACTTAAGTCAGGGGGCGACATCGCGGAATGACTTTCGGACCTACTCAACTAAGCAGTCATCAGGACACGTACTACAGATGAACTCCTTCTCCTGGTCACCATGTCTCTAGTTCCTAGGCATTGTGACAACGATAGACTGTCAGTTTAGAACTCATTTATGTGTATTTACTGTTTCACCTACTCCTGAAAAACAGACTATTTTGGTAGAACATCAAGACAGGTATGGAAACAAACCAGCGGACTTGACTCATTTTGGTTGAGGCATAGTGCAACAAGATTGTTAAACAATGATATCATGGCTCATCTGACTGAAAGTGGGCATCAAACGAACAATGGTCTAGCACTCCGAGTCGTTTGTTGCATGCCAGGTGACACATTAAAGATCGTCCGAGTGGGAATATTCTGTACTGCCGAGACCACCGGAGTCGGTCTGCTTGACTCGGTATGGTGTCAAAAAAAAGCAGCTCGCTCAGGCATCTTATCCAGCTTCAAATTCGCTGAATCATTGGCCAACCTCCGTACACAAGCGTGAAGTAACGGATCAATGAAGCCATCGCCACCCGATCGTCCAGCACTTCGATCTCTGTCTAATAAGTCCGGACGATGTCTGGATCTAGCTCCATCGCATTTGCGAGTGTACCATCTGTCTGTCAAGACAGATAACTTTGAAATATTAAATCAAAGAGCCTGTAGAGTGCATTGGCAAACACAAAGCTGGGTCGCTGATCTGAATTACTAGGCTAGAAGTGGTTGCATCAAGCCAGGTCACACAGTTATCAAGCTATACGCTTTAGGACTGAAGTATGTTCAGTGCATTTGTTGTATCTGTGTCCGATCCCCATCCACTACATGCCTTACGGACAATAACAACGCTAGTGAGAACAAGTCACTCGATAGAAGCGCATCGTGTATTGTCGCATTTACAAGCAATCGGGTCATTTTAAAGTACATGTGTGAGTGAGCCGTTGGTCGTTGAAGCCGCGACCAGTCAGAACACTCTTGGAGCCTTGGCACGAGTGTGGGGCACACAGGCGGCCTTGACGTCTATACAACACCACCTCCGCCTTAGCTCGAATGGCGGTCAGACCTGTAGCGTGTATTCTGCGTAGGACAAAATGTAAATTGCCGACTCACAGGAGTATCCATTGGTGCAGTAATGTAGGTTAGGTAATCACTTCCAGCCTCCTGTACAAGAACACATCTCCTTTGACCGCTTGAACTGTACACTGCATAAGCGCATGAGCCTCAGCAGCAGCAGTAGTTGTAGTAGTAGTTGTAGCAGTAGTAGTGGTTGTAGTAGATGTAGTAGTCGGCGCGCTGAACCACCTCCTCGTGGTGCCGACTGGGCAGTCTTGGTGTAAACCTTCACTGGCTAGGCGTTCAGCAACTCCAGATAGGGCCAACCACTCTACTTGGTTTTAAAGTACTGGTTGCAATCGATCAATACAATGAACTTACTGCCAGCACCTCCGTGCAGGCTTCTACCAGTACACAGGATAGGCGAGCGGAGTACGCCTGTTCAGAATGTGGCCAAATTTGCAAGTCGAACGCTGGCTTGTCGGCGCATACTCATATGCATCGACGCAGGAATGATCGAGAGCAAGATGTTGACGCCCAGCATGCCACAGTCTTTGACTGCACCGATTGTGATCGCACCTTTCCCACCAAAATTGGTCTCAGTCAACACAGGAGGCATTCTCATCCAGTCGAGCGCAACCGTGAGAATCTCAACCACTTGAAATCCGCCGGAACAAATTGGTCTCAGCAAGAATCGGCTTCCCTCCTGAAGTATGCCGATGAGCTGGCCCCGTCGTGCCCTACTCGACGAGATTTCCATAATCGGCTCCTGCCACTTTTCCCAGGTCGTACTGCGGAGAGCATCCGGACGCGTCTGTATGCACTGAGTTGGCAGAGGAATCCTGTCCCCATTGTCAATCCAGTCACCGTCTCGCAGACCAACGTGACATCTGGTACTGAGTCCCAAGCTGCTGAAAACCCCGAGTGGTTTGCCTGTTTGATCCAAACAGTGATTACCCAACTGGAGTCTAATAGCGAGGCTTCTTTACAAACCGACGGACTACTAGCTATCGCCCGCGGTCTTCAGGCAGGTATTTTCACGATGGTACAAGCTAAGTCGCTGTTGAACATGCATGCCGCTCAAGCGTTTCCGTACACCTGGCGACTGAATACCCGACGACGTGCTCGCATTAACGTCGGAGCCCTCGTGACCAGCAAACAGATACGGAGAGCTAACTATGCAGCGATTCAAACGCTGTACCACCAGCGCAGGAAAGATGCTGCTTTTGCAGTTTTTTCTGGCAATTGGAGAACTGCCTACAAAATGAACCGTGGCCTTCCGGATAGTTCCAACGAATACTGGTCCGAAGTACTATCGGCTCATCCGCACCCTGATGAGCGACCGTCCCGCACGATTCTGCCGCCGGACTGGTCATTGGTCGACCCGATCACCGGAGATGAGGTATCACGCACTTTGAAGCAAATGGAGAACACCGCTCCGGGTTTGGACAAGCTTTTGCCCAAACATTTGAAGCGCATGAAAGCTGATGCCCTGGCCGGATACTTCAACCTTTTCTTGCTGACCCAAGGTTGTCCGATCCATCTGTGCCGCTCTCGCATCACGCTTGTTCCGAAAGTTAATAATCCTTCATCTCCAACCGAGCTCAGACCAATCGCCGTATCTTCGACGTTGATTCGTTGTTTTCACAAGATATTGGCTGATCGTTGGAACGCGCGCTTGCATCTGCCCGCTCTTCAGTTTGCCTTCCTGCATCGTGACGGTTGCCTCGAGGCGACCTCACTGCTCCATGCGCTGCTTCGGAACTCATGTGCAACCTCTTCAAGTCTGTGTGCGGCCTTTATCGACGTGTCCAAAGCATTTGACTCCATCTCGCAGGACTGTATTATCAGATCGGCCCAAGCTTTCGGCGCCCCTCCACCTCTGACTCATTACATCGCGGACTCTTATCGAAATGCTTCCGTCACGCTTGGCAGCACCGTCCTTCGGTCCCAGCGTGGCGTTCGCCAGGGTGACCCACTGTCCCCGCTTTTGTTTATCATGGCGATGGATGAGGTGCTGGCCCTTTCTCGACCGGAGCTTGGCTACCAGTTCCACGACACACTGGTCAGCGGTTTTGCCTATGCCGACGATCTGATCCTCCTTGCTGAAAACCCCACGCGACTCTCCGAGAAGCTTGCAGCCGCCGCTAGTGCTCTGGAATTATCCGGGCTGCAGATCAACACGCGCAAAACGAAACTGATGGTCATTCGCGGTGATCACAAACACAATGTGACCGCCATCTCCAACGAGTCTATTCAGTTCGGTCCGGATACTATCCGCTCACTAAGCGCCATTGACACGGTGACCTACCTAGGTATCCCGTTCACCTGGAAAGGTAAAGCATTCACTAATCACCGTCTGCAGCTTCGCACGATGCTGGACGAAACGACCAGAGCGCCATTGAAGCCGCATCAACGTTTAGATCTGCTGAGACAACATTTGATCCCCAAGATGAATCACTCGTTGATACTGAGTCGAGTGCACCGGAACACGCTCAAAGCAATGGACTGTACCGTCCGCCAGTTTGTTCGGCAATGGCTGCGCCTTCCCAAGGACACGCCCATCAGCTACATCCACACCCCAATTCGTTTGGGGGGTCTGGGCATCCCGAGTTTATCCACCACTATCCCCATCTCGCGCAAATCCCGACTGGAGAGACTGCTCTCTAGTCAATGTCCAGTTCTGCGGAATGTGGTCAAAGACCATTCGTTTGGCCCTATCCTGAGGGAAGTAAATGTCCCGGTACGCGTCCAGGGTGTAGTGGTGACGAGCAAGGAGGAAGCCCACTCTGCATGGTCCAATAAGCTTTATCACTCGCTTGATGGCTGTGGTCTTCGGGAAGTATCACGCTCTCCACTCTCCAATCGTTGGCTGTTCAATCCAGATCGCATCTTCCCCAGGATCTTTATTCGTGCTATCCAGCTCAGGTGTAGTCTGCTGCGGACCAAGGTCCGAAACTCACGAGGTGACCGAAGCGGCCAGTCAGTTCTCTGCCGTGGCAACTGTGGTCAACCAGAAAGCCTCGCTCATATTCTGCAATCATGCTGGATCACTCACGATGCGCGTTGTGCTCGACATAACCGCGTGGCTAAAGACCTGGCGAGACGACTGCGTAACTTGGACTATACAGTCTTCGAGGAGCTGCGAGTACCAACGGCGAGCTCGTTTATCAAACCCGATGTGATCGCGGTTCGTGGCGGCGCTGCTGTGGTGCTTGATGTCAGTATAGTGGACGACTACCGTTGCCAACTTGCCTGGACCGACAAGACTGCGAAATACGGTACTGACTCCCATGAAGCTGCCATTTTGTCCACCCTCCATACCATGAGCTGTGAGGTGAACTCTGTCTCTCATTCACCTGTGATTATTTCCTTTCGCGGAATCATGTTCCCTTCTTCATGTAGCGCTATTCTTCGACTCGGATTGCCTTCTTATGCAGTCACAGATCTATGTCTACTAACTGTTCTTGGTTCCCTGAAAACTTACGACACCTATATGCGGGGAACCTGGCGTTGACTGTTGCCACCTCCCTGACAGTCGTCTCTCTATGAAGGACATTCTGTCCCGATGCGTGAGCCTTGATTGTGATAGCCCCTTTGTGCCCTGAAGAGCCTGTGATTTTGTGGGATTTACTCTGTACAATATTTCACCTTTACCGAGTTTTATTTCTCTTATCCTGTGCCTCCAATTTTCTGCACACTGTTTGGTACACACTCCTAACCTTTTTTTTGTTTGATGCCTGAACTATTAACGCTTGTCATTCTTATGCGAGGACCTGTTAACTGTACAATGTTGCCAACTACGCCGCGCGTAACATTTGACTGTGAGCTTGTTTCTGCATACTCCCCATTCCATTTCTCTTATTTCATATTGGTGTCGCCGCTTGTTCTTTCTTTGCAAGAAGCTGTGTAAATTGCTCTTCGAAATAAACGATATAGTAGTCGTAGTATTGGTAGTGGTTGTAGTAGTAGTAATAGTTGTAGTTGTATAACGCATCCGATCAGTTTCGGTTGACGGTATGACAGCATCACGCCAATGTGATTCCGGGAGTTGCAGATTGGTCCGTTTAAAATGAACGAAGCAGCTCGGAACGGCCGTCAACAAACAGAATGAATCGCCAGTATCTTTCGAAAGCTAGTAGAACGGTTCGGGATCGGAATAGAAGTATTGCAGATCGAAAACAGCTTCAGACCAAGGCAGGTTATCCTGCCCGCGACGCCATTGTTGTATCTGTGTCCGATCCCCATCCACTACATGCCTTACGGACAATAACAACGTTAGTGAGAACAAGTCACTCGATAGAAGCGCATCGTGTATTGTCGCATTTACAAGCAATCGGGTCATTTTAAAGTACGTGTGAGTGAGCCGTTGGTCGTTGAAGCCGCGACCAGTCAGAACACTCTTGGAGCCTTGGCACGAGTGTGGGGCACACAGGCGGCCTTGACGCCTATACAATTTGTTAGGTTGTTACACGATGAAAAATAAGGATCTCAAAGTGTCGAGTGTTTCAGTGAACTTTGTTTTGAACTGCGGGAATTCTTTTTAAATGCAGGAAAAATGGCGTGGATCGAGTGAAGTATGCTGAGTGATGCAAGGGTTCACCGGAGGCTAACCTAAACCTGGACGTTTTCTAAGATAAAATGTACTGGTGCCATGCTTACTGTGATTTGTGAAACTTGTCGTTATCAGTTACTTTACAAGCAGTGATATTGAGAAGTTATGAAACGCTGTGAAGGATGAATCCTGAGACGGGAACAAAAAAGGACGTACCTATTGTGTCACTGAAACCCACCTAGTGACACACTGATCCCCAGCGGTTAATTTGTGACTGCGCAGGGTACTGCCATAGATCCAACTGCACGATATCTCCAAAAGTTCATCCCAATAAAAAAAATTTGGTAAAAATGCTTGCCGATTGTAGGTGACATACAGAATACGAGAAAGTCCGCAAAAGGATCTGAAAAATCCCCGTCAAAGCATTCTTCTGCGAATGCTGAAGAAGCGTCAACCTTGACCGAGTGTCCTGAAGTAGACGGATCCGATTGAGTTCTGAGGAAAGCAGTTTAGCTGCCTTGTTAAGTTTATAATTTTCCGTCAGACGAGCCCAATGCATGGCATTCACCAAGTCAGGTGACTTGTGGTTGTTCATACAAATATATTTTCGACATTGATAAGAATACGTTGAGTTGTCCCAAAAATAATGTCAGAGAAAAGCCGGCTCATTGGCATCTCTATGTTGTGAACCACTACGGAAGCCCTATTTCGATTCGTGCTCCTATGATCCTGATCAGTTTTGAGAACTTTTGTCTTTTTGAGTCACTCATACTTTCTCCTCTTCGTTTTTCACTGTTACCTTATCATCCAAAATACAGTCAGATATACATGAGTACTGTAAGCATCCTTTTATGTGTACGAATCTAATCTGGCTAATGTATTCAACATCATGTGGCCCAGAAGATCGTTTTAATGTGAATCGTTTGAGTAGAAGAGCAAGTATTTTTACGCAACTCCGTCAGTTTTCCAATTTACTCCAGTAATTCTTCCAGTATACCTTTCGGTGCACCATGAAACGGATTGGCTGTTTGACAAACGACCCGTTTTTATTGAGGTTTTATTTTATTAGAGATAGAAAACGATTGTAGCTCCTAGACTGCATTCTCATTTCCGTGGCTTAAAACAAACTTTTGACAATTATTCTTCAAAGCTTTGAAAGTACACAGAGTGGCCCACCAAAACGTCAGTTGGCCCGGTTTTGGCATTAGACTGAGTAAGCGAAATGAGCTAACAGGGAAAAGACAAAGTCCATTTTACCGCTCAATCCCCAATCGTATTTGTGGGCAAGACAGGAGATGCGGGCATTCTTGCGAGAACAGAATTTAATACACTCACAAAAGAACGTAGAAAACTTGTCGCCTGAATGATTGTGGATCAACTTGTGCAAAACCAAAAGACCGAGTGACGTTGTACTCTTCGTAATTTTGGGGCAACATTTTGTGTGAGAGCCAGGGATTACTTGCTTGGTCGTTTTCCATCAGTGCTATAAGACACTCATTTTTGACATGCGAAAAAACTCTGCATATGATTATAACCTTCGATTACTTCGTCAGTAGTGTCTAGTTAACCAAGATATCATTGTACTGTGACGTACAGCAGAATCGGATCCATTCATAACTACTTGAGAACTCAACGGAAATTGAATATCGTCCTACCTTCACAAACCCCGGATCGGTCTCGTCAAATCACCCACATCTAGGCGTTTGCCATATGAAGTTTAACGAATTATTGGAAGCTGTCCGAACTTCAAAGGCCTTGGACACCCAAGAGCTGGTGGTTCGTTTCTCAGTATATTGGCTATGACCCTATGTCCTCTATGTGCAATCCGAATCCTTTACTAACCGGAAGAGGTAAATAGAACAGTGAGCAAGACTTTTCGTATCTGATCAGAATGTCGGTACATCAAGGTGGCACTAACCATCACATAGACCTCACCAAGACATTCCGTATTGTCCACAGAGTTGCCAGCACTCAACCGAAAACAGTCCGTCAGTGCATTCTGGCGACACCGAACCAATTGCTATCAACCTGCGCTCTCAAAGGAAATTTCTTCAGTCCTTAAAAATTCGGTGGCCACAGACCAATCACATACAGTCTACTCACACAAACGTTTGACCCTGACAGCATGACGTAACATCCATTCAACGTTCGGTCCGGGTCCAACCAATTGTTGTGTGGAATCTAGTGACATTGTTTATTGTCATTCGTTAACAGTCACTTATTACTTTCACAGGTTTGTTTTACATCCTGATGTAACCTATGTATTGTATTGGTTCGCGAATGAATGATGGAAGACAAATGTTTATCACATTGTTACCATCGGAGTTAGTTAGGACCCAGTTACTACCACCTGTTTCCAAACCAACTTAAGTGGAGGCTTGCAAACACTTTTGCTAAGCCGGCATCGGCTGCCTGTGCATATCTGTACGCATAGCTGCACCCGTATTTTACCTCAGACGGGTGCACGTAAATATCAACACGCATACAAAGCAGGCTCAATTTGATCAATAGTTAGGCCCTATTTAGGTGCATTTTTAGATCAACCGACTATGACCAAGAATGTCTCAGGGAAAACTGCGTTAGTCTTGATTAAGCAGACAGGCATTCCAAACTGCTGATCTGTTAGCTGACGTCATCCATGAAGTGACTGTGTTGATGCTTTCTATTAGGTATCCTCTATTAGGGAACCATTGAGATGATCAGGCACATGTGGCTCCTGAATGTACGGTTCAACACATACGAGCCGTTTCTATTACTGACCATGCTAAACGCGATATAGCAAAACCATTGTTATTGAAGTAGTTCACATGTATTTTCCTCCGTGCAATCAACGATAGCAGTAGTGATGGATAACCTTGCCACATTAACTGACTTGCTGCACATATACATGACGGCCCCATAGGCAGTGAGTGATTATCTGTGGTTTGTACTTGTCGAACGGTTACCACTTTCGGTTTCGTGACCTGTTGGCTAATGGACACTTGAGACAACACAACCTGGGCACAGCACACAGTAACAGATTGAGCTTATGTAATTGCGTACTGTCATAAATGGTTCAGAGTATAAACCCACTGGATGATGAGCTCGATCCGAAATCATCTATATGTCCAGATTTTTATTATTGATTGAAACCACGTCTAGCTGATTCGATGAATGCAGCAACTTTGACGTAATCGCGAAGCTCTGATCACGAGGTTATCGACTGGATTGAACAGGGCGACGCTCTCTATTCATCTTTCGAAACGATGGAGTAACCTAAACACTATTCACAGGAAGTTGTGGTTAGTGTTTGGATATGGTCACTGAGTGACGCCTGTTGTGAGGCTACTGGCTTCGCGGTTGGCCTGTTGGTCTCATAAGCACGCGGTCCGGAGTGCAATTTTTTGCCAAGAGCAGAATGTGCACTACTGATTAGCTCTGCCGAGAACGGAATCCGAGTTTTCCTTTCGAAGTGGGTTAGTCGAAATGCCAAAGCAGAACATCATGGTTGTGCTCCTATTCGTTCATTGTCATTTGTTGATCCAAGTGCTTACTGTTGCCTGGTTTAGAATGCTGTCGTGCTCAGTTCTTTAGAAAGCTCTGGATTTTTGACTGATTGATCGTGCACAATTACATAGCCGCAGTAGTGAGCTGTGAGTTGGGTTGCTCGTAAAGTAGGGCGGATTTTATATTGGTGAAACTACTGCATGGAACCGGAAATTAGATTTGAGGCAACCTTAATCAGTTAGTTTAAAATGCATTGAATACTAGATTACACTAATACTGACCAGCCCGTGGCCCACCACTTTTCTGCTAGTGAACTGATTAGAATCCGTCAACTGGCACTTGAAGTTTTTTTCTGTGAATGATATTGTCTCAGGACTGGAGTCAAGGACGAATGTCCAACACGAAGGAGCTGCTTCGAGCTTGCCGCGTTCTGCCACTATCACGTACCTCAAAAATTATTACCGACGATCATTGAATAAGCTTCAGATAGTGGTTCGGACAACTATTCACACATTCACTATAAGATGACGCTTAGTCAGGAGTCCTGGTTCAAGATTTTCGGATATGCATAATGATAATATGACATAAGATCGAAACGACTATCTAATCCTATGATGGTGATCACTTGGACCAAGTTTTGCAAAATCTCTTCGCAACCATTACTGTTACTGTGTTAGTTGGTTGGCTGTTTGTAAGTCAACTGCAAAATGGATGTTCTGTTATACCTGTAGAAAAAAACAAGAAAATTAATGCATAGCAAGAAGTGCTAAAGTGATGGGTATACATATCAAACGACGCTCAACTAGACAGTGTGACCAAGCGAATGGAAGGTCGACTGCAACTTAACAGGCTGTTAACCTGAATCATATTCATGTACAGATTTTCAACAATGATCTCGGCCTATGCACTGTAGCAAAGGCAACTATTTTGTAAATCCGGATTGCGAACCAATTTTTCGGCCCAAAAGACCAGTACCATACGCTGCAATCACTCAAGTTGACTCAGAATTAGACAGATTGGAGCAGTTGGGTGTTTTAACAAAAATCAGCTACTCTGCGTGGGCAGCCCCCATAGTTGCAGTCCAAAAGGCAAGTGGCACAGTTCGTATTTGCGGGGATTTTTCTACTGGCCTGAATGATGTGCTACAAACGCATCAGCACCCACTGCCCATACCTGAAGATTTGTTCACACAACTAAATGACTGCAAAGTGTTTTCCAAAATCGACCTTTCTGATGATTACCTTAAGGTCGAAGTTGACAACTCAAGTAAGCAGTATCTGACCATCAACACACATCGAGGACTATATCAGTATAACAGGCCGCCATGTGGCGTAAAATATGCCCGAGCTATTTTTCAACAGATTATGGATACCATGTTGAATGGGCTGTCATACGCTTCGGCCTACATGGATGACCTCATAATTGCAAGCCCGTCTATCGATGTTCACCAGGTACATTTAAACGATTGTTAGCGATAATTGGCCACAATTTATGTCAGGCGAATTGTCGACTTTTTACCGTTCATTGGGTGTGCAACATATACGAAGCACCGTTTACCATCCTCAGTCGAATGAACAAGCTGAACGTTTTGTTGACACGTTCAAAAGGATTTTGAAAGAATTACAAGGAGAAGGGTGTGTATCAAAAATCTTAGATACATTTCTACGAGCATATCGATCAACGCCAAACAAAGCGTTGCCTAATAATCAATCACCAGCAGAAGTGTTCCTGGGAAGGAAGATGCGAACTCCTTTAAATGCCATGTTCCCGTCAATCGTTTCGAACGAATCTAACTACAAAATGGAAAATCAATTTAATCGGCACCATGGAACACGTATGCGCGTATTTCTCCCTGGTGATGTGGTGTACATTCGTGATTTCAGGTAGCAAGCTAACCCCTGGATCCCGGGAACCGTGAGAACGAGAATCGGCCACGTAAGGTATGCAGTGGACAACCAGACGGGCACAACCAGAAGACATGTCAATCATATCAAACGCAGATACACAACGGATGCCAGCAACGATTATAAACTGCCTCTAGATGTACTGTTTGATTCATTTTCTATACCAAAAGCAAAAACGCCTGAACCTGAACAACATAATGCACCGCTGCTGGAGAGCAGTCCTGAAGGAAGACATTCAAGACGCACACGCCCCCCAATCCAGAGACTTCAGATAAATCCCAACAGATGATCGTACGTGTGACCTTCTTTTTAACAAGGGGAGGTGTACGGTCCATCCATGTTACGTTCCTGTATGTGCATGCCTACGGTTGGCGCCAGCAGATTCGGACTAGCCTGTCACAGTGACCGAAGCCAAAGGACGCCTGCGCTTAGCCATCACTGCAATTGGCTTGCGCTGCACCAATTGCAGTTCCACCAACACACCACATTTCCAGTGTAAACCCGAAGGAATAAGACTGGGAGGTGTGCCAGTGGGGCCTTTCTGTCCAGCCGGCCAATGCTGGTTAGCCACTTGATTGGCTAATAAGGAAAGGAAACCCCTATCTCTCGGAAACAACAGAGAGAGGCTGCAATGACGAGATCTACACTGAGAAGAAAGATTTGTGAAGTGTAATACAAGAAGCATTGCAGTATAGGAGTGCAGGTTAGTGCATCCCACAGAAGATAAGGATGAAAAGCAAAGTTCTCATTGGACTATGAAAAGCCAGGCAGATCATTCATCATACAATACACTGACAAAGCCGAAGTAAAGAATGGGTAGAAGACCACAGACACTCAGGTTTCTGAAAAGAAGAGCGGATTAATTGTCAATGACCACGATGTTGGCCGATGCAGTCATTAACAGAAGTAGAATAGGTATACCGATTTGACCTACCTGAGCCTAGCGTACTCGCCGCCTCTTCGCCGACGGGGTACTATGAGTACGTTGGTGACCTACCAGCCCCAAACGGCCAGCGCATTCGCGGCCGCACACATCACAACGCCATATAGTCACGTCACCGCGACCTATGGCACCGATGGTTCCTTTGCGTACCGCACGCTTCCGCTCGCGACCACGCAATAGTTGCTCGTTGAACGCTCGGACGCCCGCCCGAACCGTATTCCTCCAGGCCGTCCGGTTCAACGCCAAATCTTCCCAACATCTAAAATCAATGTTACAACGTGAAAGACTTACCTGCACAACATCCTGGTACCTCCGCTTCTGGCCACCGGGATTTCGCTTACCTGACTTCACTTGTCCGTACAGTAACTGCTTCGGGATACGGTCATCGCCCATCCGACGGACGTGACCGAGCCAACGGAGCTGGTTCAGCATCAACATGGCTTCCATCCCGTCCATGTCCGCTCGCCGCATTACCTCAGTGTTCGGAATCATGTCCGACCACCGAATACCCAAGATGCGCCTCAGACACTGAACATGGAAGCGGCTCAAATAGCTCACGTTCCGCTGATACAGTGTCCACGTCTCATTGCCGTACACCAGGATAGACAACACCATTGAGCGGTAGACACACAGCTTGGTGCCCATCTTCAGGCTATGATTCTTCCAGACACGCCTTTCAAGACGTCTGAAAGCAGAACTGGCCTTCGCCACACGCGCTCTCAGCTCGCGGTCCCTGGACACATCTGTCGACAAGTTGCTACCCAAATAGCAGAAATCCCCGCAGCCATTCACAGTGTCTCCAGCGATGCGAATTTCGGGTGGAGGTACACAAGCAGCACATCCACCAGGAGAAAGCTGTAAAAACGAGAACGTCTTACCTGTGTTGATGTCCAACCGGAACTTCGATACTGCCGAAGCGAACGCTGTAGCTAGACGTTGCAGTTCTTCTTCGCTGTGTGCTAGCAATGCGCTGTCATCGGCGAACAGAAGCATCCGCATCCTTGAGGTCTGTAGCCGGGCTGGGGCGCCGAACCGTCGGATATTTAATAGGCGCCCGTCCACATGCATACAGAGACACATACCCACACACGATCACTCACTGACGTGACCTTCTCGTTGCGCAGCTGCCGGTTGCACAGTTCACGTGCGCACCCTGGCTAGCCTGCCCAGACATGCTTTGTCCTTCCCTCATTGGCTTGTTCTGAGTCATCGATCCGCCCGCTGTAAACTCTTCATTGTTAGGTGTAATGCACTTTCATGCTGGCTCGGTCAGGAGACACATGGTTCCTCTTGCATCACTTCAGTTCTCACTTTAGTGCGTAGTGTAGACATAACAATTCATACTGTCTTCAGATGATAAGCATAACAGGTGAAATGCCAATTTGAAGACTGGTGTAATGAGTTATTGGCATTATAAAAAGTTTGTCAGATTATGTCCATGAATTGTATGTGTATTATCAGTTTTGGATGCAGGGTCTCCGTCCAAGTTATTGGAACCAAAACAGTAAATGACGAGTTCAACTGTTTTTTTAATTAACCAGAGACCGAACTTTTAATGAATGCAAAATCCACAAATAAACAGCACGAGTTCACGGAGTGAACCTACAGAATTTACACCTACCACATTACTCGTTAGTAACACGGTTGGAAGTGTGAACTCGTTCCAAAACTCTCAGCTGTGCACAGTACTTAGGCCATTAAGAAGGTTCGCATGATGTATGCTGTCCGATCGTTTGTCCGCATGCCATGTGACTGTATGGCTCAAACCCGTACCCCACACATTTCCCGTCTATTCGCTCGTCGACAGCTGGTCTCTGTCCTCCCAAACTAGTTTGCGTTTCGGTATCATTTATAGCGCCATAGAGACCTCACATACATTTTGCCGAATAAATCTTCGGTCCATATTTCCAAAGGCCTTTTTACATATCGCGCCTGGTGAATTCTTGCTTGGGAAGAACGACCTAGTGCGCCGCGCACTAAACCACTACTCCAAAGCTCAGCACTGGTACACGTGGATTCTGGCGTTGCCTAAATGGCTAAGCATACCAGATTTGATTTTGCCCTGAGTAACATGGCTGATTTCACGAAACGCCGTAGAATATATAGGTGATCGAGTACAAGTAGAAAATCTCTGCGTTAACGAAACTGGAACGAAAATCAACAACGAATTGGGGCCCGCCTGAGAAGTAAATTGAGTACTTTAAAAAGTGAATTATACCGCTAGGACAATTTGTAAGCAGTTCATGGTATCGTTTGTTTGTAACGCTGCACTTCTGCTTTAGCCATTTCTCAAGGCCAATGTCTTATTGAGAATGTTGAAGTTCATCGAGCTCACTCGCCTGATGAATGTTGACAACCGTAAAATATATGGTGCCTTGCTGACAGGTAGCATAATACTTGTGTGGCCGGAAACCAAGAGTGAAGCAGAAATGTATTTCTCAAAGTAACTGTACGCAGAATGTTTTGTCTGTCAGGTATAAGTGATACTTCGAAGCAGTTGAGCCTCCTATCAAACAGACAACAATTGGCTTGTCAAACTTGTGTGCCGCTTCTTGATACGTTGAAACGATAAGTGACAATAGGTTGCTGGTAAGTGATAAAGGATTTTAATTTTCAAGTAAATTGAAAATCACTCACGACTGATTGCAGCTCTCGCATTCAAACAGACTTCACAGTCGGCCCCCTTCGGAAAGAAGCATATGATTCGAGTTCCGCTCCTGTTACAGTTCGTCAGTTATGTACATCGTTGTCATTGCCAAAACTAGAACTCCGACCAGGTTGTTGTGAGGTCACCGGGCGGACCACTGTGCCACCAACCTTACACTAGGCACACAGTTACACTCCATTGTGAGTAATGCTCTGAATGGAGTTAACAGGACAGTTACTTTCTCCCCTCGAGGAGATCACGCATTCAGAACACTACTCACAAGGGAATGTGACTAAGCGTTCACATGTGGTGATATAGCTGTGCCTAGTGTAAGGTTGGTGGCACAGTGGTCCGCCCGGTGACCTCACAACAACCTGGTCGGAGTTCTAGTTTTGGCAATGACAACGATGTACATAACTGACGAACTGTAACAGGAGCGGAACTCGAATCATATGCTTCTTTCCGGAAAGGTCCAACTATGAAATCTGCGTGAATGTGAGAGCTGCGATCGGTTGTGAGTGATTTCCAATCTATAGGATAATGAATTATTAGGCAGCAAATACGAAAGAGCTACAAAATATACAAGCGACATTGTAAAAAGGCTATTAATTTTGAAATGGGTTGAATGTATCTTTAAGGTTATTTATTTACTGTTCTTTTTGATCTTCACGCTAGCTGCAGCTACCAAGTTCATATAAAAGATTAAATTGTCGTAATCTGTCACCCATAGCGTAAAACCCTTTTCCTGTGTTAAGTCCGTTTTCAGAACCATTAATTTAATTACCCATTTCTAAATGTTCGCATTCTTTTGATCTCTTTCGGTATTGCAAAAACACCGTGCTCACTGGTCAGCAGGAAGTTCGTTTTGTTTGTGATATTACCGTCCACATCCTCAAAGTAATTCTAGCGGCAGTTAACCATATCCAAATATATCTGACCTAGCATTGTATCAGTAACTACATCAATTGTAACGTCTTATAATACTCACATACACACCGGTGATCCATTGTGAACAGCTTTGTTCATTGCAGTGATCTATTTATAGCACCAGTGATTAGTGAGTAGTCCGTATACGGAAGTTAACGGCGGCTTCCACCTGAAATACTACGAAATAGTCAAGCCTGTCTAGTATAGACAAATAACGTTCGTACCTATTCTCTTTCATTTGCTACTGGAACACGTTCGTCAAAATGAAAGTACTGATCGACCCAGATGTTCTTTCGATACATAACACTCTGAATGAATCCATCTATTCTTCGATTCATGTTGATTTCCAGAAAAGGCGATCAGGTAGAGGTCTCACTTTTTAAAGTGTAACGAATGTTTGGAAGTAAACGGTTCATTTGGTCTAGGAAATCTGTTGCCTGCATCTGATCATTTTGGACTACAAGTATGTCATCAACATATCTTCTATATAGGACCACACTGTCCAACTAGTTTGCCATTTGTTTTACTAGTTTGGCCACAAAGATATCGGCTAACACTGGACCGAGTGGACTTCCCATCGCGAATCCATCAATCTGACGACAAAACTTGCCTCGGAAGCTAAGGCTCACGCTAGGGTTATACAACAAAATTAGGCGTTTTAATTCAGTTTTCTTGATCACAATAATGATCTAATTTGAAATTATGTGGGCAGAAAAATCTGATGGTTTCTTTCAACGGCACACTTGTGAACAATGACTCCAACTCAGTTCGCCAATTCAGACGTAATCTATGAGTACAGGTTTGGATGCGGAGTACTCTATGTTGGAAGAACTGAGAGCCAGGTTGGAATCAGGGTTGTCGAACACTTACCTAAATGGTTTCAACAAACCGTCGTACAATCGAGCAACTTAACAACGAACGCCCAGAAGGGGCCACCGTCATCGATTGCCAAACATCACTTGATGACGTAACGTGTGATTGACTCAGTAAAGTCATTTGGTGTTCTGTTTTCGACTGGAAACAAATGTTTGCCACGATATAACGAGGTCATTGCAATCTCACGTCGTCACCCCATTACGCCTGTGAGACAAGAACTGTGTCAGGGTGATTCTATCTTGGTAGTACTCGAAGTGGTTTTAAACACTGATCTCTTGTGATTTAGAGGTTAGCACGTTTTAACTTGTCTGTATTGAACACCAGTGGGCATCAGGCGAAATCTGTGCGAGCATAAGTTGTGTTATGTCAGTCTTTTGTTTGCGCCATTCCACTTTGTGACGGGAAATGACTGTACAGTTCTATGCTGACACCTCCCGAAGAAACAGTTTTTGTCAGAACGCGTTTTCCTAGCTAGTTCAAGTTGATGGCAGAAATAGAACCTTAATAAGCTGTAATGCTCAAGGCTGAATGGAAAATCCTGCAGCTAGTTCGGTGGGTAACATTAAAAGCAAATGTTTTGGCGCCAAGCATTTCAATTACAGAAGAACGGTATCGCTTGTCTGCAGTGTGAAAGTGGTAAGTCCAGTCCTCTGATAAGTAAAAATCTCTCGAGTTCCGAAAAACGTTCGTTCGGTCTATTGATAAGACTTGCATGAACACAGAGTGCTTTGCTATTCAGCAAATGCGACTGCATAGTACACACAGTGTTGATGATCGATCGCTGTGTAGTTTATCCAAATGTATGTTTTGTTAGCACTGAACTGCTGGTTTCTTTGTCATCCAATACAAAGTCTTGCTCATACTCACTACAGTGAGATTTGTAAAAGTTGTAAAACTGGAGTACAAGGGACACCACTCCGATAATTACACTAGCTGATGTTAAAAAATATACGAAATGATGTTTTTGGCGTGATATTCAATTAGGCCAAAATGTTCAGTTGGGCTCAGCCCGGCTGATTTTGAAGTTCAGTCACCGCTGAACAGTTATTCCTTGGGTGCTTGCGGTCAATATAAGAGTCAGTTATGCTTCGGAAAATACTGTTTTTCCTCAAAGTCCGACGCAGAGAATAATCGAATTAAAAGGGTATGGAAATGATGGTGTCTCTTTACCGGTACCACATTTTACGGGCGGATGATAAATACCCGGTCGGATTGATTCTTCGTTTCTCAAAACCTTAATTTCCACATATGAAGAAATAGAAGCATCAAAATGGACCAGACAAATGAAGCCAATGAGAAATGAGAAATACAACAAAATAAGGACTTTCTACCGGAACAAACACGTCAGTTAGTGATAAGGTTGAAATTGATTATGATTGTGCAAGTTATAGAACTGCTGTTGAGTTTCGGTGTAATCGAGTCGCATATACTGTACAGATTGTGGTGGATTGTTAGGTCGGAGGTGAGAGTTTTCGAACGCTCGGCCGAATACCTCAACGCGGGGGAGGTACGTTCGAAAACCTGCCGCGATTGGATCAAGGACAACGTGCGTNAAAGATCGTGCTTTATTGGACGCCTTCTCGCTACACGATGATTTGCGAAACGATTTATAATCCACGATTACTTTACGAGATCACAATGAACTGGATATCGTTTATTTGATGATATCCTTGTGTATCGGACAACAAATCAGCTGGACAAGGGACACATGTCTTCCTCCAAAAGCAGACAATCAGCATGTTGCCTAAACTTTTTCACTCTGGCTGGAATGCTATTCTTAGAAACATAAAATTCTATGCATTTACACTATGCAAATCTCAAGTGTTATGTTTAAGTTATTTTGACGAGTAAACTGTCGTTGTATTGCAAGACATGCTTATGATCACTGTGAATTAGGTAGCTTGTTAATGTTTGGCCGACATGGTGTTAGCAACACCAAAAGATGACTTCCTTTCCTAATAACAGGACAGCTACAGACATTCGATAAGTTGTGCGAATTTTGACTTAATCTACGCTGAACCGGAGAAAATGTGAAAATACTTTGGCTCTCAAATCAAACTAAGAAGACCACTGTCGTCTGTAAACTGGAAGTTTTATTTAATGATCCCTGATTTGGTACTAGCCATTATTCTGCGCTTCACTTCGATCACGCTCTTCTGTACTCTCATGTCCACTACAGCAGTAGTCAATCCAAACGGATTCATCTTCCATTTGGGCGATTTTCATCGCGAATAGTTCGACGGATGGCAACTACACAACGTAAAAATGATTCAACTGTTCAACGTTTGTTTGCAGGCCTTCATTGAGAAGCGTCACGTCAGATGCAATCAGAGAAAGCATTTCACTGATTCATGCCTTCCAGGGCTATCACAATATGGTTTGACTTCTTCAAACAAAATGTCGCCTTTATTTTACAAGATGACGAATTATAGTGTACTCCCTATGGTTGTTTTCTGCGACGAATTCAACCCCACAAAAATATATGATAGCCGAACCGTGTCGCATACAGCAGTACTCTTCAGTTCTCCAAGGTGGCTTGCAAAACTTGGACTGACGCACTAATGCCTTAAATTGTACAAAAAAACAACGCGGGCTAGTTTCTTATTCAGAACACTCGTCCCAAAATATCTGTTCCGTTGATTTTTTGTTACAACCGTCACCCTATGTTGTACATCTTATTAAGGTGGAATTATTCCAGATTATTCGACACATGATTAAAATTCACTAGCTTTCTGTACCACTAATGATGATGAGCCTCTGTGTTCCTTGGCTGTGAGTAAGTTGCCATTGGTGTTGAATAGACCATATATTTTTGAGTGCTGTCAAACTGTGAAAAAATGATTAGTGCTGAAATCAATATTGTGCCTAATTTTAAATTTCGTGGACGTACTATGATAATTTAGACTATCTCAATGGTTTGGAACAGATCTCAGCATCAGCTAGGAAACAGACGGTGCAAGTTTACGCGACCTGCGTGTGCGCAAATCAAAAAACACCATACAGGCCACCGGCACCAGCGATCGTCCGTCGGCTACTGAAGAGCTATCACCAGGTGGATCCAACACAAGCATTCACAGTTAATGCAATTGATAAGCCTCACTCGTTGTACTTTGTTGAGGTGGCTGGTATGACATACTGGTTTTCAGTTCAATATGTGTATAAAGACATGTGTTATTTTAGTACTGCATGGTAACGACGATAATGTTTGACTAACGTACAGCACAGGTGACTATTCCCCTTTTATGTTTGGTTTCATACTTAACTTTCAGCTTCCGGTACTACGCATATGAGGGCGTACGGAAAAATTTGGCAGGCTAAACATAGTGTGTATTGAGAATTTTGACTTCTCTGTTAATGCTTTCGAGGTTATCCCATGCTTTTCTCAATACTCTCAGTTTTTGCAATTAGAGTCGTATAGTGAATCACGGAACGTTTACAAAGCAAAAAGACATGAATTGCAAGATGAAAGCATTTCATTTACCCTCACCATTCGGTTGAATAAAAATCAACTTGACTAAATCTACGCATTAGGACAGAGACACTGTAACCAATAAACTCCAACTGAGTACACGTTAAGATGGAGTGGATTCTTCCAGTGCATTGCGACGACAGCAATGCTGTTAGCACCGTTTACTAACAGACACCTGGTGTGTGACATTGTATTAACAGCGCTTCACAAAATTTCAAACTCTTAGTGTTGCGACTCCGCAGTAGGACCTCATAGTACTGAATGTTTTATGCAACCGAATAGTGACGATAAAGGAAATGTTTGCCTCCCAAAAATATATACTGTTGTCGCTCTGATGAGTTTTATATGTGATGGTTAAAACGTACCGAATATTTGTGGGTAGAATTTGATCGGTTCACTGAAAACATTGAGCAATAATCCTAAACTAATCGATTAAGATAGGCTTCTACCCACTAAGCGTACTACGGGGAACTATTCAGTAATAGCAACAAACCCTGCTCGGTTTCATGGCGGTTCCGTTTAAAGTTACCAGTAACCGTGGCTGGATGTCACTGAAAACTGATCTAAACGTAGAAATTTCGAGCGGTTCCTTTCGAAGTTAGGCATTTGACAGGAAAATCTGTCTTATTGATGTTCATCCATGTGCGTGTCCTTATCATCGCTGGGATTTCAGTTCCACACAGAGTGTTTGCTACTGTGTCACTGACTCCGTATTGAGCACGGTAGAAATACCAGAAGCAAACGACAAGATGCATTCGCTTGTGAATAACACTCAGGTTGTCCGATCGTCTCGAGGGGAGACACAGTAGGTGTGATGTTAACTGCAGTCCTTGATTCTACTATTATGTCTTCTCTCCAAATTGCAATCACAGGAATCAGTAACTTGGTACACAAAAGTTCTGACTACTGGTGAGTAGTGCGAGGGTTTCAGTTCACATAAAATGATGAGCTTTCACGTGCCCTCTAGGATGAATTACTGCATCTGAGTTTTTCTCTGTACGCTGTCGACCGCCTTGACCACGGGTGGGAGAGCACGATAATATACGACCACCAAACACGTGACCAATGCTTTCTTCAAATCCAACAAACAATGAACTGTCGTATAGTTGATTCACTAGGCTTATTTTACAACCTCTCATACAGCAGTTTCATAACAATTTTACTCTTTGGTTTGCGGATAAAAAAGCGGCACATCATAAAACTTATATCACAGTAATCGGCTAATTATTCTGGTTTAAATTTTCGGACAGTATAAGCCAATGTAACACGCACAGGTTATTCGGAAAAAGCTGCTTATTTTTGTCAATTTCTCAATTTACAAAAACCTGTTTCCTCTCAAAACTTTCAAACGAAAACCGCGAATGTCAGTAGTACTTTATTCAATATATCAGCAGACATTTTGGTTGTTCTAGTACAGGTTTTGAAGACAACACGAACGTTCCATGCGATGGAGTTGTGGCGCCAGACGTAGCGTTCATCAGTGGGCCACTTTGTGCAACTCATTCAAGCGAATTAATGGCTGTGCAAGTTGTCTTTATCTTCAACCCTTAACGCTTAAATAGTTCAGTGTGATCAACTGGTAACCCATGAGACATCCTAATCAGATCAGTACATCTTCAGTTATTCTGTTTAGTAACACATACAGACTGTCAGTAGAGATCCTGTTTACTTGGTTCTTTGCTCGGTAGTCGTATCTCTGCCAAAACCGGAATGTAAACCTTGGTTAAAACCACAAAAAGTAGCTGAAACTTGGGCGTTATTCTGATTGCTGATAAATAGTAAAGATTTTAATAATACAGAGAAGCTCTAGCACCAGCGAAGAAACGCGAGCTCAGTACTACCTTTCAAAGGAGGATGGTCAGAATGTCTATTTAATTGCGATAGCTGGGAGTAACTATGTACGTTGCCCACCCTAAAAGTTCTAACCCCCTAATGCTGTGTGATAGATGCATGATGGTGCAAAGTTTTATGTAACTGATTCGATGATTAATTGAAAACCGACTGTTGGCCAAAATACTTTTTACTTCCTATAATAGACGCATTTATCAGTATACACTGCCAGTGATGTGTACATATTGTGGAAACATGAGTTCACTGAATCTTATGTTACAAATAGGCTTTCATCTTCAACAAATACGAACCTGAAACATTTCATTCCCTGCAACAGTTCGAACAAAACCTTTAGAACACGCAAACCGGTGGATACAAGCATTTCGTACTGACTTGTCAGTGCAAAATTTACAATAACACGAAACGGGTATTGCATATCGAACAGTTAGAGGGGCGGGGTGGATAGTCAGTCGGTGGTTTAGGAAAGGTCACTAAGTCTGAACCCACAAGGTCGGCTTCAGTCAATCGATTGTGACCGCCTCAGCACAAATTGGGTCGATAATGTGACCAGTGGTCAGGACGTGTCTTGCGACTGCGGACGCTGGTTGCTTGCGTGTTTCGACGACATTGTCGTTCTTCTGTAATACAGAGCTCTGCACCCACTTAGGCAAATGTGCCTTCACTCTGGAGATCAAGCACCTCTCGGTTCTGCCTATTTAACTTTCTTTGCAGTTACATGTAAATTGGTAGACACAATGTGAGATGGTACCGACAGGCAGATCTCCTTTGGTTGATTGAAGGGACAGGTAGTTTGTGGGTCCGGGCTAATACACAGAGTTCCGCTGCGTTAAATGTTCGTTTAATCGAATTCACTAGTCTTTGAGTTGTTTGATGCATGCAATAATCACCTTTAAATGGCAGTTCTATACAAACCCTCTTTTTTCTTACTGTGGCCACCTGTTCAGAAGGTGGTTTCGGTTTACTGTGCCTTTCTATGAACCTTTTTGGATACCCGTTAGATTGTAGTGTAGATGTGATCAAGTCTAATTCTCTCGCAAGACTATCCTGTGTACAGATTCGCCTTGCTCGTGTGAATAGTGTATTCACTAGTGCGCGTTTGTGATGGATTAATGTGAAACTTTAGTTGTTTCCCACCTTAATCCATCTTGATCATCTAGTTTTGAAGTGTTCGAAAGTTTTTATTTCTCAGCTTAAACTTCCACGGTTATCACACAGTGCTTTTGATACGCCTGGGTTAACTTAAACGGACCGCTTTCGTGTACTTTCCAGCACAGCTGCTTCACGTAATGAAATATGTTTGTTCTACTGATGTCATTTTCGTCTATCTCCCCGTTTCGAAGAAATCCAAAAATGAAAATGACGTTTGTGTTTTGAAGACAAACCTCTCCATTAATTGGAGCAAGCAAATTACACCCTTTTTTCTGCAAAAAAATCATGCGCCAGTTTGGTCGTTTGAATGGGTTCTGATTTTTTGTAAAATTTCACAGACAGCGATTGAAACATCGACGTTTTATTATCAGTTATTCGGGCGAAATTTAAGAAAAATTTTCGCACGCTACAATATGAATTCCGTATCTTTTTAAACAGTTCAATAAACAGTTCAAAGTTTGTTGTTATACAATAATTTGTGAATCGTTTGGACCAATAAAAACTGTGGTATTATGATCTTAATTTGTCTTAAACAAGCTTTGGTGGTGAACTTGTTACCAATATGCATTTGAAGGGCTCGGTGATACCAGTCGTAGTTATTTGCATTTTATCGCAGCTTACCTATTCAGAGGATTCAGCCTGCCGCTTTCAAAAAGTGACTGTGTTCAATTTCTGTTTGTATTCAAGCACGCCACTGCTTCATCTTCATATGGTGACCGAAATGTGAACCCCAATCAGCGTTCTTACACGGCCGACTTCACAACGTGCAAGACGGAACTATCGCACAAATCAGTTCAGCTGTTTGAGAAGTCAGGACTACAAGGTATTTGACTGGGGCTGGCAAGATGTTTACTTTCTCCCCGTAAGTTGTTGCAGCAACTTGGACGCTACCTGCAAGCACTCGTAGCTGTGTGTTTATAAGAGACAATTCGGTCACTTTTAAAGTGAAGTGAACACGCTGATAGTGAATAAAGTTTTCGCAGCAAAGCGAGCTGGGCAGTCAAACTGCGTTTTTGATAGGGACATTCGCATTCGATGAACACTAGAGGAGTGCAAACTTCAAGTTCTTCACTTTACTTTACTTCGAAAAGAGCCGACTGAAGTGTCTGTCCATTGTCGGATACGACATTCAGGTATTAATTGCATTGATTCTTGAGATCGAATGCAGTTCAGGGTAAACTCGTTTTTAATCAATTTCGTCCTGAATTCTTCCGTGAAACGTCACTCATGCGCATCTTTCTGAGTTTTTGCTGTCCTTTTAAAAACTTCGTGATAGATCAAGTTGTATTTTTTAATGGTTTCCTGTTGAGAGTAAATTGATACAAAAGTGATTAATCCCGGTTGAAACTAAACAATTAAAGAAAATATTTTTCACGCAAATGCGTTAGAGAACGCAGTATTCTGAGTGACAAACCATTTTGTAGTAATGCAGCTTCCGCGGCATCTCTGCAGGTGTTTACTATAGAAAACTCAAGAACAAAAAATTCCGAATCACAGAACCAGACATAAACAGGAAGGCAAAAACTCAAACTTAGTGATTTTATATTGACTGGATTAACAACGGTGATGCTGCTTGTGCTCACAGTGGGCAGCAAGAGCGTACTTTAATCAGTTGTACTGCTATATGATGAACAACAGCTATCTCAGACCAGTTTGGCAAAGGGAAGACTTTCCAACCATCTTTTATTCAATGGGCTCGAATTTCACTAATGTTGAATTTCAGTAGTGCTTATGCAGACCACGACTAAATGTTGAATTTTTGCTGTGCTTCACTATTCCAATCGTTCAGACCAGTGAGCCATCGACTTTACATTATGTAGTATTGGTTCATCAAGTTGGAACGCTGGGCCGATTTTGTCTTTTAAGCTCAAATTGTCCAATCTCTTCAAGTCAGTCAATATCACTCTCAAACAGTAGCATATTTTACATTCTTGTTAACTGCCAGCCAGACGCATAGAAAAGAAACAGCAGACTTCAGCCTGGACCAAGTTAGAATGTGTCGCCAAGGACTGGGATTTGAACTCCGACCACTCTTTATTTAAACAAGTCGATTGTATGCGGTAGTGTCAGAGTTCAGTTGAGAGCAATGTTCAAATAGCAAGCTAGCAGCGTTCACTGTGAACTTTGAGACATCCCTAATTAACAACTTTATGTATATGTCTAACGGGTTGATATGGTCACTTTTGGAGACAAACTATGAAGCGTAGGTATCATATCGGATAAAGGACTTAGCAGCTGTGGTGATTATCTGATAGGTGGCAGCCAAACCTGTAAGGAGTCTATCTGTACTTTTGTATGAAAAGCGACTCAACTCCAGAGCTAATTTCTTTATTTCAAAATTGTTTGACAAGGCACTTTCCAGGTGTTTAAAATGTTAGTAACCACTGATCGCCGTAATAAGATATGTGTTCATTGCCGCCATAACAGTCTTTCTAAAATGTACCGATTAATTTTTGTCCTATACTTCACAATCTTTTACGTAGCTACAATGGTTTTATCATCACGATCTGCGCAGCATAAATATGACGGTTGTTTTGGCGAAGCTGGTTTTGGTATGTCGGAAGAAGGTAGGAGAAACTTTTATAGTTGACAACTGGCAACCAGGTTCTCAAAAGCACAGGTTGTTTTGCATCTCTCTTATCCAGCTCTGAGTCTAAATTATGTTCTTTTCTATTGTGTAGCAAAGCTGTATTTCTCTCTTATCCGCTGAATTTCAACATCACGTTTTGACCATGGATTCAATCTACACAGTCGTACCAACTCAGCGGTTCATGTGACCGGAAAGGACAAATTGAAATCTCAGTATGAAATCGGCATGGGAGACGCCTTGAAAACATTCACCCTATATCGTCAAATCCTATCGGACTATGCTGCTGTAAAGTATACATAACCCAACCAGTTGCGTCCTCATAAGCAGATTCCTAATCATCCTCGTGGTTCAGTCTAATCCATATATCTGAACAATGAAATTTCTTGTCCTCAATGTTAATTCTAGGCACGGTCGACATCTAGCAAAACATCTGTCGCCTAGGTTCATTTTGAGGTCACAAATTTCTGTAAACATCAGTCTTGAAATTGGTGAATTTGTTCCGTCTCGTTATCACCCCTTTTATTTCATACCTACTATATCTGTTGAAAAACTTCAAAACATCTTTTGCTGATTTCATTCCCGGTGGTAACCAGAGTTTCATTTCTTACTTGTATGACCTCATTTATCACTATAAAACCATTCGGCATAACCACATACTGTGTACAAACTACTTCTATATATCTTATAATTGTCGCATATACCGTTAACAGATCGGTGACCTTTGGATTAACGATTAGTTTTATAAAAAATGTTTTCCGTACATTTAGCCTCCCAAAATCGTAAGGTCACAAGTTTCGAGACAAAAATCAATCTCAAAATTGCCGACTAAATAATTTCATAAATACCGGGTGAAAGAAGAGCTTTATTCAAATACATTTGTTTAGAAATGAAGATGTCAGATATCCAGCACATGTTATTTAGACTCTAAAATCAATGAGCACTCAGTGAAAACTGAATGTATCCCATCTGCTAACGAATCAGAGATAATATTATTCATTAGTTAATATTCAATACGCAGCAAACAACCTTACATTCTTTCGCTTCAGAAACATGTTCTTTAATGTCACTTTTCAAAGTCAGATTACCATAAGAATCAGGATGCCAGAAAAATTCTCTAGCTCTGGTGCTTATCGAAGTATGCTAATTTCAAAACACTGTAAAAACCTAATATAACAAATGTATCCATCTCATAACATATTTCTTACACCAGGACGTGTACCAGCAAACTTCTTCCATTTGATAAGAATGAACACTTCAGAAGCGGTTCTTCATATCTATGCACAGGATGGGTAGACTTTTGCACAGACAGAACTTATTTGCAGTTGGTGTCCGCCACTTTTGGAACACACTCCTCAACTTGGTAGTCGTCGTTGAAACAGTTTTAAATCCTAAATTTGTGATAGACTGGTGCACCATTCGGACACACTTCCATAGGCTACATCCGTAAAAAGGGTTGCTTGACCCTGGTTCACTAATCGATGCTGAAGTAGCAGTCTGCCGCTAGCACCTTTCGAAGTCAATCTTGCTTAATACAGTCAGACTTTTGTTACATCTGTAGCCAGGTCAACAAAATTTGTGTCGCCAAAATGAATGGATGCATAAGCAACTTCTTTCCACTCCGATGCACAAAATCTACGAATATGTGAACCTTAAAGCGGCTCAGGGATAATGATTCATCTATATTCAACTTCAACAGAACTAAGTCCAACATGGTCCCGCACAAGCATAAAGATCGACCCTTGGTTCAGTCACAAATACACTGCACTGAGGATAAAAAACAAAGGAGAAGACTGAGTCAGGTGCATTACTTCCTATTGTACTAATCAAAAGATTTTCCGAATAAAAACAAGCGGTCGAAGTTGTACGTTGGTCACTTGGCACTCAACTAAAGCCACGGAAAAATTAAACATGCCGGCCACAACTTGCTGGATGACTTAGATTTATAAAGACTGTGTCGCCTTTCTAACCGATGAAAACCAATCACGCGTAGGCCCATTTTATCCAAAATAGCCTGCGACGCGATCCCACCCTGCAGAACGAAGGATAAGTTTGTCAGATTGATGTCAATACAAGCAAGGCGCCACCCAAACACTACCGAGGCAAACTAACAAGCTGAGGTTCGCTCACTCAGATTGTTTTCACATGCCTTGTCGACCTAGTCGACCGGTGAGGTTAGCATACGTGCGGCAGGTACAGAAGTTCTGGTGACGCTTGACAGTCAGTTCATTGTGAGTGAATGTAGACAAACTTTCCAGTATACAACCAAAAATACAACCACTGGAGCTGAATCGAAGGCCTGAAATCTGAAGCTACCTCCAACAAGCGCCCATTAATTTATTTCCTCTGAAATGGACACAACATGACCAGAATTGTGTATTGTTGAATTCTGAAAGCAAAAACAAACAAAGCACATTAGTTAAATGCTGAGCCAAATCAAGACATTAGAGACACACAACAGTGTAGTCAGCCACGATGCTTTCTTTGCCGCAGTGCATGAATGACGACGCGGTGGTTAGCCATCTTTATATCGAACACTTTAATAAGGCCAGTTATAAATCGCCGACAAATTTGCTCTCAAGTCAGAGTCAAATCAGCTCTTAGTGTCTGCGAAGACAAACTCCGTTAAAGTGACGATTGAAGGAAAATTTGCCTATATACTGAAGTCAACTTGAAGCGACCCTGTAATCTAGTGGATACATAACCAAACTACAATGTGGGGTCTATTCAAAAGTTGTGAGCTCCACTTCCGGCATGAAACAAGACGAAGTTGAAACAGGAACAATACTTTCCTAGGCGTCACTAGAACCAGCTATGTGAAAAAGTCTCTCTCAACTTTTTGAGGCTTAGTGGATGCTGGATTGTGTGTTGGTCGTCTCCATCCTCCGTGAAAAGAAAGCGTAATAGCCAATAAAACTACCTTTAATTCATTTTTGACAAAGTTCACTATCACTAAGTGCACAGAATAGCAACTTATAAATACTCACCAGTAGACCCGTTTTGTGAAGATCGCATTCGAAAAGGCTACCTCCAGAAGTTCAGTTTAGTTAAGAAATCACAGGAATGATACATGGAAACCCTGATATAATTCTGAAACACAATTAAATGTCACAAAGCATCTTTACAGATGAACGAATAGTATTTTCTAAAGCGTGCAGACCGTTGTTTGTATTGCATGATGCCTTTTCTTTCTCACCCGGTAGTTTTTGTTTCCAAAGCAGTTTGCTCAAAACTCAGGTTTGGTAATATGCGTAGACCCTAATGTCTTAGTTTTGGCCAAAATCACTTACAGTCAGACCGTGGATTATAACCCACTTTGTAAGAAATCGTTTACTGGTCTTCACCTCACAATCCAATTTCAAGCCAGGGAAAATGAGAACGTTTGTCGTCTTCTGTCAGTGAGAACAATCGATAACTGATTTCATCTTCAATGGATCTTAATTTCTCTAGTGTCTTTGCGTAATTCTGAATGGTCTCCTCCACACTTCCGAGGAAGTGTGGTCAATCACGAGCAGCCACCAATTGCTGGGAATTTCACCACAGAGTATGTGCACAGCAGAAATTTTCTACAATGGTTGTTCTGTTTCCTTGATTTGTATGCAGACCTTCTCGCAGATAACTAGAATGTGTTTTTGTGATCCGTGAACCTACTCGTTAGCGACCACACATCCAAAGCTGCTGTCTCCGTACGACAAAAAGTTAGTTACAAACTAAGTTCTTTGAAAAAATTCATATCACACGCACTTTGATTTGATGCTTCGCTTGTTAAATACGCTACTATTTACAGATTTAGCCCACTATTTGCCGTACGGCCGTTTATGGAGAGTTCAGTAAGTCCCTCTTCTCGCCCTTTACAGAATGTTCTCGTTGTTGCAAGTGAATATTTCATCGCTATCGCACCATATCACAGGCAATGTTCTGGGTTTTACGGCCAAAATCACTTGATCACGCTGTTAAGTAAATCAACGTAGGAACTCCGGATGAAACAGTAACCTGACTCGATATAGTGATCTACCTCACTGCAATGCTTTGCTGGTTCTCTGCATAATTTATGCTGAGTTTTCGATATTCCCTGAATATCAAACACTGCTGGTCACAAAAAATGTGATAACATTTACTCCAATTCATTTTCAAATGTCGCATTATTTTCGGGTGAACAATCGGCAATAAAACGTAACGTGACTTCGCACCCTGAAACACATATTATCAGACGGAAATTGCTTCACAATGGGGATAATGAATTCAATTGGCTCGTTTAGTTAACCAATGAGTGTTGCAAATGATAGAATGCTCCTGTCATAGATTTAAGGTTTACTGCCACAAACCATAACAAACGCCATGTGACTATACGGAATAAACAGAATTAAGCCATTATACACTGACTGCTTATGTGCGAACATAATAAAGAATTCGTATTTGTTGACAGCTGTTTTAAAAAACAAAACCAAGCTGACAATCTTGAGGACAGTGGAAGTTGGAACAACGATAGCTATGTTCTTCGAGGCAATTTGTCGTCACTTCATCAGCTATCTCCAGGCCCCAACCATAACTGGACCCCGGGTTCCACCATTCACGAACGAAACTGGAGTGACATAAAAACTTGCAATCCACCCAACGACCAACTGGCAGATGCTGATAGGCTACTGTTCAGAGACACTTGCACCCGTCCTGATTTGGACTATGAACACATTGAAATGGCGGATGGAAGTCGAAATGAACCAAAACATTTGACAAACCGACGTACATCACTACATGGGAAAACCATTACCGTGAGAATCAGTAGAAATGAAACCAAGTATCGCAAATTACAAGCTGAAACATACAATTTCCTTGAAAGACCCAAGACTTGGCCCTCGTTTGCGTATCATGGATTAGTGTGAGTTTCTGATATTGATGAACCACTGTGCTCCTATGTCAGTTTGATACAAGCATCTTAGATCTCAGTACTTTCCTTAGCCCTTAGTGGTCACTCTGCTGATGTTCTCCATACCTGTCAAATTGAGACAGACGAACGCCCCAGTAACATCTTTAGTGTGATGGGAAAATCGTGTCTGTTTTGACCTGAATTTGTAAACAAGTGTTTAACCTACGTCATTGCTGTTCACTAAGTATGCGCAAAATCTCACTAGTACCTGATAGCTTTCCATTTACCAAATAACTGAGTCTGACTGTTAAACAGTTGCTTGTATCTCAGAAGAATGAGAGGGAAAATTAACTTGACTATCGATGTACACAGGTTTTAATGTTGGTTGAATATTGATTAGATACAAAGCAACCTAACTAGACAATGTACAGTCTGGTTCCAGTTAACACTTGACACTAACATTAGCATCAGATAAGCCATATAGACGGATGATTCAACACTACTCGTTTATTGCGCTGTATGTAACTGCACATTTTACTCGCAACAGACCATACCGACGTTAATTTTCATTGTGTCACTCCTGCAATGTACCGACCAGTATTTGTGAAGTAGATTGAGCAAAACATTCTTTGGTTTATTTGTAATATGTTTCCCTCAATAAAAATTTGTAGTATAACAACTAGCTAGTAGAAACACGAAACTAAATCAGGACTCGCATGAAGTTAACGTTCAGTGCTTCACATTTCTCATATCCGAATTTAAGGTTCGCTGTAGGTTAGGAGGCGAAGCGTCATTAGATGTGATGGCATGCTGAAAAATATCACCACAGTAGTTTTACTCGTTAGTTCCGTTTGTCACAAACAAGCCATGCAAACATGGCAGGAAATGACTTTCGTAGCAAAGGTGAATTTCAAGCCACCTTCCGGACTTTTTCTCACTTCGTTAACTGACCATTTGATGGAAAGTATGATCAGCCCACAATTAATTTACAAGAAAAATGTCCCAAAGGTGAATAAATTACACTGAGTAATTTTACTGGTGGATACTGAAGATTAAATTGAACAGCATGTTAAACTGGAATGTTAATATAACCAATTTTAAAACAAATATGAACTTGACTCAAACATATGCATTCTTTCTGATAAAACCCAGTTTTTTCACAGTGGGATACCGCAGCAACTAATCACTTTTTAATCTCGTTATCGGAGTGAACACACTGTAATTATGTAAGTCGCTTTCTTTGAAGTAAAATAGAACCTTCGAGCAGTTAAAACAATTTGATACGCTTGACGTAAACACAATCACAAAATCGCCCCAAAATATGGAGTCCTGGGAGTGTGGAACAAAATTTGAGATGTGCTTGGGGAGTAATTTAGGGCTAGTCATATCGACCTCATTGTCATCACTCGATTTTGGTACATATAATGCGATTATCAATAGATTGCACGCAATTTTCTCAACAGTAGCCCGGATACCATCGTTGATCCTTTCGGAGGGAAAGGGTGGGAAAAACTTAAAGCATTCACAAAGCTGCAGATTTCAGCCAAATGCAGAATGCACTCAGATATACAGATTTTCATTAACTGCCCACTTAAAGCCTCTCGTGTAACGTTCCTGGATGTGGTCAGATTTGCTGTACACTTGACGGTTCGATCTACATAGAATAAGACGATACTAGAAAAGAGTGTAACGTTCAGTTGTAGAGCAACGTTTGGAATGGCAGCATTCCAGTCATGAGTAACTTCGTGGCAAAACAAATATAGACCATAGCATCGTTAAGTTTTCCGGCGATAACATCTACTGTGCCGAAAACCTGGAACCGGGTTTGAAATATCTCCTTCTTTCTGTGTGCTGCATTTTGGTCACCTGTCAGAACATCTGCTCTTCACTGCTGTTGCATTTAAGGCATAATTTAAGTGTTCTGGTAGACAGACAACGGATACACCTTGGATTGATTTAGTGACATGAAGTTATTAAAGTCGGGTTTCTTTCTGGCAGCAGTTTCGAAACTGTAACGAGCCATCTGATTAGCAAAACATTTAGGAGTGAAAGACCATCTCACAGTTCGTTTTACAGAGTGCCAAATTCTCATATCCAAATGGTGCGATTAACTGGATACACAGCTTTTTAGTTAGTCTGGATGGTATGTTGATTAAGTGGTCGGTTTTAAAAAAAACACAAGAAAGCGAAAGACAGAAAAACGGAATATGGATATTAATATCGTCTGACAATGAACTTACGATGGTCAACGAAACTCGCGTACAACAGTCGCATGTGTTTACCAGCACACAAAATATTAATTAATTGATTTTACGACATCGGCTATTCAAATTTGTTTCTTCAGCAATCGTGCCAACACATAGGGTTCGGATTTGGATCATTCGCGATATATACGGGAATAGCGAATAATTTATCAGATCTGTTTTGATTAACCTTCAAACGAACAAAGCGCACTGGTGTCAGGCAAGGATTACAGA
The DNA here is from genome assembly GCA_008508345.1 of Paragonimus westermani. Taxonomy (NCBI): domain Eukaryota; kingdom Metazoa; phylum Platyhelminthes; class Trematoda; order Plagiorchiida; family Troglotrematidae; genus Paragonimus; species Paragonimus westermani. Next base: position 141,784 of record QNGE01000569.1, read on the forward strand.
AGATAGCCTATAGTCAAAACAGGGATCCCGCTGACGGAACTCGAATAAAAACTAGACAAAAAGGAAACGTGAATAATTTGTTAGGTGTATCATGATCTCAGCTTATGAAGTAAATATACAAAGTAGTTTCAATCATATCATCACATGACTTTACAATAGATGAGAGTGATACATCTTATCAAGAGGCACAGTAAAAGTGGTTGGTTCAAAAGGCGAACTGAATTGTGCTTTCCAACTGATGGTCATAGCTGACTGATCTCACTACCCAGTCGATTTCACACAGTTTATATTTAGATGTCAGCTGGAATTCCCGTTTACTATGAAGCACAGATTTTGCCGAAACAAATCTGATTTTGAAGTTCACAAAATGCAAAGCAGCCATTCCATATCAATGGATGTAAACCAGGTTACCAATCACAAGTGTTTACGGTCTCCGTATTCAGTCGAATTCGTATTTTTATCCTATCACGGCCCACTGATAACGTCTTCGCTTACAACGCCGGTGTCTGAACTCAGATAACGCTTTCATAAGAGGACACTTCGGTGGCCAGTGAACCAATGATCTCACATTGTGGTCGATTGAATGATCGCACACAAATAGGGAGTCATAAGCTTTGTTAAATTACCTCAGGGTCTCGATGTTTAATACTACTTTGAGGGCAGTGAGCAAGTTGTTACCCAGAGTGCAATCAAACACGTCACACGTGTGAACTGTTATTCTGGATGCAACGAAAACGGTACGGACAACTATCTAATTTTTCGATTTTGTGTCAGATAAAATAATTTTTAAATTAAGATAGCGTGACTTCGAATCAATAAAATGTCCTGTGCACAGGTTTTATTATAACCATATAGACACGGTAGTTCAATTTTTTCTTATATATCCTACTGCTAATAAACATTTTCTGGACAAAGCAAATTCATTCGCTTGCTTAACGTGTTCTGTAGGTTGTGACTGAATCTCGCCTAAAAAGGTGCCATATTTGTTTGCTTCTTCAAAATAAATAAATTTGAAGCGTATTAACTGATAACCGTAAGAAAAAATCACCACTGGGGTTAACGAAGATTTTGGACTATTCTCTTAACTGTCATTTGAGAACGACCAAGTTTACAATGAACAAATTATGTACGAAGGAATCCAATGAATTCTATCTACTTCCCGAATAAATCAAACAGGGACGAAAACATTGTTTCGAGTTTATAAACGAACGCAAGCTGATTTTAGTTTAAATTACGATATTTATATAACACATTAGATAGATCGTACTGTCGTGAAGTCACAATTTCCTTAAGAACTTTCTGGACAGTGGCCCACTGAGAATTTTAGTGGTGTGCAGAGTAACACTAGATTTTCCGAAATGGACCCGATGTGAACAACTGTTACGTGTCTGATGAAGTGTAAGGCAGTTGATCTCACTTACAGTGACTGACGAGTCTAATCAGCACTGGCCGAATTTGGCAGTCTCATCTACCGCCTACGGAGATGCATCGGCAATGCAAGTCAGCCATACGCACCAGAGCAGTAGGATTTGACCACTGGGATAGTGTCAAAGTCAATGGGTTTGGTGCCGTTTACACTGAAGGTATTTTAGTCAAAAATCGGATTGTTTTGTCTGCATGGATAGCTAATGTGTAACGTTTTGTTGAGATTATTCAATAGCCCCGGATATTTCATGGTTATGGGTAAATAATCTAAGACTGCTCACACTACTGTAACTCGTCGTAAGCTAGGAAACTCAGGAATAAATATCAAATTTTAGTCTACGTACAAAAACTTACAGTAAAACGTTTAGTTGCTCACTCTAAAAACACTGGGAGTATCAGTCACATAAAACTTGAGAACAATACGATCGGCGGGTTACAATTTTACGGTACGGTGAACAACAGCAAGGCAGAGAACCTTATTGAATCGAATGCTGATCAGATATCTTCCTGAATATGTCAGTGATTCTCAAAATTCATTCAGAAAGTTACATTTGCGGTTGTCCAGATAAAACGTTCGACGTGCAAAAGTGCGCCCGGAGGTTGTGAGCAAATCAACTCCGGTAAATTCTTCTTAGAAGTTGCATTGGAAAAATAGAGTAAAACCTGTCCGGAGACTTAATTAGACAATCAAAGTGTTCATTCTTTATGTGTATATAACAGGTAAGATAAAGAAGTGTCGGTTAGAAATGTTTAATGCAGCGTGATAGGAACGAGAAAAACATGTGTAATACTTCCCCGAAAGAAACCGGAGAACAATAAAGTCAGCGGGATAACAAAACGCAAGTCGATGCATTAGTAACACGGTGTGCTTATGACTGCTCACTGTTAAATGAAGTTTCCAGTTGGTTAACCAACTTAGCAGGTGTTGCCCAAAACATGTAGAATGCAGGTTAACAAAATACCTACTTTTAGATCAGCACGAGAACAAATAAAACTTGTCTGGACTTCTGTGGAGATCTCATGACCTCCACGAAACGTGTTTTTAAGATCACGTGGTAGACAGAAAACTGATCCGCAATAATATAAATGGAGAACATATCGCTTATTTCGGGAAAATCCAAAAATTGCTCTTCTCTAACGGTATGTTGGTACCAGTAGGAAAAAGGTCGTTCAAGAAAGAGGGCAAAAAATGTTGAATGATTAGTTTCACCAGCAATTGTGTTCTCATTCAACTTGCTACTCAGTGCAGCACTGAAGTTAATTATACTATTCTTGATTTCATAATCGAATTTATCTCGTTGTTCGCCATCATCACGAATCGAAGTACCATAAGGTTTCAACGAGTACTAGTTTGATTGCAAGATAAATTGAAAAATCCCACAAACGATCGTCAACGTACGAGGTCAAAAGCAAACAACAGAAACCACGGGACGGCGTCTGAATCTTATCTCATACCATCAATGTCAATTCTGTGTGATGGTTTTAATTGATTTTCAGCCGTGAAAATAGCAAAGACCGAACAGACTTATTTCTTGACTGATGCATCTAAAGCAACTAAGCTTTGGTTGATGTCGGCCTCTTAAACATTTTCACTTTGGTACCACGAGTGGTAAACTGAAGCAGGGGGCCTTCCGTGTAGGTATGGAATGAGCAGAAAATGGTTGGTTTGCTCAACGAACGTTTGTAATATCTATGAAAATTTAAGCAAAACGTCTACCGTCTTTTTTGGATCCACACAAATTATCACTTTCACATACATGACTTCCTCATGAGCCTGACTCTTCCTCACAGCTAAAAAAAGCGAAATGTGCTGTGAATAGAAACAATGAACGGAGACAGCTAGCATCGGATTTCGGAATCAGACTTGACCAAAAAACATCGTGGTCATCAAATGCGATTTCGTGCTATTTTATGTGTACACTTGCTGTTCTTATGCTTACTCAACGAGACTGAAGCAGTCTACTGTGACTTTTGTGACAACAGTTTTCGAACAGACCTACTGCGTGCACACAGCTGAACGAAATCCACCCAAGTCACTAGTTCATCCAGGTAATAATGAGCCGAGCGTTATCTCTAGGTTGATCGACAGGGTGGAAAACTTGACGATAACTTGGAATGTTTGAAATGGACTGACGCTTCTTGACCCCTCCTCTGGAAGATATTTGGATCCAGATTTGGTAAAAACAGCGATAGCTTGGATATCTCACAGTGTGAGATGGTAGTGATTAAGTCCATGCTCAATGTGTTGTCCAGCCAAATGAAACCAACGAGTTGGCCTCCTATAATTAAACTGTCTGAGATTGCACCTGTGAGTTCGCATCGCAAGAACACTGACTATTAGTGTTGTACATCCACGGCGGTTACCTATTGCAAAATGATAATACACTGGCTGTTCGACAGTACAGTGCATAGCGCACCAAACCACCACTCTGGTTAGAATAAACTCGCACAGACTGCGCTAACCTAACTGTGTGTGAGTTTCAGTGTGCGATGCCTAAACAGAGGTGACAAACTTGTTACACTCCTGTGCAATTCAAAGTTATGGTATGCACCAAGCTGAACCTTCTGGCGACCGAGGTCGGAAAACAAGCGCAGGTTATAGTGTACCTACTTCAGGGCACTAGCTATATCCGTTTGATGCGAAACCCAGTTTGGCCAGCAGATTCTATGTAACTCAGTTCATTGGATTCGCCGGGAATGTATATGATGTTCCTGGGCTGAGCGCGTTCAGGACTAGGTTAACCGGCCTTTTATCTAATCCTATGTGTTGTCGACTAAGGTCCTCGTAATAACTCACTATTTAGGATTGAGTACTAACCCGTGAGACTCGATTAACGACGACCCTCTAGTTACTAACTTGCATGGTATGGTATGCCGAGCCTGCGCTGATCGGTCATCATTCACAACCAATTTGCGACACCGGTAATGGAATCAAGTGAACACAACTCGTTCGCCCGGATCAAAAGCCTGATTCAATTAGCTTCTACAGCGCTGATTATTTTCACGCCAAGAATCCTTAATAATCCGCATGACATGCACTGAGTCGTTAGCGAATATAGTTAGTGCTCCCTCTGCCTGTTTTCGACTTCAGTAATGCTGATTTATCGCATCACATTTTATAGAAGACCATATAAGAGAATTGCTGTTGTGTTCGATTAACCTGATTTACTTCCTAAAAATTTCTAGGTGAGCCGACAGACATGAGTGAGGTGTGCACCAGAACTTGTCGACCTCGATTTAGCGTTCAGCTGTAGCATACATCCTGCAAATTTGTGAGGGAGCTATTCTCTCCGCTGGTCTATCACACTGTCACTTGTCTATCGATCTGTAATGTGTCTGTAAGTTTGGTTTCAGCTTTCCGGTTTTAAATCGCCCTTTTCTGAACCGGTATCTCGAGTTTTACAACAAATTATGACTGGTAGCTCTCTGCCCGTTGACTTAAGTAAATCGATAGTCAGTCACATTACATTGTGGCTTCCGCATTAACGTGCACTTCAACGGTTCCTTTTTAGTTGAACCCTAATGACGGAAATATGTGCGCTTAATATGCACTGTCATCAGCCGTTGCCCGCTGCTTACTTATTCTAACACGGGGACCGTAATGGGCTGAAGACCATTGATAGAAAAAATGTTCGCTTCTCGTGGTTTTTACTCTTATATAATAATGATTTCGTGGAATAGTGTTTCCCATCAAACAAAACTGATAAACCTTCAGCTGAGTTAGTATGATTGTGTTTCACTGGAATACATGATTGCAGTACGAACAGTCAGTGTTTTATATCTCACCTTGATCAATCGTCAACCAAAACACCAAACAGCGCTGACATGATGTGTTATGTAATTCTTCCTCTGATGTTTGATCTTACGCTTCTAAATTGCAGGTTTTATAAATTACCTGAATAATGTTACAGTGATTGGTAGGGAACACAACCCAAAATGAGGTTACACATGATTACTGGATTTATAAAACATGTTAAAATGTATCGTTCTGATTAATTACCAGCGACCAACTAGTCACACTATTACTATATATCAAGGGATGCAATTATCTCACTGTCGTTATGTGATTTAGATAATCATTCTGCATACAACCGGATCGGTGTAGTGCATTTGCGAACCCCCTTGTTATTACTTACGTGAAGTGAATGAAGCAGTCGTCAATTTCTGACAAGTTCGTGCCAACATGTTCATGTTTTATGGCTTTCTCGCATTAGATGTTTGACTTTATTGATGTGTCCTAATCTTTCCTCGGAGGAGTTGAATATATTGAAATCCGGTAACTTTCGTTTTAGCGAACAGATGCTCAACGTTGTTGTTCAGGTATTACACATACAACAATTTATGTTTGTAATCAACCTGTAAACTACGTTCTTTTTGAAATCTCACATCGCACAAATCTAGAGTTAGCCCGCTGTTTGCCGACTCTGAGTGCCAATTGTTTGATAAACCCGTCTTTTGCTGTACGTCCGCTTACAAAATGTGCAGCATCCAAAATGTTTTGCTTGCTCTTTGTAGTACACTGGTAAACTACCCATTCAATTTTTCTCATACTGCTGTAACCGAGCGTTCTGCAGTTAGTTCACCATACCAAAGGTTGGTGTGTTTCCACTGCAAACAGGATGGCTGTCGGTGTTCACGTTTCTACTGTTTGGGGACAAGCAGTTTGCTGGTGTTACAGCTGGTTCTTCGAAAATCCGCCTATTTCGGGATTAATCAGTCCACTGTAGTTCTGCGTGCCGATAACATATAACACTGTTTCAATGTGGTTTACGCAGGTTGTTTTGTGTTTACAATAGGAACAAGTCTGGCGATATGGGAGTGACGGCTGAAGTCCTTGCCAATTTCTGAGAAGTTTGTTCCATGTTACAATTCTCCACAATGGTTGAACTGTTCTCCTGGTGCTTCTGCACACCTTCTTGCAAAGGAGCGATAAACGTAACCGAGGTTCACGATCATCCTTTTCTTAATCAGTGGTGTTTAACTGTACCTTCTTAATTACCACATTTTATCAGAACATCAAAATAGACACTGCGGATTTGCGAAGAAATTTTCTTAGATGTTGTCAGTCGTTTTTGCACGTAGATTGCTGCAGTTTTATATCACTGTCGCTCGCTAGATGTATGCTTGCACGCAAGTTTCGTGGTTTGTCAATTTACGGAACGTCAATCATTACATTACTTACAAGCCCTTTGCGTGACAAGAACGGAAGTTTCTATCAAAGTGCTCTCATTACATTGAGTGATCTACTACAGTTTCCATCTCATAACCGTAGACAAGGAAGACATTGATTAAAATGAACTAACCATTTAGTTCGCTTAATTTCTGCACATGATAAAATTGCGCACACAGTGTATCTGCGGACAGTTTCGCTTAATTCGTATAGGCACAATCACAGTGCTCAACAAAATATCTCCGAGATGGTGTAAGACACATCAGCATACAATCACGTCTTAGATGAAGTTTATTAATAACTTTGAAGAGCTTGAAGGCATAGCCTCATATCTCATATTTCTACATTCTTAAATATTGGCGTTTGAATTGAAGACGTTTCAAAGCGGAACAAGATAATTTGTCTCCGTTATTGACGATCAACTAATTTGACCATTATCAACAGAAATATTGCTTATTGTTTGCCCGTGGCAATTCACCCCAGTCCATTTCAAAGGGAACGGCGCAACGGTCACCACAATTGCTTCACGAAAGCACGGCTGGTAGTTCCGTGTAGGTGTGAACATAAAATGTCTGGTTTTTTCAACAAACGTTTGCAATAGCTACGAAAGTTTAAGCAAAACGTTTAGCGTCTCTTTTGGATCCACACATTGTCACTTTCAGATACATGAGTTCGTTGTGATCCAGGCTTTACCCCGGTAGTTTGTCTCCCGGTCCTAGGAAGGATACGCACTAAACAGTGAATCCAACAAGAACAAGCTATAATTACGTTGCTTTCTTTCAACATGGGCTGGTTGAACTGTTTACAGAAATGAGAAAATATGTGGTCACGTGGGAAGGATTTTTATTTCAGTTTAAACAAAACATAAATACATTGTCAGTGCTTTCACGTTCGTGTGTGGAGGCTTAGATAGCTCACTTAATGTTCAGAATTTTGTGCTGTATTCAAACAAACTATTTATACATAGCAATTTCATTAGCTGTTCTTAAGTGCCCTTCTGGAGTATGTTTGCCTCCGATAATACACCCGTGACTTTTCCATCCAGTTTTTCCGGCTTAACGTTTGACTATCAACTTGGACTTTTTCCTTCGAATCCTTTTGTCTCGGTCGACTAAAAATTTCTCTAATTTCTCTCACTGTCTGGTGAACTGGCTGAGAAAGAGTGGATTTCAGAAATTATTCCGTGTTTGCATAAGGATTAATGCAACACAGCAACTCACTGAGTGCCATCCCCGAAAACACATTAGAGAAAGTTTAACGGCACTGCTAGTGCGGAGAAACGTCGAAGTTATTGATTTTTTAAAATTAAAATTAAACAGAATTTGTGAGTTTTGTGAGCAGATCCATGTAGATTATATTAAAACTTACGATATTCTTGAACATGAAGTTCAGTATGAATGAAATTTATTACGATCGTGATTTGTGCAAAATTCAGGGTTGTTGCGTACAAAGTTAGCCCATTTCTTCCCTGCAACAATCTCAACATTTAAGAAAGGTTTCCATCTATCACGAATGCATTCTGACGAAACAACAGTTCATGGAGGCATTTTTCAGTGCGGTGGGACTCCCGGAAGTCAGATAGCTTCGATGAAAAAATTTTCCCACAGCTGAATAAAGATATTTGAGTAAGAGGTAAAAGACCGGATCTCTTAAAAGCTTGGGTATGAATAACCAAGTGTTACTCAAAATGGGTGGAACTTCTGTTCTCGTTTTTGTTGTTGAAAGCGTTCAGTTTGAACCAGTGGTTTACCATCAAGATTAGTTTGTACGATGTAGGTAATAAACATTTTGCCGTACTTTAAATCACAGCTCTAAGTGTGAAAAGATTGCGTAAACTGAGCCGTCGTTGTAACTGACGTCTGCTGATTACTTCATTCAGTTAGCACAATAAGACTAAAGGTTCCAACTAACTTAAAATTAAATACAACTCATGCAGCGAGTAGGCAATTAATTACCATACACTGCCGTGGGTGATGTATTTTGCAGAAAGGGTTTATGGGGTAGGTCTATCAGTTACTTGAATGGACAGATCAAGTTGTTTGGATTCTGAGTTTTTCCGATAAAAACGCCATACACTTTGTTTCGATTAAACTGAAATTTTTCATTACTAGTCTGAAAGTAAATGCTGTCCAAAATCTGCGTGATCTTCAACAGTTTTTCCTGAAAGTTAGCTGGTGGGGGTAAAATCTATATACCAACTTCCCTTCCGTTTTCGGAGTAATATTGATTCACATCAGGCGAACGTTCCAACCAAGCTGTATGTAATAATGACCGTTAATAAGTTCCAAACGACTGTCTGACATAAGAAGTGACTATGTGAAAACTGGGCAATTAGTATTGAATGAGAAAATAATTCGACATGTTGATTAATATGGGTATTTATGAACTTCATTACACTCCGAATGATTAATATTTCTATTATACTTAAAAAGTCGTAGTGCTATCAATTTTCCAAAATATTAGTAGACACAATTAATTCCAAATACCGTATTCAAGTGACAAACATCGCAGTTAGAAAAGTTATTCCAATTTTTTTGTAAATGATTTTGAGTAAACATTCGACAATCTTATCCCATCACATGATCAAAACGTTTCAGTGAGAGTCATATAGAACGAAGTTTGGCAATCGTTTGGTACGAATAGTTGCACAGATCAGTAGTTCATAACACGAAAGGAATTCCGTTTTAGCGCGTTAACCCGACCGGAATGGACCAGGAGAATCGGTCTGAATATAAACTTCCGGCCAACTGTGAGCGGATTTTGGCGCTAACTGTCCGGTGAATGAAGTCGTTAGACCTTAATTGATTTCCGAGACACTTAAGGGAGTTACAATTTTTTAATATACACAACGCTGTTTTCCTTTTCAGCATAAAGAATCTATATCATTTGGAAACCCAATTTCTGGTGGGAAGAATTCGCTTTTGAGGAAGCAGTCCTCCCTCCATAGTTTTACGCAAAATCTTTTTTCTACACATAATCAGTGCATTCAAATAAAACGATCAGAACTTCCGGTCCCACTGTCTTGATATTTTACAGTTTTGTGAGCTCTCTCATCGGCATGCCATCGGGATATAATTCTTGACGAAAAATTAGTACAACCATTTTTACTGTTTAACTTGCCTTCACATCACGTTCGTTCCCTTAGATCGGTGGGGTTGGGCTGCTTTTGGTACTGTCTATATCTTATCTAGTATACATTGTTTCATCAGCATGAACCACGTATCCTGTAAGCTCCCAGCCAAATCAACACCACACAATTGTTTGAGAGTTACCGTTGTGGGATAGGAACGCGCATGGCTCAAGGGTTAGTTACTTGGGTCTCCAATCCCTGGGTCCTGCGCTTCAACAGGACCACAAACAGGAACATTCATTTGCGTACGACACTTCTCTCAGAACGTCACGGTTGGCACGGTTGGCACGGTTGCCACTGTTCAGTTCTTTTATGTATCACAAACCATTTCATGTCTTGCTGCATTTCAGTGCTTCTTATACTTTCCCGCGGCCATTTCGACGTCCAACTTCATGCTTCTGTCTCACTACTTGGTAGTAGTGATGTGAGCAGTATAGTACGACAGTTAGTCTTCATTACACTCCTCCACACAAGGAATTTTTCATCTACAACAAGAGCCGTTCAGGTTTTCTTCATTTTCTCGACGATCTGCCTGCCGGCCTAGGTGCTGCTGACATACCTGGTGTACATTCTTTTCTGATCAGAGTGTCATACCATTTGCAAAGCTGGCTTCCGTGCACTCGATGTTGATTTCTCTTATTCTTAGTCAGATACACTGGGCCGCGACGTTCCATCATCACATACGGGCCTCTACACCTTGCCAGCAACTTCCTAAATCCGTGTCCTGTTGCCACCATGTCCCATCGGTCTCGGCAATTAACCTTTGAACCAGGTTGGAACACAACATATTGACCCAATAAAGTCACAGTCCACTTCTACTAGGAAGCTGTTTGTGAGTTTGTCAAGTTTTGATTAACCAATCCCCAAATCTCTGCTAATTCATGCGTGCTCATCCGCTGGTCTCCCTACAAACCAAATTCCTGATCGACTGGAGGACGTGGCACATGCCTTTACATCAGTTTGAACAGCGACTTTCTTGTTGTTCCTTGTGGCGAACAGCAGTGGGCCAACGGAATCAGTGGTAGCTTTTCTTCCCAGCTTCCTCCCTTATTGACTGTGATTTTGTTTCATTCCGTCAATCCGTTTGACTGTGGATAATATGGAATTATACGAATTTTCTAAATTCAAAAACGTCCCAAGCAGTTCCAAAACTCCTCAGTTTCAAATTAGGTGCCTTGATCAGTCAACACGCTTTGCAGTATCTCGTGAGCTGCCACGATGTGTTCCATCACCGCCATGCATACAGTGCTCGCGCGCTGATCGGATATAGCGGCTGCTTTGATTCACCTCCTGCAATTTTCATTCATGACTACGACGTAATGATTTTCGGAAGTGGCTACTGGAAAGAGGCCCATCACATCCACCGACCATAATTTCCCAATTTTACTGACCGGGATTGGTTGTATGTGATACTGACTGGGGTAGTTAGTGCTCTTCAGTAATTGACATTGCTGGCACGTCCGCACATGATTGTCAACATACTTCTTCATTCCCGGCCGGTATGCCTTTTGCTTCATTACTTCGTAGGTTCGATGACATCCCGTATGAGCCAGCCAGTAACATTTCTTCAGAATTATCGCTCTCAATTCTGCCACTATAAACGGCATGTTTATTTCCCTTCATAGTTGGCGCATTAAAATTCCGGTACTATTCAACCGCAAGTCGGACCAGTGTATTCTGAATGCTTTTACTTCCGGATTCCCATCGTCTTCTGGCGTTTGTCTTCCTTATAGAAGTTGATCAATCACTGTCGGAATCGCCGTTTTCATCCTCTGTGCTGCTTGTAACTTCCCCAGGATCAGTCTCTAGTTCAACAATGTTAACTGTGATCACGTCCTTGTGTACCTGATTAATGTGTTGTTTTCGGAAAAGCAGGTCGGGAACATAGTTCCCTTTTCCCACTACTACCACTACACGGAGAACTGTGAAATCATACTCCTGCATTCGTAATGCCCAACCGGCCAGTTTCCCTCTGGGGTGTTCCGACGAGTTAATGCACACGAAGTGTTCGTGGTCGGTCTTCATTTGGAAACGTCGGTCAAGTTAGTACGGCCTCCATTTTTCAAAGATCCACAGGATCGCTAAACATTCCTTCTCTGTCGTTGAGTAGTTTGGTCCAGCAGGACTGAGTACCCGACTGGCATACTCCACAACACAGTCCCCCCGCCCTAGTATAGTTCCGATTCCTACATCGTTCACATCCTTTGCGGCAACGGAGCCCTGCTCAGTTACTGGCAACTTCAGAGTCGGTTGTCACTTCATCAATTGTTGGATCACCAAAAACGCCTGATTGGCCTTTTCTGACCAGTGAAACTGACAATCATTCATCAGAATTTCTTACAATGGGCTCGCGACTGAGAAAACGTCACAACGTCTTCTTCGATGTCGGTACCGGAATAGCCTCGTTCGCCGGCAGTTTCTAGGGCGGTGGTTGGGCCTCACCCTGATCGGCCTTGTGACCAAGCAGTACTATCGTTCGTTTCGCCATTTGAGAATTTGGATTGTTGATTCGTAGGCCCGCCTGTTCAGTCTTCTGCAACACGGCTGAAACATGTACTGCATGTTCTGTCTCATTGGCGTTGTGGAAGACGAAGTCGTCTCCATAGACAGTTGTATTGCTCAATCCGCCCAGCACCATCATGAGTCGTCTGAACATGACGAGGGCGCCTAACAGCTCGAACGACATACGTTCGAAACAATATTGCTTTTCCCCCACTGTGAACGTCGTTTTATCTCTATCCAATTGCTTACATGAGAACTACCAATATCCGGACAGCAAGTTCAACACTGTAAATACCCTTCAGTTCTGTAGCTTGTCAAAAATCTCCGCCACCACTAGAACTGCTACCATTCTAATGACCGAAATCTCGTTAAACCGCCTGAATTCGACACAAAATCGAAATTTACCATTAAGCTTCTTTACCAGGAAGACGGCAGAATTGAACAGGCCATCGCCCTCCCCAAAGATTTCTTCCTTCAGTATGTTTTTCACTTGTCATTCAGTGTCCCACTGCAAGTGTATTGGAGTTCTTCTGGGGCTGAATGACCGAAATCGCTTTGACTGGATGGAGATCTCGTGTTCAACCCAGTAACAACAGCAATAAGGATCCTGATCCTTAGTGAACAATTCCTGAAATTTACGTATCGCGCCAGTCAGCAACTGATTATCACAAGTTGGTATTGCTCTAGGTGTGTTTGATTCAATTTGTCCGAGCTGGGGTTTGCAGTTTCTCACTAACGGAACCAATCCATACTTCTTCACGAAAGAACAAGCCTCAATTCAATCATGGCCTTAGCGCGATCAGGAAAATCCGTTCCTAGTACGATCTAACGTGCGTCAGGGAAATGAAGAAAGATTGTTTGACCATGTGACCATCGATTCGGATTCCACATTCTACCAGGCTATTAACTTTAAGAGTGAATCCACCGACTGTTCGAACGTCCACCGCACACGGCTGAACAGTCTTTCTTTTTGTCGCATTTAACTAGACGTTTCACGTCTTTCCTCCCTACCTGTCAACTTCATAATGGGTAGCCACAGAAAGAATGACAAAACTCGCGTCAAGTCGAAGACCAGGTCAACCCGTGTTGGTCTACATTTTCCTGTGCGTCGCGTTCACCGTCACCTGCGTAACAGCAAACACGCCAATGCTCCAGTCTATTTGGTTGCTGTGTTGCAGTAGTTAGCGACTGTGAGCAGTATAGTATGATCGATCGTCCTCGTCACAGTACTGTTGTAACGTTGGTTTTCTTAGCAGCTAGTGATTTCGGCAGTTGTATAGCGGCAACCTTTCCATGTTAGCCCGTAAGAATCCCTTCTTTCACCTTCTGATACTTTTGGAAACAATTAGTTTAGATCTAGTGAGGTTGTTCCAAACTCGCTTCATGCACACAAATACATCAAAGCATTCCAAATTTACGCCTATAGTCTAGTAGGAGGGCATTACCATTTAAGTAACTGAAATGTTTGAATAATCCTGTCAGATTTTTGAGGGACTTCGAACTTGAAACATCCTTCCGCCGTCAAGAATCTGAATAAAGAAAACGGTGGGCTGATATTGCACAAATTAGGTTCGAAAAAATTTCGTTGAGCCTTTACAAGTGCATACTACAGACCACTTATATATCGGTATGAAATAGCAAAAACATACGTGAAAAAGCCAGCTGTCAGAGTTCACAAACATTGTGGTTATTATTTTGCCGACAAACCTACAAACATTTGTTTGCAAACACACAACACGGATTTGCACCTCCGGATGGCAACAGCTTCAGCATAGCGCACTGTTCATCTTTGTGATGTCCAGTAGGTAACACGAAGTGCCTTTGTACTACCATAATGAGTTTGTTTCACTAGAATATGACGTATGATAAACGATGGAAACCTCATGGCTCCACGCGCGGCTGTAACGTAATTCCTCCGCGCAAGCTGTTTCTGACCCATTTCGGGATATGCCCCATGATCCTGGGTTGCGATTGGTGCTCAGTTCTGTCTATAGAAGATGCTGCGTATCTAACTCGGTATTCACAGACGTCATCGGATTTGGCTGACTTGGCTACCGATTGGAATCTGGAATGTTCTGAAAAGAATCGTTGATAAGACCGCGTTGTACGTTCTGGCGACAGAACTAACCGAACGACGGTGAACTAGTTGACATACCTCATCACCCTCAAACAGAAGGAGAAATACCGGCTTTTTGGACATTGTGTGGGATGAAGTTCCATATATCAAGCGATTGCATGAATTTTGCAGTGAACAGCTTAAATAACCGCTTAGTTATAGGATGGTCTCTGAACCGTACCGCCCGTAAAAATGGTTATGACCCGACCAAACAAAGTGCGCACCAAACATTGTTTGCAGGATCGGAGTACAAAGCCTTCAGAATGCAGGCACTGGCCTGTCCACATGTACTTGCAATGGACGTTTCGTTAAGTTGAGCCATCTACTTTTCTCGTGATGCATACATCAAGAAATGCTAGCCTGTTTTGATTCTCGTCTTTCTTACTGGTATGCGTATATGGACGCAAAGAACTCATTTGGTCCATTAAGCTCTGTGCTCGAAGCTGATTTTCTGCAATGAGAAAACTCTCATCGACGTGTCGTCTGTATGATTTTACTGAAGCTAACTTTTCTGTTACTCAAGATTCTCTACAAAATTGTCTGCCAGAATTGAGCCAAGCAGGTTACCCATAGATGTCATTCAATTTGTCTGTAAGTTAAATCTTGGAAAACGGAGCTGATCTTTTTAGTGCAAAAAAGAATTAGTTGTTCCAACTCTGTTTCGGCATTTCATCTTTTAAGTGTTGCTCCCCCACATAACAATCGGGAACTCGATTCATCCGTTCAGAGCCACGTTTGCAAACAACGACTGCACATAAAGTGAGCATAAGTATTGAAGCCGGTGGTATGTGTTTGCAAACAAGTGTTTGTAGGTTTGTCGGTACTATAGTAACGACAGCGTTTGTGAACCCTGACAGTTAGCTTTCCTTCGTGTGTTTTTGCTTTCTCATACCGATATATGAATGGTCTGTAGTATGCACTTGTAAGGATGCAGTAAAATATGTTCGGACATAAATTGTGCGACATCAATCGAGTGTCTTCTTTATTCAACTTCTTGATAAATCTTGAAACCTGCGAGATAATCTTCTTCTGGTGAGTCATTACTGAAGCAACTAACATCGCAGCGTCTGTTAGCTGCAGTTTCTCTGACATCCTTGGAGGTATAAGAGAAGTTCCGTATTGCCAAACCGTAAGAACAAAAATCCTCCACTCGCAACTGCTTCCGGTTTGTTAACCCTCTAAATCATTTTCGGAATCACTATAGTATTTCCGGTTTTTATGTGTGACCTTAGTCCATCTTGGGTTTGATACAATTAATAGGCTTGAAGCATTAGGGTCAGTCAAAGTTTCCTGTTGTCAGTGACCTTGTTTTGTAGGTTGTTATTCTCAGGAATGACTAGATTATGGTTAGAAAATGCAACCCCATTCCAACATCCAGTCATTTATCTAACCAACTTTGGACCATCTCTTTATGATTAGTTTGAATGGCGAAGAAACCTGTCACAACGAAATATTGGAGCATAGACATCGTGGGATATAATACGAGTGTAATGTGACATTCTACCTTGAGCTGTGTTTATCCTCGTTGTCGGGTTGTGAACGAGCTACACTCCAGGATTCATGTAAGGTATTCGTCATACTTCATTCATATTTCGAGGAGGTAGTTGCTTTGAGACACAGACGTCTACTGGCTCAACAGTAGAACAAGAAACGGAAGCGATTTCCACTCGCTGGTCTTGGCGTCTCCGAAATACACGTTCTCCCATAAGCAGAAGGTCTAAATGCGACCTCTGTGACACTTTTCCAGATAGGCTTGTACAGTCATATACAAACACATCGGTATCGGCAATATGGTTTTATTCACCAAACAGTGGTTCCTTCAAAAACCATAAGCCAAACGTGGGTATCAGACACACTTCTTCAGCTGCTGTCAACGTTCTTTCCACAGGAAAATTCACTAAAGCGAGCGCACCTTCTCCAGAATTGTTACTTGGAAAACTTTTTGTGAACTGAAATACGCCAAACAAGAGGGCTATTGTACTAGCAGGCTTGGGTCACCCGAAACACAAAGAATAGATAATCCTTTTCTCTACCAATGTCCCTCATACACATAAGGAATAGACCCACTAATTGGTTGAAAGACCTATAGTAGGACCTATCACCCAACACACGTTGCTGCAACATGTAAAGATCACACAGACTGTGCATTCACATTGGAACTGTAAGTGACCCGGTAAAATTCACTAAGTCCACCCAAATGATGAACAAAGCGGAAGGTCAACTGTTTTCGCTTACCTATCTTTCAGTAGGCCGATTGCAGAGAAAATGCAAGGTTTATCGTCTCCTGCTAAATTGTTGCTGTTGAAAAGGTTTTTGAGGATGCATTCAGTTAGCTCTAACTCTTGGACAAGTATGACGCCAATGGAATGGAGATATGCGGTTTTATTTACACGGAGAGAAACAGATTCGATAATAAGTTAAAGAAAGACCCCACCTCGTGAAGACACGTATAGACTAGCATTGTAAAATCTGTGAGTAAAAAAGTTGTATGACAGATTTGAGTACGTTTGATTTTTTTCAATTTCTAATTTTCTGACAATTGTATAACAGGAAAGCAGGCCGCTTAGTTGAGGGTTAAAGGGTTTCAGTACCAAACGGATAGCCGCAGTGGTTGACAGATATATACGGTACTTATTTGTGACAGCCTACCGGCAAAAGTTTTGCATCCCAGCGGAGAAGTGGGACAAAATGGGTGCATCGAAACTTACGTTTACTTATGGTACGTCCGAAGTCTCCAAGCTCCAGATATAAGAATGCTTGATATGGTGCGGACCTTGCCGATGCTCATGTAAAACTACACAATCGGGTAGACATAAATGAAAATAACTGGGTTCATTGAAGTTAGTTGCGGTTTTCTACGTGATTTGTGCCCTGAATATCTCAGTCAGATGTCCAGTTTTCACTTTCGGCATTTGGGCAGTTCAAGGCAACAACTTTGTTAAGGGCTGCGAGTTGAATTTTGCTTGCTTTTCTACCGGCTACACCCAGACAAATAACCTCATCTAGAAGGATAATAACATAGTGTCCATAACCATGTCGGTCTATGGTTGCATACAGAAGCCATACATGAAAGTTAGATATATCCAATTTGTTAGAAGTAAAAAATCCAGAATGTTTATCAGTCACAAACTCAATTCCTTTGATTTGGATAGCTTGATTTGCGCTGCATACGCATTGCAAACCATATGAAGGTGATACACATTGGTAAATGTGTAGAAACCAATTTCTATTTGTGTTTTTACTCTTGGTAGTAGGTGTACGAAACTATCATATTGCCGTTTGATAACAGCAGGAGTTCTGGATAAAAATTCACAAAAATAGCTGGCAAGAAATAGCCTAATCGGACTTGACTTAAGAAGGATAACGCCTGTTTCCAAAGCGCTGCAGTTGTACATGATCCTCGACTCGGCGCCTTCTTACCAAGAAACACTGGAGCAACTCACTCTCAATGCTTACTTAATGGTGTCAATCCACAACCTCATCTTTGCTGCACAATCCTTACTCGTTTAATCAGTACTGTATCAGGATGCCCATGTTTTGCCCAGAAGCTTGAGATGAGCTGATTACGTTACTGTAAGGTCAACAAATCAGTGGTTAACGGTACTTTCTTAGATTTACGACGGTCATAGTAGAACTTTCGGTCCGGACTTGGACAAACATTGAAAATTGTCAGGAAAGTGACCAATGCTAGAGCCAAGCACTTCATTTGTAAGCGATTGACCAAAAAATATTGGAGTGCCGTATTACGACGAATGCATTACTAAGTTGCAGCAGTCGGAAGCCAAAATCTTCAATGCACGAATTGGTGCTCAAAGTGTTCGCGCTTTGATTGCATTCTAGGTACTGAATTGAAGATTATGGTGAATATTTACTCTAGTCTACCACTTTATCTATGTACAGTTGCCCACGAATATTGAAAAAACACTATCCATCGATCACTTGGTTGCTAGCCTGGTCCAAATAGACTTTAGGTTTTGCAACTATCTTTGTGTACCGGTCTACTCAAACACTGATATATACATATATATATGTATTGTGGCGTTTTTTAACCTGTGTACACACACGCGCTGCGCATCACGTGGTCCACAAGGTAAACTGTGCAAAATAGACGTATTAATCGCGGTGTTGTCCGCATGTGTTCTTCCCAAAAGTGGGATTGTTGGATCAGCTAAACACACACTTCCCACACGAATACACACATCAACTGAGTCATATTAGGAGTACATTGAGGAGTGTTCACACAAGCATCAACAAGTACAAAGGTTTTCAACTGAACCGGTATTACTGCTGTGTCTTAAGTGATATTTCAATCTTCATATTCCATAATTTTAAGTGAACACTATAGACGTTAGTATAAGACAGTATAAAACTGGTAACTGATATTTCGATAATGTGTGACACATCCTAGTCGAATGGGTCTTCATGAACGTCTAGACAAGCAACCCAGTGAGGTTAGTTCCCACCCCTCTCATTCTAGCCTCGTTTGTTCAAGCTACTGAACAGTGCTTTCCAAAGAAAAGATTTTTTCCTGCGAAAATGATCTAAACGTTACGATTAACACTTACAAAAATAAATGTTCCAGTTTTTCGTAAATATTAACCAGGTAACAAACCGATTGTCTCAAGTCTGAGGAATATAACCAGAAATCTCGCCTAACCGTAGTTCAGTTTTGTTGATGTGATTAAATTGAGCCTCTGAGTTTGCCAGCCTAAATATGAAAGGATATATTCTGCCTACTTTGATATTTTAGTTGCACGAATGAACATAGATTTAAAGTGTTTCACATATTGAACACAAACAGGTTCATCCGTTTTAATGTACATTGTTGAGATTAATATCTTAGGGGTAAATTAAACACCACTCACAAGTGATCGTAGCTGTCGATATAAACTTTCAGCCGGCTTATTTCGAAAATAAACATCTGGGTTAAGTTTTACTTATGTTAAAGATTGTCAGCAAAGCATATCTGGGGATAAAGTAGGGCCGAGCGTTTTCAAGCAATACTTTGTTCTTTCTCAGCGCCAGGGTAATGAGATGGCAGTCAGTCCATTTGCTTGCTGAAAGCACGTTTGGACAGGAAATTCGACCGTGAAAAGTAGATGCGCCAGCGAGAATTTCAAACAAGAGCGAAACTTAAATCTGGCGCGTTTATCGAAAAGGGTTGGCTAAATGTTGGTGGAGTTGCAGCAACTGCGATGTTTCACAATTAGTATTCGATTTATTTTGGGGGAAAATTTCCCACTATTTAGTAGCATTCTTCTCAAGTACCTCCAAACTCACCACGCTCGAAACATGTCAAAATTATTGATCTCAACATTCACCTACTTCAAATGCACATACCACGTTGACAATCTCTTCCTCCGCCAAACCGCCATTGACTTATGAGAATTGGTCGATTAATTCAAGTTATTAGGATTGATTGCTTTGTCAAACGTACCCCAGTTCGTCTGACAACACATTGCGTGTTATGAAATGGCGTGATAGATTGCAGACTTACTGAGTGAGATCCGCATATTAAGAGGAATCTATGTATGTCGCAACTGTGAACATTCTGCACGCCTTAGAGTTGCGTTTGCTCTGGGAAACATTTTTGGAGTTATTATTAGGATCAAATGATCCATAGCTTTTCATCCAGCGTTAAATTTATTGTCACTAATCTGATGCAAAAAAATAATATTCATCATATTCGGCTAACCACGTTGCTATGACTTTTGGTAAATGGATAAGTACCATAGAGATGAACTGAGTAGGCTTGCTGAATTTTGATGCGATTTTTCACTCAATGAATACATCTGGTTGAATCACATATCGAGACTGGTGTAACAGTGTTATCGTACAAGAAATGCCCTATAGGGAGGGACAAACATTAACTCACTGCAGCTACATACCCTATGGTGGGGGGGCATTTAACTCTTTATGTCAGACCTGCATACGTGAGATGTGCTGTTCAAGACGACTCTGCTTTATCAGGATTCAAGAGAAGATATGCGGTGCTTTTCCCCAGTTGGATGTCATCAAGACTATTATAAGTGGAGCGTGTATTACAAGTTACTCTAGGTTGAAACTTGTTGTGGTCACCACGGTAGGTAAGTGATTACTTGTCCAAGCAAACATTTATGGAATTTTCATACGGTTCCTACTAGAAAGACAAACTAACCAGTGTTACATCATTCGAAGTTTGTTGGCATGCAAACGACTGCACCGGATTAACTCCAAGCTGTCCGGATTAAGATAGGAGCAGGTTAACGATTATTCAAACCCCGTAATTTTTAACCAGCAGGAAATAAGTTTAATGACTGCTCCTTCAAAAGTCAAGAACAAAGTAGACGGGCTATTGTGGGAACGTAGCATTCATTTTCGGGAATGTCTTCCAGTTAATTAGTGTTCTAGTGGTGGCCGGCTTCTTTCGTTTATCGGCCATAAAACCTTCAGCTCATGTTCCGTTTGTATTGTTTGGGTCAGTAATTTTAACTGCGCCCTTCTGGAAACAAATCTGTGACATCAACCAGGCACTCTTTGTCACAGGTAAGTGTACCTGGAAAACATCACCCATACATTTCAGTAATCGTTCACTGTGCTATAGTCTAGTGTGGTCCAGGCGAGGATAACTGACAGCTGAATAAGGCTTACACGAAATATTTTGGTCCGGCATGAAGTGGTTTTCATTTTCAATGATATTTCCAAGGACTACTCATGAACGGATTTCAGCATTCTGGTGGTCTGTCCTGGTCTTGCACAGTTTCTTCCGGTATGACTGCCTTATGTTTTCATTTCTGAAGATCTAGGATATCCTTCATCTGAAAAACGTTTTCTGTTTACTTCTAAAACGTGTTTTCTTTCAGCGAAGGGCCTAGTGTAAAAATGTCCAGATATCGTAATAGAAACATTTGGATGGTGATTCATCCTATCGGGGAAATACTTTACCGTAAAAACCTGGATATGACTGAAACGTATGCTGCACTGGTAATGACAATCAGATCTTGACGTGGATGAGAAGGATTGGTTAATCTTGAAATCGTGCTTCCTGGTTTATTTGCTGGTGACTACACTACGTTTAGTTGCCGGCTGTGTTTGAAACGTTCCTCAAGTAACCGTTGGGAATGGTTGTGAAATACTCCTGTTATTCGCAGGGTGATTTCCCAATGTTGACAATCTTAGCCGAGTCACAGGTCCTTCGGCTAGTGGGGTTGTTTTTAAACATGTCCTCAAGTGTTAAGCATATATTACATGGAATATAGTGTCTGATATGTAGCGCGTCGTTTTCCAAATGTTATCCCTACTGAGCAAGACTTCTGTGCTTCTACAAACAATAAATAAAATTCCCAGCTATTCTGTAAATAGTAGTACACCGGGAGGACAATGTTGCGTGTGAAATGAGGTGCTAACACTTTAAGTTCTATTCAGTCAGTCTCTTGCTTAACGATAATGCTAGGTATCGTGGGAAACCTAGTCTTTTCGATACAGTGCTAATGTTGATAGTTCATGGTTCATTGTGAAAGCCACATGGATAACGAGAAGAAATGTGTTGTTGAGTAGAAACATTTTGTTTTTACTAGCCCATTCTTTTATTCAGAAAACAATATGAACAACCATTTCTCGGCAGTGCAACTTGTTGGGAACTAAATGAGTGAAGAGGCTATGCTCAAAGGTCAAAGATAAGGTAAACTGATAAAACGAGTTCGTACATTTTGCTTAAAGAATAGTCGCTCTTCTCACAAACTTAGCAGGAATTCATAAGTTTTGAAAAGTGTGCAGTTGGGATAGCCGAAAAACAAATATACAACAAGTATATATATATGTATACAGAGTGGCCATACTGCTTTGTATTGATTGGAGCTTCGAACTTGTGTCTGTGACGAATGACAGCTGGTGTCATGGACTAGTTAGTCTGGAAGAGACTCAGTCGAGAAGGGATCTGAGAAACGACTGAAGTGGAAATAGGGGAGGAAACTATGTATGCGTTCTACCAGTTGAGTCAGATAACCATGCCGGAAGCTGTGATCTTTCACATATGGACTTAGTTACACACGTCATCCCCTGTGCCACGTACGCAGGATTTCTCTAACGGTTCACGCCGGACTACCGAATTCACCGCTGAACATGAAAATTATATCACTGATAAGAAATGCCAGTGATTTTGTAGCGATGGAATGAATGAAACACCAAGAGAACCTGGTAGGTGCATTTATATCAAAATACAATTTCTGGCTAACTGATCTGTATAACACAATAAATATAATATATACCCATATTTACAATATAGATATAATCTCTTGCACGTGAAATAGTGGTTATCACGCTCTCTCGTAAAATCAGGAGTGCTACATTGAAGCCTCCAGTCGGTAATGATGTGTACAGTACGAATCTACGTTGGTTGGTGGGAAACAAGTTTCCGTCGCTTACTGTTAAAATGCAGGAAATAAAATGTGTCTGAACGTGAGAAACCCATTAATTATTCAGATCGTCTGTCCTAATGCAGCCGCTTACAATCCCAGCAATATAGACAAACGCCAACCGGACTGTTTGAAAGACAATCTGTGTAGAAATGATGCCAGTTGGAGTTCAGAAATAAGATCACTTAAAGCCCTCTGAGTAAATAGTAGGCCAACCGACAAATGAACCACGTACCCCATAAATGTGTGAAATCGGATGCTTCTGTAAAAAACCACGCCAAATTACGGTTGTTTGATTATCGTCAACATTTAGACTGTACCACAAGCAATCTCTTTATCTGTGCCCTCGCAGCATACACTTTAGTTTTTGCAGAAGAATTTAACAAAACAAATGTGTTGTTGCACTAAGATTCTTGATGTGGTCGATGTTTGCGGCTCTTTTTAAAAGGGAAATTAAAGAGTGAACGACTGATATGATTTACTGGTCAATGCAATTTATACAAAAGGTACGTACGTGGCATTTCATGCATATTCGATGACAGCACGAAATCAGTTCATATCGTAGTCATGTTCAGTGCAGCGTAAAGAAATTGTCTCCTTCATCAGAGAAATAAATGAATATACATTTTGATGGTCCGGATAATCGCATACGCCGCTATGCTGTTAGTCAAATTCAGCGTGCGATAAAACTTACAATACACAAACCGGTCAGTAATATCACTTCAAAAAGTTGCGTCGCTTACTTTGAAAAAAGAAACCTTATTGCTTTCCCAGACGACACCACAGGGAAAGAATGCTTGAAAGATACCGCTGCTGGTGATCTACAGTTCATAAGTAGAACAGTCTCACAAATGGTAGACAGGGAGTGGACAACATCGGAATTAGAAAGTCAGCCAGTATCGTTGTTATTGTGTTGCATTACTATCGTTGTCTGTAGCTGGCCAGACATGTGAAATCAAACGGCATGTTCACCTTATTTTCAATTCGGTTCCTTTCGCACACTTGGAAAATGAAGCACCATTTTCCATGGTTTTGTACGGTGTATAGTTCTTTTACTCCTGTAGGGTCAATTAATTGTTGCTAGTGGGTACCACTCAGCTTGGTTCATTAGTGCGCTGACGAAATCAGTCGCCAACAACATACTATCAAAATTCCTTGGATTTTGATTATTCTTATGGAATGGCGGCAGAGTTTCACCCAGTCTGTCGAGTTAAGTCATCCAGTTACCTAAAGTAAAACAACATTTTTCCTAGAGCTGATATAGTCGAATTTGTTCCCCATGTTCCACTACTCTGTGCTTTCGAAGTTTTGTTCAGACTTTGCAGCTATCTTTACCAAACCGTACAAATTATTCCCGTTATGTTCCGCTGCTTGCCCACCTCCTTTAGTACAATAATGGCTAACCTCGTTAACCCAGCCGTTATTTGTTTTACCCATTGTTTATCAATCTGTGACACTTTTAACTTCATGACGAATCACTGAATTTTTAGTGGAATAGCTGTCGGTTTTACCGTTAAATTCAACTGTATTCGTTAGCAATAGTTATAGTTGGGCAAACTTTGTTTACCGCTTCGTAGTTTTGAGGGCTTGGAATAATTCAGTGAAACGAGAACACTATGAAGATAATGCAACCAACGTGTCCAGATCACCAGTAGCACACAAATGAGAGAATTCTGTGCCAGAAATGTTCTCAGAGTATTCAAAAGATTAGTAATGATAAATATTGCTAATTTTAGTGGATTTCATTATGTATTGCCTCGCAATATCATGCACAAAATAAGCATAACCGAAGTTCTATCGATATGATTGACAGATTGACGAATAACCCAAAAATATTTTTTAATTAGCATATTTTTTTCGCCCGACTGTTGATACGAAATTATTTTGAACTGCTCACTGACATCGAGATTATGAAGTACTGTCAACAGTTGCGGCGGGATTATGCCAGTATTCAAACGAGAAACTGAGCAGCTTTACGGAAGGGGAGATAGAGGAAAACCATTTAGTTAGAAAGTTACTTTTTTGATCTATTCAAAAGGTGTCTGTCTGTACGGGATCATCAGTTTCGAAGTAAATGCATCTTATCATGAACACAGCAGAGTGGTAATAGTGACGCGTTGAAATAAGGCAATTGTGACACACAAACACACACACTCTGTTAAGAAAACCAACAGGAACAGTTCTAAACTTGTACTACTTCTCTTAGTAGAAAGTTGGATGCTTTGTGTCAGTGCAAACCGCCACGATGAAAACGAACTTCAATATCATTCAGATTACAGAAGCTTAACTTTTTTCCATTAAGGCAACAAGAACCGATAGTCCGCTTATTTTGGGTAGATGGAAACCATAATATTTCAATGTCCAATGTAATCAAGCTGTAAGCGAAACTCACAGTCAAATGTACCAAAAAGCGAACTAGACACAAGTGGATAGGATGTGTTAGTCTTAGAAAATTCAGCAGTGGCAATCGGCCTTGCGCCACAGCTGTATGACATGATCGTGTTATACCGCTATCATTGCTCCGCCAGAATATGGTGTGGTGACCTTGGGAACTTTACGAATTTCTAACGCTGCCAGACATTTTGGTAAAAAAAGATAACGCAGAATCATCAGCACTGATGGGTGAAATAATCTGGCTGTATCTCTCATGATATACTCTACATTGATAGTAATGCACAACCAGCTCATGTGAATGTTGTGTCTCACGAACTTGAAGACTGGAGGTTCATATTTTCATTGCATGCCACAAGAATGTTGTTCAGATTTCACCTATGGTCTATAATTCTGACGGTTTTGAGGTCTACGTTGGTTATCGTGTGACAACTCGAAGCTGAGCGGCCAGCTGAGGCAGGTTCTTAGTGCACATAAACACATCGGCGTTGGGTTTGTGTAACGATCGGTTTGGACACAAAGTACTTGATTCGCAAAAGCGATTCTGGGGGCATTCATGCTCATAATCATCCCACAAGTAAATAAACCGTGCTACTCAATGACGCCTCCCGAAACTTTTGCTCGAATTAAGTGGGTTTTGAGAATCGACGTGAACAGTGATTGCACCTTGTTTATCGTCATCTATGTAGCTATCACTCGTTACGTACACATAAGAACTGTGTTATAACACTACTTAGGGTGACCACCCTCCTGATCACCCACGTTGTATATGGCGCACTCATCAGTAATATGCGGATGTGATGGTTTCAGTCCGAAACAGAAACTACTTGCATGCTTGCCTTGAAATTAGGAGGAGTCTTTGACCAACTCTTCGCATAAATGTAACCTGACACTACCGATGAGATGTTATTTGCTGAAGCGTGATACCACAGTTTTTCGTTAAAAACTAGATGACGAACACTGTTTATAGTCCAAGTTCACATTTTCTCACCATCTATAGCCAGTAGCGACCAACTAAGATGGTTATGTTTGACTAATAAACTCACGTTTTACTTCAGGACTGATTGGTTGAATGTGGTGGCTTGGGCAAAACTAAATTATATACCCGTGTAGGACTTACCTGTATGCATTGCAATACTTTTAGGCCTGGTTGATCTTGGACATGGGTGAGCACAGTTAGTTGGAAGTTAGAATAACCCGAATGGTCACGTTGTGTGTGACCTATGGAAGAAAAGTTTAATGAATGAAGAAAATGCTGAGCAGTGAAAAAATCGGTGAACTGGGCTGAAGTCGACTACCTGTTCAAAGTCGGTAATAATAGGTTACCTTGTGACAGTGAAGACAGTCTCATTTACAATCGACATAAGTCAGCCTAAAAGCCTAACTAAAGTGTGAAAATGAAAATGAAACTTTAAGGACGAACAACGTTAAATAAGTAACATACAGTAGATAGAAAACAATTTTCACTGCAACTCCAGAAGTAAAACATGTATACCGACACTAAGTTCTCTTATTTTATGTTCTTCACTGTTTCCAGGTTATCCTATTTATATCAATCTACTTTTCGAAAAAACACAAGGTTGATAAATAAATTAGGCGGAAGTTTCACTGATTAATACTTCCCCATATAGCATACTTCTCTACTGATGCTGGTTTTGCTTTGACAGTCAGAGAACTGTTACATTCGATATATTATAGCCAGATTGAAATTTATCGTCAATTTCTTCGTCAAAGTTGAGCAGGTTCAATGAGATTTTCACACTCAAAAACTGACCGAGAATTCTTAATCTTAGGATTACCCAATGGAGTTAATAACAAGAGTTTTGTCTTCCCTCAGAAGTTTCAGGCAAGCTGAACACTATCCACGGGTACTCATGATCAAACTTTGACTTTAGTTTGGGATGCCTGTTCAAGTGAGTTAGGAAGAGCTCGATAGTAAATCCGATATTTAGGTGGCCTCAAAGCTGATCAATGCACACATAATCGTAAGTTTTACGCTCACACATTATACATCAGTGGTCAGAATATTCTCCATTACGCCCCACTATCACATTGCCTTCAAAGCAACCAAAGAACTGTGATGAAAACCTTACAATTTTAGATCGATTCGGCAGTCACTGTATTCATGCCGGTGATAATCTGGCAACCTAATCACTATCCTTGAACTATTAAATGTGTATTCCAGTTCGAAGCTGTGCGAGCAGTAGGCTAGTGCTCGATATACTCGACTTACACAGAGGGGTATAGTTGTTAACCTCCAGGTACACAGGGGGATGTGTACTGTCTTTTAGTTGCAATAACAAGATGAATTTCAATTTCGTTATTCTTCAAGCGTATTACTTGAAGCGTATACATAGGAACTGAGGTGGCTGTCATCACTTGTGTGTGACTTTTCATTCGTATTACTAAAATCTACGAGTATACATCACGTGCTGACTGATTACTTTTAATTGAACTTTTAAATTTGGGGACAAGTTAAATTCTCGAACCACACACTAAACAAAGGAAATCTATTCTTGTAAAAATCAGCTTTTCTGATTGTGACTACAAGGTGATGTGAAAGTATTCAGGATGACAATAACAAAAAGTGCATTGATTTTGTAGAATTTTGGAGGTCAGTACCATCAGCACTTGTTAGAAAATGACTTAACGGAAATGTTCCCACATAGAGGCATGGCTACTAAGTGGTAAGAAACTGACTCACACCTGATCTTAAACTTCATCTTCACGTGGTCATTTTAACCGTCAGCATTCCGGACTGAAGTAGTTGATCTGACTTTGATCCTTGCTAGAATCGTTCAGTGGTACACATGTTAGGCATGAACCAAGTGTGCATTCCGGCCAAGGTTTCATGAGGCAACCACGTTGACTTAGGCACTCGAATTCACACTAGTTTGTTACCTCTAGGCCATGATATGAATGTGTGCCACTGATGAGTTCCAGCGACAACGCAATTCAGATGCCCTCATTCTTTTTGCAAAGAGCCAATTGACAAGGTCTTCCTGAACACCAATAGTGAAGTGGTATTCTATTCATTGTAAGGCCTACAACAAGTTATCAGAATCTGATATATCGGACAGCAAACCTTGACTTGTTGTTAGTTGAATTAGATGAAAAACATTTTCCCTGTTTTCATTACCAGACATCTATGAACAAAAAATTGTGCTGAAACTTACAGTTGAATGCAAAACAGACAACGATACTCTTGCTATGGAACAGGCTGAAACTCTCATATACAACAGTTCGTTTGGATTTGATCGGAACGACGATTTTTGGTGTTGATCATTAAACCTACCCCTTTGCTGTGAACGCTCTGTGTAAAACCTTAACTTCATTCAAATCACGCCGAGCTTAGTATACGCTTCAGTACTATGAGACGGAGTGGGAAGATACTTCCGATTTTATTTATAAATTCTATTCCGGGTGATTGGTGACACCAACAAAAATATTTCACCAATCTTTGTTTCTATCAACTGACGGCAGATAAAGGCAGTCAATCAGATAACTTTGTTTACGTGAACTTAACCCAAAGGAGGAAGTACTTCAAGTACTCGCTGTCATAGTTCGTCAGGACACACCTGTTCAGCTTATCACATAGCAAAAGATGATCCGCTCACTTTATACCTACATGCAGGCTGGTCACTCTGGTGGAACGTTACTTAAGAAATGTTTAAGGTTGGAAGAAATGCTACAACTATTCGTAAGTTACTCATAACATAGATTACCCTGCAACACACTCTCGGTAAATATAACAACTTATCTTATGTCTAGAAGTAACAAATCATACGTTAGCGTACATGCTGATCTTTGATCAATCAGAAGGTCGATAAATTCGCAACTTTGCACGACCTCTGACCAATATTTGGGGTTTACCTCATGCACGTCACAACTGCGAACTAATCCTCGCTTGAGCCATCTCTGTCTGAATAAAGAAGACAGTAGGCTGATGTTGCACGATTTATGTCCGGACAAATTTCGCTGCATCTTTACGAGTGCATACTACAGACCATTTATATACNTGCAACATCAGCCTACTGTCTTCTTTATTCAAATTTTTGACGAAAAAAGAATGTTTCAATTTTTTACGCAGGCATCTCCGTCTGCTTGCTGACTGTACTCAGATTTTGCCATTTTCCACACAAATATTTGCATGTTATCACCACTTCTGGTGTGTAACTTTAATCGAATACTCGCATCATATTCTCGATTACGTAATAAATTGGATCGACGGTTAAAGTCGGTTCGTATGAGGCACGTGCTAAAATCTAACTCATCTGTTGCGGCATTCCCAGCAAACCTTCGTCTGTTAAAAATTCAGCTGATTAATGCTGAGTAGTGGGAGACTTCCACTGTGGCAAGTTGTAGGTCACAAAATTCTCGGGTCAACCCTCTTTGCCACTTCAGCGAAGAATGGACGATCGGCAACACGCATGTTTGTATCTTCACTTTGTATTCACGTGATTTGCATGGTAAATATTAACCGTGCCCGTTATCAATTAACCTAAACCTCATATCAGAAGTACGCTCTGGAGCTTAGCACACTATCAAAAGCATACTTTTCTGGTTTATGCAAGTTTACAACTATATACCCAAGATGTAGACTGTTGTTGTAAGTTCTGAAATGTACCAATCTGTCGTCACGACACAATAAGAGAACAGAACAAAAAACGCTATCTCAACAAAAATTTATCTAAAAGTTATTTTTATTTTTGAGTGCAACTTGAGTCATCCGCTTGTTTAAATCAAGGACATGTCGAATATAATTCGCTAAATCCCACTGTAAGTCAAGCACTATATTCACTTGACAGATTTGTGTACAATCCAAACGTAAGCTAATTCACTATGTCCTGGCGTAACTCTTAATTTCAGCCACTGAGTTGTACCATATGATTAAAAACATTTGATGACATCTATGCTAGAAGATGATCAACAAGATGCAGTCCCTAGAACATCTCTCATAAGTTCAACAATATTGGAAGAATGATGAAACGGCTGTTCTTTGTATTGGTTGCTATCACCAGGATATAATTATGTAGGTTATTTGTTTCCATCTCTCCCCTAGTTGGAACTTTTTAAGTGGGTCCCAGTGTGATTCGTTTTGGAACAACTGTTTTTTGGCGTAACCTAAAGGGTACTCATTAAGCATTTTGTCGCCAAGGTGCAGTATCATGCAAAAGAACTCCCATTCAACAGAACTGCACTGTTGTCCGTAACAGTCAGATAGCACATCATCGTTTACTCTTAGAGAGTGATTGGTTTTAAACCTGACAGCTGTGACCATCAAAAGGAATTTCAATATGCGTATAACAAAATGTGAGAAATTAACAATATTTGGATAGCGTATAAGTAATTCTGACTGTTGCGACGCAACAATTAGAACACTGATGACTAACAGGGTTGTATAACAAGTTTGGATTTATCATAGTGAACAACGCAACCTACCTTGATACCTTCACAACGGCCCAACGGTGTGGATTTTCGACACTAAGTGTGTAAACCTTCACCCACTAAACAAATCACAAGTCAAGGACTAATCTCACATCATATCACCACACATTGCAAAATTCCACCGTTTCAGTAGATTATTCACAGCAATCAAAGTGAAAGTTGATATACGCATGCCTAACTGTTATACATTCAATTTTACTGGCATCTATTTTTCAAGTTACTTCAACCTTTGCGCTACAAATCTGTAGGTACTACGTGACCCTAAATCCCCTGACATCTTAACTGTTGAACCATATTATTGAAAAGGAGATGAAATATCGAACACAAAATTGAACGAACTACACCAAACGATTCAATATTTTGAAGTTAAAATTTGTATCGAGCTAATATAAATAAGTGTCATCCTACAAAACTTTTTAAGCCTATGAGTCTGTTTAGAATAGCGGAATAATTCTGGCATATATCGAAACAGAATAAATCAGCTGTGCATACTCACGAAATGTCTCACAAAAAGCGTAAAATATTGTATTTTGTAACTGTAACACACCTTCGAAATATTTTTTTAGAATTGGATTAAAAAATAAGCGGATGAATTACTATTCAAAATATATCACATTTTGTGCAATGTTGGCGAGCAATTTACAGTCTTCAGTGTAACAACTTACTACCTACAAAACCGGAAATAAGTAACAATCGAGGTTCTTTTTTATGCCAGTCATGGAAACACTATCTTAAATAATGTTTTTTTTGTCGGCTTGAACGTACGGCAGAAAAGATGGATGCCATCATTGAACAATTCACTAAATCAAATTATTCTCTTAGATTATACTTTTACACAACTCAGTTTTGATAGGTCCGCTGATTCATTGTTTCTGTGGGTCGGAAACTAATTAGAAACTTTACATGGATAGTTACTGACCAGCCTTCTCAAATTGGTTCTCAAAGCTAGTAACTCATGCGTTTCGCTTACATATAGCGTGTTTCAATTGGTTCGACTTGCCGGCAACGAAAATTGCACAACTCTTTTTAGCCGCCCTGTCAATTGGAATCATACCAGTAGATTATCCAGAACGGAGCAGTAATCACTCGACAAAGGATTCGTAATGGCGGCTGACAGCGTCATTGATTTGCCCAAGGCATTTGAAAATTCTCATGAAGGAACAGTGTGAACTATTAGATTGTTGGCGATACAGTGCAGTTTGTCGCACCAAGTGAAATATGGACTTGCTTTTGGACAATATCAAATTCTCATCATTTGGCCAGACAACATATATCTGTGACCATCTAATCGTGGTGTGAGTAGTAATAAAGCCTGATCAGCGACAGTGTATTTTGAAATGTTATAGAAGAACGCTCTGTGAACTTTTGGCAGTCAGTTTTGTTAAAAGTTACAAGAAGTGGCTAAGCCGTGGCGAAGACAAAGGATTACAGGAATCAGGTTTCTGAGCAGTACTCCTTTAAAACGTCAATCCAGTCTCCACTATTACCACAGGAATGACTACCACAAACTCCGCAAGATAGCTTCAGACAGTGCATTCATTCATATCTTGAACTTGTAATAATCGAAAAGTGCAGACTGACAGATATTCTGAAAAGAACGATTAGTTCTCATTAACTTTGTAGAACTTCCAGAAACTGGTTAGGGAAACCGATGCAAACATGATGTAACCGATCGGAGGGCGAGGTGAGGCTCGCAACGAACTTGAACAGTCTAACTCGTCTTCACTAATCAAAGTGACCCACTCGGTTTTGCACTGGGTTCGCTCGGAGCCAATTTTATGGTGATCGATAAGTGTGAGTTCTGACTGAATAAAATGCTGCTATTGCCTGGTTTTATCATTGGTTGTTCAGCCGCCTTGATAAGGGCTGTTTAGATCGGTTCTCGAATGCATGCTCCTCCTCCTTCCACTGTAAGTCACAGCAGTTGAAATGGACAGATGGAAACGTTACCATATGGAATAGCATAGCCAGGAAATCATGGTAGTGTCGACATTATGCTTCTAAATCAATTATCTGCCACCCATACTGTCGGACAAACACGTCCGATTTCGTGTTTCCGTATGTGCTGTTGTATCCGCCTTTCTAGTTCAATGATCAGACATGTTTAGTTGTGTACTGAAAGTGCCTGGTATTTTTTCCAGCTCTGATGGTTCAAAACTAATAAGCGCGGTCTGTTATAAACCATAATCTGAGTCTTGTCTCTAGGGTGAAACTGACTATGACGTTAGACAAACGTGTTGGAACGGCCGCTCGAACATAAAAAAATCTATCACTGACATATTTAAGGTGGTTGACGATTCAAGTAATTTTTCAACACGCCGTACACTTCGTCATTGCACCCGGCTTTTCGTTGATTAAAATGTCACGGGAATCTAATTATTCACTGTTTATAAACTCACATGTGAATGAAGCATTTGGAAGGGGCTTGGTAAACTTGTTTAGTGGACAATTAAGTGCATTTTGAATTCCAGCAAACATCAGTATACCATCCACTCATTTGTTGTAACGATCCATTTAACTAGTTATCTTTAATACCACCAGTTATTCACAAAAATGAAACACAGCAACAGGTTCATCAAAGTACCAACCACAGGCAACTGTACTCACCTCTCTAACTCTGATTTCTCCGTAAGACTGGGCTACTTGAGAAATGCAAACCTTGAGTAAGCTGCTGCAAGGTCGTGAAAAAAATCCACTCACTGTGGGGCTAATTGCAATAGGTTTTTCACCAGATTCGTCTGAAAATTTCTGTTTACGGAAACCGTGGTAAAGTGTGCATAGTGCTCAATTAATAGCAATCC
This sequence comes from Paragonimus westermani, assembly GCA_008508345.1. NCBI lineage: Eukaryota > Metazoa > Platyhelminthes > Trematoda > Plagiorchiida > Troglotrematidae > Paragonimus > Paragonimus westermani. The sequence goes on from QNGE01000569.1 coordinate 175,160, forward strand.
AGTTGCACAACTTATCATTATCAGCCGACAATATAGTTCCCAGTTAACAGGGTGAAAGACAAGTGGGCATTAGACTCGGAACGGATATTAGGACTTGAGTAACTCAATCATATGTATTTGAATTTGTGGTCTCTCCACACTGCTATGTGGTCGTGACTGCCACAGGAGTGAGTGGTCAATTTTACACACTGGATAAAGCAAAATGCAGACTATTTAGATAGACTATTTAGATATACACGCCAGATGGACAAAGATGCGTGCAGACTGGTAAGTTGACTAACCAAGGGTAAATTTAAAATAAATGAACCTGTGGACTTATGAATATAACTCTGTTAATTGTTAGTTTGGGGATTTAGATAAAATGTAGTTTTGACTAATAAGGGTCAAGTATCCAATTTACGGAGATTATGTTTTCAATTTGTTGTTAAGAGAATGTTTTATTGGTAATTTTTGACATATTTTGTCGAAGAACAGTAAGTCATTTTCCTTTGTGCAAATATCATCTGAAATAGTACCCATGAATGATGGCAACAGCAAACAACAGGCAAACCACTATTGACAAATCCAGCGTCCATAGGAAGAATGTTGGATTGGGCAGCTGTTATGAAGCGTAAACCATTCACACCAAAGTTTCAGATATATACACAGCAAACGATTAATTGATTATTTGTGTTTAACAAATTTTCTTGTGTGAATACTCAAATAATTTTCTTTCCGGTTACTGTACTGTAGAACTACCAAAATGCATCATCGCCATCCACCAAAAAAGCAGATCGTGCTTTGCGACTATGGACGAAATTTTTGCTAATTTTCAACAGCGAACTTAATTGAGCCGCAATTGAAGCAACCGCTAATATGCACATCGTTCCTATTCTCGCCTTACCCGTGTGTTCGTTCATTTTCCGGAACGCCTTTACTTTTAGACGTGGGTGTGTATATTCAACTTGTCCGCCGTGAACAACATGCGTTTCACATGAAGCGGGAAATTGCAAATGCTTAGTTTCTTGTAAATTCGGACAATCTTTAGTAAATTACCATTGAACTTTCCCCTAGTTTATCAGCAACTCAATTATTTTAAACAGCTGTGCCGAACCTCTCATTTATCTTATGATTCAGAGTTACAGTCGTCATGGAGATGAGCTGATGAATTCACTTGAGGTCATGGGATGGGTAATTAGTCAACACAATCAACTGACCAACAAGGAGGTCATGGGCTCACTAGAGTTCTGAACAACAGTGTTATGTTGGTTGAATACAACAAGAATGGGATGCAATTCTATTGTTTTCTTTCAAAAGAGTTTGGTTCAAGTGTTCAACTGAAATGCGACGGCTGCAACCAAGTGATATTTGTTTTCCAGAATTGAACACAAATGAGTTTTACTTTAGGAAACCCTTTCCCTTAACTTGGCTACGTATTGTACCCAGAGTTCACATCGTTGACAGTTGAAATCCATTGCGCAAACATTCAAGATTATGAGTATTCTGCTCAAGTTCAAACGTGCGAAGTTGAACAAAACCACGGCTAATTAGCTTGTAATTGGATCGACAATCTTGAGATTTTTGTGCAGATACTACGTCGTTCATTTGAAAATGTGCGAAACTCGCAGTTTTAATGGATTTGAACCAAAGACAGGAAGTCAACGTTCGACCGCCGCCAGCTTTTTGCTAGCTAATCCACAGCTCCATGCAAGGAGCCTATAAATATTATTACTTGAGACTGTCACCTGTTTACTTCACTGTCCCAAGCATCGTATCAAGCGGTTCAGCACAGAACCTAATAAAACCACTTATGAGGACACTGCCAGTCGAATGTTTGTTGTATTTTAGCGCAAAACGAATCAATAATAACTTTACACAGATTTTCGATAAGCTGCCTTGGAAATATCACACTGTGTTCTGCACGAAGCCTCGTTACAGGTCCCACTGAAACTGTGTTCTATCGGCATACTAACTCATTAAAACCTAGTTTTTTATTCTCCATGTGTTCGCCTGCCTCCAAGAAATTCCACCGTTTTAAACGTATCTCGCGAGTCTCTGATTCAAAGAAAGCGTGAATAAAATGTGGAAATCCGTGATCAACAAGAAAAAAAGTGCACTGTTAAGTGCTTCTGTGAATCAGGAAGAAGCGTAGTGAGTACAACTCAGGCAGATGAGTCCCTTAATCTTAACATCAAATCTGAAAATGGCTTACTGACAGCAATTTGCACCCTAGTTGTCCATTTACACAACCGCAACCAACAGGTTTTCTTGGAAATCAGTTACCATGCAGTGTTTATCACTTTGAACATTGCTACTGACACCGAATAAAAACCATATCTATCTTTACCTCAGTTGAGGAACGAAATGTGCGACTGACGAAAAATTACCAAAATTACTCTTTTCGAAATAATTACTCAACCTAAAACATGCCTGACAACTCTGAGCTATGCATTCAAAACGGAACAGGGCACAGAAGCTTCCTAATGTATTCCTGTTTGATAGACAGGTTACAAGGTCTGTGCTAATGAGGAATGTAGACTGGAAAGCATACTATCTAATTCAGTTAGCATAAAATTATGCAGTATTCTACGAACCGTGCAACAAATAACTGAACTCATACAGAACCAAAGCAGTAGGAGAGAACCGAAGTGAATGAAACACGATAGAACGACTGTTGGGTATAAAAATGGTTATCACTGTATTATGAAATGTAACGAGCCGAAGTAAAATTGTGTAGTGGGAAGGAAACAACAATTCAGGCATAAATAACCGTGCATGAAAGTAGGTGAACGCAAGCAAGCAATGATTTACTACCAATTGCAGTAAGTGTTTTACAGGTAAAAGTCTGAAGATAACATCTTAAACGACATCTTCTAGACAACAATCAAGAGTAGTGATGAGATTACCTAAAACAACAATTCTCATATGCCGCTCACGGATTGCAGAAACCAGATTTTGCCTTTTAATAAATACTGTATGAGTGCCGAAGGCGCCTCACTTGGCTCACATTGGAAACTTTTCCTTCAAGCAATACCATCCACAATGCCAGGACCGTCTGATAATACCTGTGGATGTTTTAAATCACCGTGTTCCAAAGAAATGCAGTGTGAACACCAGCGGACCAAAAATGGAACCCAGAGCTTCACAACACTATTTGTTTGCCAGTAAGATGGCATGCCTTAAACATTCGTGATAAGTTACCCGTCGATGCTCCGATTCGTGGGTCACATAATTAGTAAATGATGTACTCCATAATGGTGAAGTTTCATTCGTGGAGTTGTATGTAGATTTTTCTGAATAAGGCTGGAATGAAAACAACTGTAGGCCAGCGTTCACCAGTATTTCGAATTTAGACCGTTATGAAAGTCAAGGCGATTATTGGTTAATAACATGTGATATGCGATGTAAGCCAGCAAACATTGTTAAATTCAGAGACAATAAGACAATTGAGGTACGGTCCAACGTATGGTAACTGTCGTCTCTTCCAACAACAGAGCGTGTAATTCAGGTCATCCAAGACTTTGAAACTTCACCTATTCAACTATACTCAGAGATCTACTCATAGGCCAAAACGTGGCAAACCAGCTCGTTTACATCTTCATGCCAAATACAACACAGTGCATAAGAAGTTAGTTGTCATGTCACGATCGCGTTCAACGTAATACAGTCTGAATCATGTGTCATTTGGGGATTATAAGGTGCCGTGTCAAGTGTTCCGACGACGACAGGCCATAGTGACTTCAGAGCTTGGACAAAAGACACACAGAGATTAAGTTTTCGCAGCCGAATGCTGATCGTCTTCGCAGCAGCAGGGATAGGAAACCTCATACTTTTGATGTGAACACATTTGACACGGCGAATCGACCTGAATGTGACAGCCACGGTGACTCTACGACTCCTGTCAAATAGGTGTGCCAAAATCGCGCTAGAAATCCTTTGCCCTTGCCCGCTCGTCAGCCAATCTGAATGGTGTTCGTCTGCTCTTTTCGATAAACGCCTTGTTGTGCGACCAATCTAACATGCCCCACAGAAACAAGAGAATGAGTACATACAAAATGAGGTAGCACTACTGGGCACTGTGTCTCTAAAGTGGAGGCATACGGCTGGCTAGGAGGAGGACGTTAGTTTCAGCTCTGCAACATGGGACGTTCTCATCGGGGCCGTATCGAATCTTCTGTTCAGTAGTATACTTCATATTTTACCCCTACAAGGCAAACTGATATACATGGCTTTCGACCCCACAGATAACTTACGTTCTTACAGTTCCCTTCGTCGCATATTAAGAGCTAGGAATTTCTCCGGATATCCATTAGCACGAAATTTTTAACATTCACTGTCCGCATGTTCTCAGAACAAATCTTGTAAATGCAGTTCGCTAGAAAACGTATCAATTTTCAATCCCGTTTCATTGGGACAAGGCTGTGAAATGGGGGTATTGGTCATTGCACGCCTGCTTCCTACGTAGACCACGTTAAATCGATCCATTTGGACGTTTCAATATTGCAACATCAAGGCAAGCCATTTTTTTAACTTGTTCCACTTCCACAGTAAACTTCGGTTTGTTGTGAGCTGAGTTGGCTATTGATAACAGAGAGTCAGTATCATTGTTACTATCGACGATACAGAGCATATCATCTATATACTGCTTGTACAGTACGCACTGATCTATCAATCCTGTTCAATCATTTCCATAAAAAATGTTAGCCATCAATGGACCTTACGTCGAGCACATTGTAGGCTCATCCTTTTGGTAATAGATTTTCCCATCAAACTGAAAGTGGATGTCTTGAGTGCAAACTTACAAAAGTTCTTCGAATCAATCATCCGCCATTCCGAATTGTATATCATTCGAATGAATGTAATCAGGTGTAAAATCAATTATCTCTCTAAATGACACGTTCAGGAACAGAGAGTACACGTCCAATGAGTCCATTCTTTTTATTGTCAATGATCTGATATTCTACAGATATTCTACAGATTCACCAGACTGAAACGTATTGTTGAGGCCATTTGGAGCTAGTCTATTACTGGCTGTGGTTTTTTGGAAAAACCCCAATAGATCACTTGGTCTTGTCAGTTTTATTAAGCATTTCTTCTTGCTGGTAGAGAAATTATATAAAAACCAGTCGGGTTGTTGATAAGAATCTTAATGGTTCTACGGAAGCGAAACATAGCATAAAATGTTCCCTTTTTAAATCACCATGAATATCATTTATGAAATTTGGTATAGTTGAATGTGGTGAACCCAACTCTCCCAAACAAGATCAGAATCGTAGAACTGATAATGATTCATTCGGTTGCATTTAAGCTTAAAAGTGTGGGTATGATGGTGAACATGTGTGTACCCATTTCAAATCATAATAGTGAGTATCCTCTGGGAACAAGACTGCTCTTTTTGTTTGAAACTGCAACAACACTCTATACACGATCGTTTGAAAGCCTTCCGTTGTAGTGCTTTCTTAGAGGAACCTTTGGAAAATGGGCAATCGTGTTATAGTTTGCCCAATTAAACCCTATTGCATAGGTAGTCACGGCTGTCCTACAACTAAGTATTTGTCAGTTTTGGTTGTTATAGTCGTAACGAGTCGTCAGTAATCCCGTAGTTTGCGACTTCCGATCAATATACATCATGCGGCTGCTGTATCAGATCTTCTAAGTCGCATTGTAATAGTTACTTCATAAAGTTGGAATTAACGAAGATTAAGTGCACCTAATTATTTAGGTTGGAGTTGACAAATTTCATGCTTACTGAAAAGGACTGGAGAGTCAGTGCAGACACTGTACACCACAAGTTGCTCAGTAATCTAGAGAATACTCAGCTACAGCGTTCACTAAGAAAACACACAGAGTGAACACCACTAGCCTGTCCCTTTTAGGTTTGCATCTGCGATGACGTCATCAAGACACTTGTCAGCTTTGGGCTACGCGTGGGTATTTTTCTAATGAAAGCCGAGCTTCAGACGTTTGAGATCACTAATTAAACGTTTGTCGTTCTTACGTCAGCCTACACACAACGTTATTCAGACTCTCGGCATGGAGAGTGAAAAAATAGTTTGCTAAAGTCGGACACCAAGAGGTTTCCGTAGAACTCCTGATCATCAACAGAAGTCCCATGGAATTAAGAATACAGTCAATCCAACAAACGTTACGCGATTATACTTGACCGTCGACATTAAGACTCAGTGAGTAGGTGGCAAAAGAAACCGGATATCCAGTTAGTAGAACGCTTAGGAATAAACAAACAGCATCCCCTTCCCTTTTGCACAGTGTTTTGTGTTGATTCCGATTACTCATTGTGCTTTGTTAACTCAGGACAAAGTCATCAAAACCGTTTGATATTTCACACTGACATCACTAGTCTCAACACTAAACTTATCGTTGACGATGAACTTATCGACTGAAAACAAAATGTATACACGAAGTGTTGGACAGATGGTTCAAAGGCGCAGTTGGTTGGTGATATATGAAAACTGGCAAGCAAACCGTGTTACGTGTGATCACAAAGTGCACAAGGTATGTACAGTATAACTGAAAATACTAGATCCCGCGGACAAATTACAATATCTGAAAAAGATAATCAACCATCAAGCATTTCATTTGTCGAAGTATGTTTAATTTAGCTGGAGAGATTGTTTAGACTGAAAATTCTGTATAGCGTTTAGTTCGGTTTTTGCACTCCCAGAAACTACACTCATGACGTTGTCCTCTTATTTCCACAACGGATGAAGCGAAGCTGTCAGTTAGCCAATGAATACAGAGATAAAACCGAGGCATTCTAGTCTGCCGTTAAAAAGACTAACAAACAAGTTTCAATTGTGAAGTGACTTGGCACCCAAGATGTGACGCGCATTGCGGCCAGCATACAAGTATAATGGAGGACTAAATCGTTGGAAATACCGTTTTAATGACGAAAATGCTATTTCTAAAAACCCTTTCATCAATTTATTGTATCGCCAATTGTCCGTAACTTGTCTGACCACAGCTCACTCCTTAAAGGCAAAACTCTAAGATATGGAACAGTTGCGACCGTTTGCACTGGATCGATTTTGTGGATACATTACTGCAGACCACATAGGTAGATAATCGGCAATGCATGAATCTTACAAGTTTAGGATTATGTCTTGGAACATACCTTGGAACATACCACGTGCAGTCTGGTTCCAGCGTGTGACAACCTTTTGAAGAACTTACCAGTAAATACAGTGTCTTGTCTATCCATAATGGGAAGTAACAGCCGCTGTCAGTCTGCAATGGTTCTGAAATTTTCACTGCACGTGGTGGCTTTGCCCGCCAAAGGTATACCATACAAGTCCTGCGAAGCACTGACATTTCTGTGATTAACCGTGCAGGGATTAGCCTGTTTGAAATAAATGTTTTGGGGTGGAGTTAATCTCATCACAACCATGTGCTAAGTTCCGTTAGATATGAAACAACGGATTGACTCGTAAACTGAGTGGCCATTGGTAGGTACCAAAGTGTTCTTGGGGCTATAGGCCACAGTGTGAGAAGAACAAGTCCGATGACTAATCCAAATGAACAGAAAAATGATAGATGAAGCACTTGGCGAAATCATTCACCCAAGGAAAACATGGAATGCGTACGGGTTCACTGAAGAAAGAGAATCGAAAGATAAACCAATTCGGGGTGTAGGCTTTCTGAAGCCACATGATGTGCGTCAGATTGGCAGATTTGTGTCGTTGGGGACAGCAAACAAACACGTAGTGAGCACCACTAAACAAAATGATAAGTAACTAAGATAGGTGGGCGATGTAGGTCCACTAAACACAGGTTTGCTATCGTTCTACTGCCTGATGTGCTGCGGATTCGTTTGAAAACCTTCCGATTTGATTGCTCCGAGAACGATCCGACTGACTCAAATAACTTCGGATATCTCTGACTGGTTAAGTGGGATTTGCTCACAATACTTGTGGATTTTCATATGCTACTCGGGAATGTAGCATAGTGCAACCGTTAGACATCCCTCGACAACCCACATAGAAGTAAGTTGAGCGCTATCCACATCGCTACTTCTGTTTACCTAAGTAACTTGAGAGAATCAGATTACGTGTATTGATAGGCGTTCGATCACTCTGATCCTCTAGACTTTCAATGTTGGCTGAGGAACTAGCGAACATAGGTGTCTCTGTGAGATGTCTTGTCTCAGCACGGATTACATCACGGCTATTCGTCTGTATACTCAACAGAGACGTCATTCGTGCAATCAATGCAAAATATTTAGGAATAAAACGGTATAGAGTAGCAATTAAACAACATACCACATTTTGCCGCTCTATGTATCACATATATCACATCAGAAATAGTCGCACATACCTGGTTTATGAAAAAACGTGGTGGTTCCTTTTTCCAAAATGTGTTCACTTGTAACGAATACTTTTCACACTTTGTGTGGACATTGCTTGATAGAAGACCATAAAGACGTGGAGTATTCCTTGTGTAAGAAAACAAACCAAATAAGCAAAACTGTTGAGGATTTAGGTAACAGTTGTTGTGTAGATATTAGTGAGCATAGTCTGAGCAGAAACAAAATTGGTTGTTTGTGTCTGGTTTACTGGGTTACGGAGATAACTTGTTGATTTGGGTCAACCACAAACAAACATATTTGGCTTGAGGATACGCTTATTCATACATGTTTTTTCTCGACAAATGCAAGGTTTTTTCGAAGTTTTCGAGAGCGATAGAAGATTACGCCTGGTTTTTTCTTAAAACTGATTTGAATGAATGGATGTAAACACAGAAAAGCCTTTTATTGATGGCTTCAATTGGCCTCAAACGTTGCTACTTTGGTTCTTACGACGATTCCAGAACAAACTGTTTTATTTCACAAGAAGATTCCAGGTTTAATGTGTCGCATTATATTACCTAAAATAGGTTGACGTACTAAACTGTCATGCGGAACCAACTTATTTATCTTTTTATCGATGATTTTTTTAGAATAAAACCAATTTTTCAATAGCGCTGACGTCTTCTCATGTTACCCGTCACAAACACGTTCGGGGTAACTAAACAACACAACTGATGACGAAAATGATGAAAACGATTTTTTGTCAGGCAGGAGTTGAGTTAGTCCAAGTTGAAAAAATCCTTGAAATTTGTATTCAACATTGTCCAAAAATGTGAATGACAAGAATCAACTCGGATCTTGCTTTGATGGTTGGTGTCAGTCATTGGCCGAACAGTTGCTACTGGATCCATCTATGACAACGGTCCCTTTCTGAACACAACATAAGTTGCTTGCGTCCTTTAGGCTTGAGCAGGTGTTAGTATAAACTTACTGGCGATTGACTGAAGAATAAGGAGTGCAACTTAGTGAATTTAGTGAGGAATACGGACCGCAAGTTAGTGACTGAATAGATTGAAATACGTCTGGATCAGTAGCTGTTAGCTCGACATTATGCATGCTTTTAGAAGCATATCCGAAATGTTGTGTGTAACACACTACACGCAGAAAAGTGGATATCAACAAAGGACACCTCTGAAAAGAAGTTCCTTACTGGTTTCTGACGATCAGTATTAGTTAGGGACTTTTTCAATTAACAACATGATTCTAGCAACGATGGAAAGTATGCAATCTTTCCAATATTCCGGCAACAGCTACATATGGAACGGCTATTGCAATAAGGGAAGTTTGTCAAATGAAATACACCTCCTGATGACAACAAATATGTAGTCACTGTATGTCGCTGGATAAACAGAGTTCTGTCTCATATTTTAGTTCGCATTAACTCGTACTCAAGAATGAAATTCTACTGGACATGCGAAATTGTTTACAGATATATGGATATTAAGAAGCGCAATATTTTTCAAAGTGCAGTGGATGTTCGTAGCATGTAATCGCAAAGAAAGTCCAAAATGTGTTCCGTGTACGCTGGACATTTTCAATCTTGCAACGCGATAAAGAAGATGTGTAGCAGCTTCATGAAACTGATATCAAGTTCCTCATTTTCTATGCCAACAAGCTGACCGTTGTGTACTGGCAAGCTTTAGCTACTCACTTATTTGCCAAGCTGACTGATTCATCTGCTTTCGTCAGCATTACTGATCCACTGACTAGATAATACACTGAAAGAAAGTATCTCCGAAGGTATATGTGTACCAGAGTGGAAAGCTAGATGCGGAACTGCTCGGTTATTTGTATTGGAAACTTTAATGGAAATTAAATATTAAGTTGCGCAAAATATTCGCGAATTGCTATTATCTCAAGCTTTGGTACCGTCTACAACTTGCTTACGTCTGTATTATCACAAGACCAATTTCGAAAAAGCAAGTATGAGAACATATTGCGGCAAATGCTATTTAATAATTATTTACTGGCAAAATAATTCCAATATATATGTATATATTTGCTTGGTCATCCAGATGGTTCAGCGCAGAGTGATAAACATCTGGTAAAGTTGTGGAATGGTCTATTTAATCACCACATCATTCTGAAACCACTGAGCAGTAGAAATCTCAGCCGTTATTCGACTAGAACACTGTAAAACTGTGAATCAAAGATATCATCACAAAAGGGCGGTTAGTTCTGTGGAGTTCATATGCAGATAGTGATTAGTCTAAACAAGCTGACAATAGAAACCTGGTGATTATCAAAATGAAAATAAAGCTTGATGCACATGCGAAGTAATCCCTAACTCTGTTTCGAAATAATTACGAGATGTCTCATCAAAGCTAGAGAAGTCACTGCTGTTGTTGCCAGCGCGTATGTTGCCGTGAAACTACCAGTGACAATCTAATCTCTTACCCAATCCTGGCTCCGTATCAAAACATTGTGCTAGATGCAGAATTCGCCTAATTCTGTATTCTTTTGGGACAGGCCATTCAGATTGCGAAGTGAAACTGGCAGCATTCAAGGAGCATCAGTGAAAAAACAGTTTAGAGAATTTATAAAATCTGCACACCTAAAAGTAATCTTCTTTTGGCTAAACTCAACAACTTTGTGTGCCCGTCATATTCTCTCTGTTTGTTATCCTCGAACGATGCGAAGTTCGTATGGCGACCGCTGCTGAAGAGATCACTAACACTGTTGAAAACCGTGCTGTTCGCAGCAACAGTGTGTAACCATAATGAGGTTGCCATGACTAGCTGCCGATAAAGTGTCATCCACGTCCAATGTGTAAATTTGATTCGACAGCCGCGTTGCACTTCCCGAAATCCGTATTTCGGTGCGATCAGTATTACATATACCAAAAATCTGTGTTCACTTCAAACTCTTTGTTTTACTTCTAAATACTGTAAGCTTAACGGTACAAATGTCTGCATTTCAAACTTTGTTGTCGTTTTCTGACTGATGAACAAAAACATGCATGTTTCATACGTTTTGCTGTACGAACACACTAGGGTTAATCGTGCGGAAGAGACAGAGAGACAGACAGAATTAAGTCGACTCAATTTCATTTTCAGATGAACGACAATAATAATTCGATAACGACTATCATCGTCTTCGTTTTCAATCACTGAAGTCTGCTTGGCTCTGAAGTGGTTTACATCATAGATAATTTGTTTACTACGAAGGACTGTACTCTTCCTTCTGGTGCCAAATTATTTAGTTGAGAAGAATTTCGGGGGTAATATGAAATGTAACTTCAATGTGAGATCACTTTTTAATCAGGTTTGCATGGTTTGTTTCTTCCGGAGAGATACTATCGGATAAAACTGCCGTTGTGGTAATTTTGATCATACCAGCACCACCAGTGACACTTCATTATCTAACCTCTGTAGATTGTTGAATGAAAACTTGGAAATATGATACCATAAGCGTTGATTTTATGGACGCCCTGGTTAATAGTTCCCTACCATTTCAGTTGATAAGTGTACTATGTTCCGTAAACAAATATGAAAGATATCTTGCTCAGTGTTTTCATTTATACATATTGTTCCATTTTAGTGACTGTGTGAAGAAATTTGACGCTAGATTGTCATCTCATGAGTTAGCAATAATGTTCTGTGGAGAAAAAAAACACCGACAGTGTAAAACACTGCAACCATTGAGAAAAACGCAACAATGTAAACTGCCTGTGTCTACATCGACCTGGTGATGAAACAAAACTATGTGAGACAGTGTTTTGCGTAGAACTTCATCCTTTTGTTTACTGGAAAACGAAACCTAGTTTATCACTCATGCATCAAACCGGAATAGATTTGTTAACAATACAAATTTTGATGACCTCAACAATTCACAAGTTAGTTGTGCATTCGAATAAACCAACAGTTCGGTTGCAGTTAACTCCTCTGACAGTACGGTTGGGAAGATTTCCGAGAAAATACAGCTACATGTGATAGGTGAACTGATGCAAAATGTCGTGATATAGACTGTGTCGAAAATTTACCGAACACGTGTGCAAAAATATCCTCAAGCGAACTTTTGCAAATAAAGAAATCTTCCATCTCTATGACGACATTTGATATTCAGAGCAACCTGATCTTTAAGGATGATTAACTTGCATACAACATCTTTTAAACAATACAGCAAAATGTCCAGCATGTTGCATTTTTTCACAAAATAACTGTAAAAATTTAAACAATTGTTTAAAAAATGTTTTCACTTCTATCAATCTATTTTGGTCCACAGCTTTGCTTCAGTCTTCACCTGTCTGATTCTGAGTGTTTTGTCAACTGTTGACGAATACGCCATTTCTGCCGGACGTATACTGTTGTACATGGTGAGTCAAATGCTGAGGAAAGAATGTTCACAAAAAACTCACTTTATATTTATTATGTGGTGCTTGTCCATCTTCTGCGTGCGTAGCTGTAGTTACACTCAACACAATAATCTCGCTGTTCCCAGTCCCTGAAAACTTATAAACATTAATAAGCTATGCTTACTTTGTATTCAGGAAATATCTGCAGGTGTTACAGCTAATGGTGTAAATTTTCAGGCTTGGAATGTATTCAGGCTTATTTAACGTTCTTTGTGGATAATACAACTCTAGTTTTGTTTAAAATTCTGATAGCAGCACATACGCGGATTAGGATCATTTGGCTAATTTTCTGGGAAACTGGGCCATACTTGTAGTGCAGCAAACCGTACTTGCAAGAGAATTTTCGGATATCCGCCTATCGGTGCGGAATGAATGTGCATTAATAGTACAAGTCTTACCAGGAAATAATATGCAATACGCGATATTCAGCTATAAATCTTCTGAAAGGATTAAAATTTTTTGATAAATTGTTCACACGTAACGTTTGGTGATTAGCCTTAGTTCAAGTTAATTTGTCCGTAGTTTACTTTACCGGCGAGTCTTATGGATCTCCGTAGAAATTGACAGTCGGACAAATGGTGTGTGCGCAGTTCATTACAGAAGCATTCAAAGATCAAACTGAAAAGGGGCCGATTAACCAGCTTGTAAAATTGCTACCAATGAAAGTAGTAAGCGAATTATCACAGGACTGTACAGATTACTCATGTTTACAAAACATCATTTTTGCAACTTTTAACCCTCCTGGAGTTGACCCTCACATAAAAAGTAGGATATTAGGGAATGGATAGATTTCTAGTTAAAACACGTTATGCAATTCGATAATCTCAACAGAAACAGGATAACTTAGTGGCCGCAGTCGCTAACGGAAGGAGGTATGCTGATACGTGTCTCGATGTGTGAAGCTTTAGATCGCTTTTTGAAATACGTAATGCACTGGGAGTTTGACAAATTCGACAATCTTTTGTGGTGACAGGAATTTCCTAAATCCTATGACTATCTCAGTGAATGATTTCCGTATCTTCCCAACAAACGAAATATATCTTCAATTTTGTAGTAGCTGTATGTGTACCAAGTATCAAACGATAAAGTTGTACACTGTGTAGTCTTCGAAGTGGAATCATCCACAGAACCCTTCTGAAAGAATCGGTGCTCTATGAGCGTTTCATTTCACTGACACAGAACATTTGGATATCTATAAATTGTCTGGTTTCGAGATCTACGTGCACGGGGTCAGTTAGTCGGCAAAGCACAGGCAGTAATCAGTTCGGCTTTAATGAATAAAACGCAGGATTTCGCATGTCCTATGTTACACAGCGATGCTACAAAAGTTAATACAGTTCTAGATATCGTGTTATGCTAGGACATCATTGTCTAGCTGAATTTGATTGTAGAAAGGCGGATTCCCGCATGGTGAGTCTGTGTATGTCACCGTATGATATTTTGAATATGTATAACATGAAGTCGACGGCTTAGTAGTCAACATGGTTGCTTCAAGAAAGCGTGGTTATTCTAGTCCAGGCTGTGGCAAGAATATGCACTACTGACAAGTTCCAACAGGAGCAAAACTCAAATCCAGTGCCCTTTTTTGAACGATGTTGACTGCAAAGCCTATCTGAGTGCGAAGGCTGCCATCATATGCTGGCGATGTTCAGCTTGAAGTTGACAAAATTCCCGGCTGCTCATCAGTGGTTTTCTAGCTGTCTAAACCACGGTTTGTTGGTACATCGTTTTACATGTTTCCTCGTAGTATCACTCGACCTATTCTGCTAGACGCTTTGGGGAAATCCTGTTATTCCGCATCAGTTGGCATGCACTTGCCTGCAGCGTAGGTCAAAAAGTAATCAGTAATCATTGGATGTTTGGCATCATTGTGTCAGTTATGGAAATCATACTACACCATAGCAGTGAAACACGACAGAATTGCAAAGTGCATCAGAGTGGCTACGTCCTGTAAATAACTTTCCGTGACATCAGAATAGAGGGGAAGACAACGTTCCCAAGACAGAAGTACCTGACCCGACAAAGTAAACAAATTCCATGTCATTGGATTACTAAATAGTTTGAGTTCATATATAACTGTCAAAATCATTTCGTATCGTGGTATTTCCGCTGGGCAATTGTTATTGAACACTCCGCTACTTCAGCGATCAACAGTAGGTTAACTGAATTCAAGCGGTTAGAAATGAAGACAACCTCAATCAATGGTGATTAGTTGTTATAGTGATTTTTGGTTTAGGCAGCTTCAATATCAAAGTACATTGGCCCACTGATAAATTAAGCATAGCATACTGATCAGAAGTAGAGATTAGAACTATATTGTGAAATTTATTTACAGTGGAAACCACCAGTTCTGTTCTCACTGACATTACGAATCTTCACAGTGTGACGTCATACTTTGAAGTACCATTATTAAAGTCCGACCTTTTGATGAGAAAACTCCTTGGTAGTCGACCGGCGTGAAGTACTTATGTAAAGTATCACGTCCGTCAGCGATTAGTACAGAGCGGTATTTACACTTTCCACATGTAAAAAAGACCTCACTTGTCCACACTTGGTCAGTTATACATTCTCACAAAAAATATTGATGAGTGTTTCTTTGCTATAATCGGCAAATGAAACGCATCAGTTTGAGAAATACAGTAGTATTAACAATGTTTGTCCGTTTTACCGGTTTTCCTGACGTAATTTCACAAGGAATTTGTTGAAGAGCTTGCTCACCCTAAATTTATAAACCTCAAAATGTCCTCTTCGGCTAGACGATGAGCTATCGTAGTTTCGGCACATCCATCAACAAAGTGCAATATGTCGTACAATTTAACTTGTTTATGCCCACTAAGCCGCTGTCTGTTTTGAGAGTTTCATCACAGCTGCAGATTACCGTAATTACTCGATATGCTTCAAAAATTAAGCGATGTACAAATGTGAAGAGTTATTGAATCAGCAGTTGGTATTGAAATTGCAATGGTGCATCCTATATTACAACTCGGAATTTAATTATAAATGACTAATCCTATTGATAAATTCAACTGAACGCTGAAGTTGCTCTTTTCCGTAACAATTTATAATGAAGAGAGTCATGCCAGCAGCCGATGATTTTCAGTGGATTGGTTTGTGCATAGTGGCTACACAAAGATCATGTTCTCTTGTCTTCTGCTAGAGCCACCGTGGACAAAACTGCATGGAGAGGGGGACGTCCGAAATAATTAGCAATTAGAAAATTCATCGATAAACCTTATGGTAGTCGATGACGGTCGATGAAGATTAGCAGGCAAATTATCGGGCATATGAGTAAGAAAATTCATAAGTAGAGGGCCACTTATCCGATGGATGGCACATGGAAAGGTGGACGTTATCTCGCTACAGGTTTAATCTGGAACTTTTCAATAAAAGTTGAGATTGAAACCAGAGAGTGAGATTGTGAGGAATGATGCTTTACATGAAAGAATTGTGCATGTGTGCTGGCTCCCTGGCTCACTGCACTGATTTTACATAGTGTTTTTGCTGAGTAAAAAATTTGGAATCAGAAATTCTTAGTTCGCGAACGGAATCCGTTAAAATAGTGTAAACCAAGTCTACATTTAGTCTAACTCTTTCACTATAAGATGAACTGAATTTACACGTGAGAGATTAACACAACGTTTCGCTGAATCTGAAAGTTTAAATATAACGGAACATAGTTTACACATCGTAATAAGCTGTGATTTTCAATTTTCTCCCAATTGTTGACATGTAACAGATGTTAAGTAGTAGTCCATAATCAGCGGTTACATGAGTCACATGCTTTATCTAGAAGTGAGTTACGCTCTAAGACCTGCACGGTTGCAAATAAACCATGAAAGACTGATGCGTGTAGTATGATAATTGCAATGATTATCACACATCTTTGCTAACGCCTATAATTTGTTCCTAGATTACGTAGAATAATAATCCAAATACTTACACTTGGGTGGTTGGATTCCCAAAAAGTCTATTTCCCTCTATTAACAAAGAAAACATATTGTGTCAATTGAAAACAAGATTTTTGCACCCAAGGGGACATTATTAAACCTAGTCATTCAGCTGAAGCTGGGAGAAGTTTTACACAGACGTAAAAGCTCATCTACCAGAAAGTCTACCGAAAACCTTCCTCAGTAAATGAGATAAACGAAATTGATTTCCTACGAGCAGGTAACAATTTATGTTTTCGGGAGTTTGAAACGAGTGTAGTTGGATTGCATAAGAGATTAACTGAAAAAAACTGAATGTGATCCCAAATGATTCAGCAAATTTGATGTAAGCAGTTGAATACATAATAGTGTCAGCATTGATCAAGAAGATACGCGAAGCTGTATACAACTTCCTAAACAAGCACAGAAAACAGCGTGGCTAAGTGGAAAGAACACGCGAGGTAGCAGATCGATAAATAAGTCAACAAATTATGGTTCACATTCTGTGACATAGAGCGCAAAAGATAGCCAGCTCGTTATTAAGTGGTTGCCAAATGCACTTGTGTGATAACGTTGTTAAGATACAATGAACCCAGAAAGTTGACAGTTAGACCGGGGAATAAGTGCACAGTCAGTAGAAAACAGCAGGTCATTGCAAGCAGAAAGATTTTGACACCGTTGTCTAATAAAAACATTGTGACACTTGAGGTTGCCGTCATTCCAAACTACTGAGGACAAAAGGGAGAAAAACAGACAACCCCGACAAATATGAAGTCGATTCTACAGAATTGGAGAGCGAATGACACTGTTGTGTGAACTGTAACGTAGTCAGCATACTCAGAAGAAATTCACACATTATTCACAAAATTAGGAAAGAAAGGAAAGGGAGATTTTGTCGTGTTGTTTCCTCGAGTTCATTTGCATAGAGAAAGGATTTTGACTATTTAAGCATTTAGGCTGTGTTCTATTTTTGAAGTAATTGTGGATATTTGGAATAAAGAAACACGAAATACAGCAAGATTTTCAACAAGATACTTTGATCCAGACTGTTGAATGTTCCAGTGTAATTAGGAAGTTGTAACTCTATAGCCGTACACATTATGCTCAGAGAATGCAAAACCATTTATAGTGAGTAATTCTTAGAATAAAAAATGAGACACGGCTCACGAAAAAATGACATTGGTTAATAGTTTCATAAGGAGATAGCAGTGATTAAATGAGAATTTCCCAAACACTCCTAGATGTACAGTCGGTATTTGGAGGCAACTACTCTGAGTGTCGAAATAACACTCACACACGTTTAGTAGCCAGAAACTGGACTATCGACAATATAATCATTTACGAACTCAGTAGGAAGGTGACCCCAGACTTCAACACAACCTTTAGGGGCTACTGGTCTGCCTATTTAGTTTGGCTTCATTTGCCTCAGTTGGCTGAGCACTGATCAGCAGTGAGTGGAGAGAAATCAGGCTAACCGGTAATAACTTGAGGAAATCGCTTACGCCATTCAGAGTGCGTTTCTGATTACACGATGTGCTATATGGTTGTCATCATATTTTCTACATCAATGACAGATCTTTATTGTCCAATAGTGTACTGGAATGCGCTTTTTGAGTAATGCCGTTTTATCTTCATTGACAATTTTGAATCATAATCAGATGAGGGTTGCCAGATTTCATGGAACAAAATTGATCGGTATATGAAAAGAAAGAGTAATCTGGAAGAGCATAATGCTCCAGTTGGACAATAACTGCCAAATTAGACATTAAAATTGCAGACAGTTCCAACGCGGCAAACGGAAAATTTGTTTGTTAGACATGGAACAGAATGCGTATGTCAGACCTGCCTTGCTTGCTTGGTACGTAATAGATCTGCTCAGCGACAGCTTTATGTGACACTGGATAACATAGTATCACTCTAACAATGATGCTATTAGGTTAAATTTGAAAAAGTGTTACAAGAATAGAACATTCAAATTATGTTATCTTCAAGCCCAGAACTCGTACTAATTTGGCGAGTAACATTATGAGCTAAAAAACCATGTGTGTACTGCATACGTAGAAATCAATTGTACTGACGAGTTTCAAAGGGAATTTAATCTAGAGAAGTGCCTGAAAAATCGAGGCAGATAACTTGATGCCCAAAGTGCAAATAACATTACACACCCAGTTGACGCAACATAAAAATACATTCCACTGACCAAAGGTTTGTCAGGTGAAGCCGTCAGACTGTTCAGACAGGGTTCTTGTTCGCAATCATGAGTCATACATCCGACTAAAAGGAATTTGACGAATGGTTGGTGAATATGATACAAACTCTGGTGGTATTGAAGTTATTTTTTAAAGGGAACAACAAAGTTCATCACAAATAACCCTATTATTTTATCATGATGACCCATTTACTTTCGGCGAACACAACGTTCGAACCCCTCCAAACTAATTTAGCAGGCTAGACGAATAACAGCTTGTTAAGTATATGCGATTTACGGGAATTTTGACAAACTCAAACTGTCAGCTATCATATGGTTATCGTTCACTCATGTGACATTTTAAGCTACGTATACCAAACTTCAAGAACGCAAGTCAACAGTTCCAAACTTAAAAACTCCTAAAAGTTTGCAGCCAATATTCAGATGTCCAAAACACCCTGATTGCGAAATACTCTTGCATTCCTCCATAATTCCAATTTGACAGTCTGCCCACGTTTCTCTTCACTTTAACTCAGGAACTGGCCATTTTGTTTTGGTTCTTCACGGAGTTTTGTATTCGCCTTTGGAGCGCTGGTTGTCGATCGCGCTATCAAACATGGAGAGGAAGAATCCAGTTCGCTCGACGGCCCTTTTGTATTGTAGGTAGGTTTACCGTCTAACTGATAGTTGTGCATAAAAATAACTTATGTTCTGTTTTACAACACACGTGTCATTGTACTATGTTCACATCGCTTGTTGTGGAAATGATTTAAAAGTATGATTGCAAGTAAGCTGGACTTCTTTATTTGATCAGCAAGCCACTTCAAACTTATATCGGCTCGTTTACTTGTTTTGCCTTCTATTTTGTCAGTTGTAATTAACGACAATTTGAGTATCAGTCCTCAACAAAATTTCGATGATGTTAACTGGCGAGTAGAATTAAATGATTTACCGATTTTTTGCTGTAATTTCTATTTTCACCTTGTTTCGATCTACAACCAGCCTACAGTCATACTCAGTCACCAACCTACTACACGCAAATGGGATAAAAACACATCGGAATCGCGTTCATTTTGCATCATGGGATAACTGTCAAAAATGGCGGAATCGAGTGCAACACGACTGCACAAGACATCGACACGCACGACTTAATATTCATTTGCTCTCGACATGCTTCTATCAAGCTGTAGAGTGATTTTTTAATAGTTCAAAAGACAACGTAGGGGTCCACGCGTGCAAGTTGTATGCTTCTGTTTGAGTTATAAGCACATTGTTGGTTGCGGAGTCATGGCCTAGTGAGCAGCCAGAAGACCAAACAACTGAACTGGTTTACATGGCTACGTCATAGTTAGAAGGGTTAGCCCATAGTGTGTTAGTTCAGGCATACTTTTTCACAGCTTCATGCCCACTGGAGCGAAAGACGAGGTGACAAGTCGCGTTGGTCACCAAGGATCATAGTTTCTTGATAAAAGCTTGCCAATGACGTCATTTTAGGTTAACCCTCACATTCTCATTTACAACCCGGTTTCTCAAAAGTATGAACATCTTAATGTCCGAAGCCTGTGTATTAAGTATGAACATGTTGGTTTCATGTACAGTCACTTGTCTTCTTATCTACAAGTTATATTTGTACAACGATTGATTACAAATGTAATCCACTGGTGTTAACCTTTTGCTTTTGCTCAAATGAGTTTGAATATGGGAGTTCCAAGGTTTTACTTTCATCTCTCTTATTTTTTATATCTAAAAATAGATGCCTTTTCCTTCTTGCTGTTGTATAGAACATACCTGAGTACGAACCAGCAACGCATTGTTGCTAACGGTGTTAGTGATCACGAGGGTTTTACGTAGCCTACGTTAACAGCAATAAATAAAGGTATCGACCGTCATCTAGATTCCAGTCTGGAATTCTGGCGTAACTCACCACATCAACTTTTGTCCTCAAGGCCACTGGCCTATAAGACCAGTTCATACTCCATCTTCAGATACTTGTTTGCAGACCACTGAATGGCCCTTCATGTTGACCTGCAATCCAACAGTGTGTAAAAAGTGACTGATCACTTATAATAAATCCATAAGTGTTAGTAAAATTCAGGGATACACTTCCTGACCCATCTGATTTTCGAGTCTTCAATACTAAATAGTTGAAATGACGCAGTTGGCCAGAGAATCCTTATTCATATAAAGGCTGCGATCCGTTTCCGGTAGCCCTTAACCCATAACTGTGGAATTTTGGTCTGTAATTAAATCTCCCGTTCAATATAGCAGCCTCCTGACGATAGTATTCACATATTATCCATCATTTTCAGCCAGCAATTGTCCGACAGTTGACGATTTTGTCTATGACACTGGGCTTCTCGTGGATTTTTGTATAAAAACCATTGTTTTACCGATAACCAACGGGAGTAAGGTGCGACGGTTGTTGTAAGTAAGGCTTTGTGCTTCTACCAACATTTATAAATTAAACGGCCAGTTAACGGGTAACAAATAATAATAAATTAGGATCAAACCCTGAAAAGTTCACATCTCAAGAATTCTAAATGTGCTACATCATTAATTGTAATGCGTCCTACAGAATTTTAACTAGTTGTACTCAAAGACCACCACTCAACGTGGAATGGTACAGAAATTTAATGTTTTAAGGAGCTTGAAACCTTCGGCTTGAAGCTGAGAACGGTACATATGAATAGATGTCCGTCTACAATAGTGGGAACACTGTAGGTGTCAAAAAACCAGGTACTTTCTCAACAATGATTGGGAGCATTAAGAAGACGGTGTGACTTTTTGCTTCAAACGGAAAAAGGTTGATGACCTTCTGCTTTTTCACAAAGCTCGTCATGTGATCTCGTAACAGTTCCGAAATTAGATCAGCTACAGGGTGGAATCAAACGGCAATGTGCCGATTTTAGATTTCTTAACTATTGGTAAAAACTTTCTTCTCTCAAGTCATTCAAGTTTCAACCTTTCTGCCCATTGCTAGAAACCATACCTTGATCCATATTCGACCCAATAGTAGTAAGTACATCTGTAACAGCCACTCCCGATAAGAGAAATTGGTGTTGGTCAACGGCCCTACACTAAATTTTACTGACACTCGTAGAGAAACGAGACTATTTAGAGGCTCAGTGCGATCAGTTTTCACGGCGTTGTTATTGCAAAGACAAATATCCTCAGTCAAATAATGAAATCTGCACAGCAGCTCATGAACTTTTATATCAATATATGTTTATTGGTGTCACTGTGGCATGCAAACCTCACAAGTGTGAAGCATGTTCAACCAAAATCTGTTGATTTTAATGCTTACTGTCGGTTCACTCGTAGTTAGACTGGTAAGTACAAACGCAGCCAAAGACACACTCATATATTTTTGTACTCTCCTTTGAGAATACATTTACTCAGTATGCCCACCTCACTATTTCTCTTTGGCAAAATTACTTCAAGGCTTTGAACAGCAAAATGCCCGAACACCTCATGTTTGATTTACAAGTCTCACTTCCTACATCAGACATGTAAATATGAACTAAATCACTGAATCAAGATAATCGGATTCCATGTGCGATTACCTCAGCGGTACCCTAAATCTTACAAATTAATGAAAACCTGTAAAATATGAAATGCGGACTCTATCTTTCCCAATCGGGCATATGTACATACTGAAAGTGGAACGGCGACAGAGTATATAGCCATCTGCTGGAGAAAAACAGGTTCGTTTTAGTTATTCTGAAGAAAGTTGTCCTTCTTAACTAATCAAATTCAATGGTGGCTCAGTTCCTGTGTGATCGTCTGCGACCCTCACTGTCTTTCGAACGGAATAACCAACGCTTGTGTGATATTTATAATCGGTTTTACTCTCTTTCTGAGTTAATTTCAAGACTAGTCCAGACATCACATCCCGGTACCTTGTCAGAACCCAATCCACTTAATTACGGTCGACAATTGGAGCACAGAAAACACGATTGTTTATTCAGTCCATCTCACTTAACTACACTGTTGTGACCGATGTAGACTGTGATGGTTGTAGAAATGCTTACATCGACCAGCTTGGGTGCATTTGTAGAATCTTACTATCAGTGACTGTTGAAGTTATGGTGTAGGGAAGTTGTGCAATCGGCCTACCAGAGGTAGCTGACTTACGCCACTGGTTAAGTCCTCATTTTATGTGTTTTCTATCTCACTGGAGTTTGGAAATTTTCGGCGAGGCTTACAAAAACAGAAAAAGAGGTTTGGATTAACGTACGGTTGAACGCCTGCTCGAGTGGTTGTAATTTAGGCAATTAAAAATCAACTGGGAGAGTATTTCGGACAGCGATAAACCCGGCATTGTTTCCCGACTAGTTTACGGCTGCCGCTCCCAACCAACCACTATTTTCATCGAGCAAGTATGTAGTATCCGACAAATGTTATCCTCAGTTGATTGAGCTACGTTGAGTACACGATGTCAACCATCGTGAGTTTTGTTGAAACTTTCAGCTTGAATTTGACTAACTAAACTTAACAGCCTGATTCTTTGCAAGATTATCTGTTCAACGCTGTGTCTAGTGTGTGACTGTTGAAACAAATCCGCGAATATTATTGTCTTCTCACCATGTTGGCAATACGTAGCTCACTGGCTGTTTCATGGATAACACTGTTATACTTCAAAACAGTTAACAAAGAAACATGAATGCCATGCAACTCGTTTTTCATGTATTTTTCAATGCCTTGCAAATAAGGTGTAAATGTTTACGGTGAGTTCAAATGAAAAAGATTAATCTTTGTCTGATAACTCCTTAAATTTGTTGCTTATCAGTGTTTTCCTCCTGAAACTTTTCCGAAAGTGTAATTTTCGACTTTATTGCGTTTTCACCTCAAGGTGAGAGAGAACGGTTTTGCATAATAATATCCTCGAGGTTAAAACACCATCAAGTTTCTAGTGATTAGGTACAGTTAACTGAATAGGATCTAAGGACAAAACGGACAGGGTCACACGCAACGGAATGTGATTAGTGAGCTGTGCCACATGTTTAACTTTGGTGAAACTAGGCAAAAACTATATTCGGGATAAAATTCACAATACAACCAGAGAGCTTTCGATAACTCATCTACTTGGACCCACACCCTTGAAAAAACCCTCCGTTGAAAAGTGCTTGACGACTGGTACTGGATTAGCACCCTCTTCCAATGATAATGTTCTGTTCGTTAGGTTTTAGAATATGGATGCGTTACAGAGTCACTCGGCAGTTATCATTTTGTAACTTATAAGCGTAAATTTTACGGAAATGACAGCAACACACGGCACACTATTTTTGATACTTATTCACATTATTCAAACATCACTAACGGAGCGAATCTGATTAAAAAAGTGTGTGTAAAATAATTATAAAAACAGAAACATGGTGGGTCGGATTTCACAAACGCAAATGAAAAGTCTAGTCCACATCACTTTTGCAATTGAACTGCGTCTTTCTCATATATAATCCACCAAGGGCCTAATGAATTCAACTATCATATTCCAGTATGCATGCGAGTGAGTACTTTCTCACTCCTCTCCATTGGTAGAATCTCCTGGTTTCTCCACACAGTCTTAGAAACTACCAACTCACACGTGTGCTTTATGGGAGTTGAGCGATTCGAAAAACCTGCGAGACTGACATGAAGGTGTCTATTTCAAGGTGCGTGACGTAGTTACCGAGAAGTGAACTTGATGGAAGAGGAAGTCTGCAAAGCACGAGAAATAAATGCGCGTTCATCGTTCATCTACACCAATTCGGTTATTCCATAGAAAGAAACCTCACAGAGACAAACAGTGCACCGTAGGCTGGTTGCTTTGGAGTGAACTAACTTCAGTATCTCCCTAGTTTGTTTCACTTACAGGTGCATCGGCAAACTGTTGAAATAATTAGTTTTTTCTCACGAGAAATGCTGACTGTCTGACTGGTAGTCAAAATCTCATTGGATTTTTTTCATTTTTAAACTGTTGTTCTGTATGTAACTCACTCTGCAGTGCTATTCAGATTGTTCTCCGATAAATGAACAAACATGCAATGATATATGAACTCTTCTTACGAACATCCGCGGTCTTTTTGGTTCTTCTAGGAGAGGAACATTCTATGATGCGTTTGCATCAATACGTACAAAGTTCACCTCATCCCACTCCCACAGAATGTCCCATCTTGCACATCATTTTATGATATGTTCCCATATGTAATACGCCAAGCATTTCTGTACAGCCGTCGCAAACGTCTCATTCATGTAGCCTACCTTATACTGCAAAGTCGCAGAGCATTGTAAGCCGGTACCTACTCTTGCTGTTGTCCAGGGGGCTACATTCCCCTTGGCCTGACTGTGATCACACCATCACGAACTCCGACAATAACGTTAGATTTTTTCAAATGAACATCAGTGTGGCGCGCAATCGCAGTGAGAATGACATCACGTCCTGCTTTGATCACCAGTCGAACAGTAATTCCTGAGTAGAGGGATTAAGCAAAGTCTGAACGTTTTGTTTGTTACTACGAACATTTGTACCATTGAGTTGCCATACGATAAATTAGCACCATTTCATCATTGCTGTTGGCTTTCGGATGAACGGTGATAAAAGAAAACAGGTGATAGGCAAATTTTCCGCTCTTGCTGCCAAATCAGAATGAGTTAATAGTTGTTTCAAACACAGTATACTAACGTATGTCATGGCGACTTGGCTGGGCTTTGTTTAATCAAACTGACGAAGATTAATGTTACGTTGGAAACCAATCGATTGCCTGAGGCACACCTGGCGGCTCAAGGTCTGACAGCGATAACGAGTGTTCTGGCGAACTAAGCGAGCAGATGTAATGGCCCATCACGTCGACTGAGTGTTTCAACTGGCTGAATCACAAGTCTGGGTTAGTGAAGCCATGACTCTGCCAAATTACAGTGGAGAGGTGGGTATTACACGAAACAAAAATCATTATATAGAAATAACATGGGACTTTATCCATCCAACTATGGCAATTCTGCGACTAACCTGTAAATGTCAACCAATAACGTGCTTCGATAGGATGGCCAACAATGTCCGATAAATTAATCGCTTACGTAGTTAGTCGGAAAACTATTGTCAGGTCAAACCAGTGTTAGTTACTAAACAAGGTCAAGCATGACACTTGTAGTAGCGTGATCAATCAGATTGTGAAAACGACCAAAATATGGTGGCACCGGAGATGAACCGTGACGGTAAAAGACAGGTGGTGAAGGTATACTCAAAAATAAAACGGAGGATGCATTAACAAGAGTGGAACGACTCACTGACAAGTCGAAGCCCGTCGAATTGAACAGGTCATCACACAAGAGAAAGACAGCCCGCGTAAGTAGTTTCGGACGACATCGGATAACCAAATATACATGCAGCATGAACTGGCGAACTTCGAGCGTTGGTAGGGCAGCAGATAGGGGCGTAAAATTATTCCACCAGACCAAAAATCCACCAAAGATGAAAAGACGATGTCGGTGCGCAAAAACCCCCGTTTATTATTGTTGCCAGTCAGATTCAGAAATGGTGGTGGTGCTGTCAAACAAGTGCACAAATAAAGTCAACTAAACAGTACATACAAAATGCAGAAAGATGGGTTACAGAATATAACTACTCACTGTGTACACCAGACACTTTTTTGCCGAATATTCCCTATGGCTTCTTATGTGTTGATGTTACATCCTGTAAATGATTTCACTCTTCTCGTCCTCTTTAAGTCTACACTTTTAATATGCATTTTACTGTCTTTCCAGTAATTAACTATATCCTCCTACATTGCAGTGTGACCTGGGCATCTCCATATTCTGTTGCATTAAATGAGTGCCTGTAGACGACCTTCACTAATACTGTCTAGTCTTTTTAGTGTGCCTCTGGATGTTGTATAGTTGAATTTAAATTACCAACCGTTTCTAACTGGATTAATTGTTTTTTCAGCTTCACGCCAAACAGTGATTCAAACCACTTCTTTGAAGAAAATTTCCCTAAAGAAAGTTGATGAACAATGTCAACGTTGGCTTCGTCTTCTGCCTTGATGTAGGACACTTTTTAACAAGTGATAACCAAGCAGTGTATCTATCTAAAATTGTCAACCCTGATAAACTATTCGTTCAGTCGTAGTTTTGACAAGGGGAATAATCTGAGGTTTCATTCTGCTCTTGGATAAGATCCATACGAGACGCACCGGGTTCTGGTTTGTCAAAAGCTAGATCTTGTGTTACAGGAGAACGACGTTCATTACTGGCGTCGAAATCAAAGTCCAAAATTCCAGTCCCGTCTAAATAGACAGGCACACATGTAAGCTGTATCAGACAAGATAAATGTTTTGACTTCGAACCTACTTACGTTGCACATATTCTGTCACCCGTAGTCGTAATGTGTTCACTTACAACAGTTGCCCATTTTGGTCACTCAGTCGTATGCAGCGTGAATTTCACTGAGAAGGTTAAGCATTATCCAATTCGCAAATGTTTTTGAACTAAGCGTGCCTCACGGAACTCTTATCACATTGGAGTGGCACTAGACTCAACTGCTTTTTGCGCCAAATTATGCAATGCTTGTTTTTTTAGGCTGTAGATGAATTAATAAGAAATCCCCAACAAATTTAGTACGAATGAAGTTGAATAGTTTGGGCGTCGTGTTTAACATGTTATTGATAAACAGATTGGGAATAACACAACGTTACGAGCAAGTTGTAATACTCTACGTTTCAACCACCTCGGGTGGCCTTCCTCAGAAGTGTTGTAATCGATTACAACACTTTTGAGGAAGGCCACCCGAGGTGGTTGAAACGTAGAGTATTACAACTTGCTCGTAACGTTGTGTTATTCCCAATCTGTAGATGAAGTATTTTGGATAGCCGGTGTACCCTTCTAGCTTTCTGACTTCAATTAAATCTACACGAAAACTGTGTCTCTTCCGTTCACATCTGGCAATTTTCGTCACATTTTCTGAGAAACATACTTCACTCGTGTGTAGAGAAAAATACTCTTTGAAAATTTCAAACAAAAAATTACTGGTTACAAGCAAATGACCTTAGTTAGATGTGCAGAAACCAATACTAGTCACTCTAGGGCCAACAAAATTGTGCATTTTCTGATTTGCCTGCTTTGAAGCTTTAATTTTTTAACTGTGCTCATAATTTGGATCGATTTGTCAACTGGTCGCTCGCTTGTAATGTCATGTTCCAAGCAGTCACACACGTTTGTGAGTGATCATTTTTACCAAACTGTATTCGAACGTTGATCAGATGACTCTGTATTTCAACTGTTATGAAGACAGATGGATAAATTTCGTGCTAACTTATCTACACGGAAGGAAATGACGAGGCACGCATTATGTTGAGTTTGTAAGTTGTTTTTAGCCCGCCCGTCTCAACTCAGAAGAAACTGTTCTAGAACCGATAGTTACAAGATTGCGTTTTATAAGAGAGTAACAACTGAAGGGATAGATGCACACACAAGAAATATCGGTGGCAGTTAAAGGAAAATGAGTAGCAACTTAAACGATAAAAAGACTAGCTTCCAGCTGCTGGTTCGAGCACGACATTAGACAATGAAGCAATAGTTACTTAATCATACGTCTTAGTGGCGTTGGACAAGTGGTATTTTATTTATGCGTCACATGGCTGGCATCTCTTATGGTGACGGCTATTATTCTGTTTTGTTTGGTTCTCGTTGGATTAGTCACTGGGCATAAAATGAGATTTTCAACTAAATTTGGGCAGTGCTCGTAAAATGAACAACTGCCGGTGGGTAATAGAATATTTTAATTTTAACAGATTAAACACTACTCACAACAGATCAAAGTATTCATATTCTTATAGGCGTTTTGGGCATCCTTCTTAAAAAAAAGCACTTCGCTCCCAGTTTATGAGAATCCGAAAGTCGAAAGCAGTTGTGGGGTATCCTCAATTTCTAGTTACTCAAGTCTTCTACTGTAAACTGGTAGTCAAAATATCGCTCGACAAGTGTAATGGCTTCTGTGAGTTCAGCTAAAAGAGAGGCCCTAGGCACGTAGTCATTTGACGCATTTGAGAGATTAGTTATTACGTCGTCTAGCGGGGCTAACGTGCATTCTAAGCATAACCAATAGACAGAGAGTTTGCACGTCGACTTTGTGGTACCTACTGTGACATCACCTGCGCAGGCGTCAACAACGTCTTCGTATGGAAGCGTGGTTTGAGTTCATATGAGAAAACAATGACACAAACCATTTAGCCCTGTGAGTAATCAGATTGGTCACTCTAGCTGACAGTGACTATTATATTAATGCTATGACAACAGTAGTTGGGCGATAAGTTACCAGCACTGATTGGTGCCCTATCAGTAGTTGGCGGTACGCGTCAGCCAGGACTGACTGACTTTATGTCGCTCCTTAATTCAAAAGCTGGTGTATCAAGAAAGATGTTGAAATGGCTCTATGAGAAGGATTGTAATGGTTTTATTTGAACTCCTTCACAACAAAACAACAGCTAGATAAGTGTTTGCATATCTATCCCCCAAAAACTTCTGTATTGAGGAGCGTTAGAAAGATCGGATGTGTTTCACTGAGATTCAGTGTATCAACTGGATCAGTTAGTTAACCAATAACAAACCTGAATTATTCACAAACTATTCTGAGAAACAGTAGCAGATAATTCCACAAAGTTGTTTTCAAGGAGGTCATAACACTTAGTACGCTATGTACACAACCAGTGAACTGCTATCACTCTAGCCAATAGCAGAAAAGACCCTCGAATTCTGTTCGTGTTTCAGAGGGTGTATCGAAATTTGAACGACTCACTTCCATGGAAATAGACTGGGACGAGAAAACATGCGTGATAGACAGATACAGCTGCAATAGTGTGAAAAAGCACAACAGAAGACAACTGTAATTCAAGTGACAAAAGGAACTAGTCATGGCAATCTCTGTCAAATGTTCAGAATAAAGTGAAGCTGGCCTTCGGTTGTAACCGGGTAACTTGGATCAGTGGTCGACAACTGCTCAGACTGGACGGAAGATTTGCGGGATACTTTGTGCGTGAATGGTGTGCGTGACGGTGTGGTTAGCGAAACTAACCATTATTCTCAGCCTAAATTCTATGTGATTTGTTGTGCCCAGAAACAGCTAAATATACAGATAATTCCTATTTCATCAAGTTGAACATCATTCACATTTGATCGCAAACTTCGCATTCAGATAGACTCGCCAACCAGCTGGTGTTTTTTTTTGAAAAGAAGCACTAAACTCGAGTTACGCTCTCATTAGAGCTCGTCAGTAGTGCATATCCTTGCCACGGCCAGGATTTGAACTCCGGCCATTCCAATCATAAGG
This sequence comes from Paragonimus westermani, assembly GCA_008508345.1. Classification (NCBI taxonomy): domain Eukaryota; kingdom Metazoa; phylum Platyhelminthes; class Trematoda; order Plagiorchiida; family Troglotrematidae; genus Paragonimus; species Paragonimus westermani. Next base: position 205,268 of record QNGE01000569.1, read on the forward strand.
CAACCGTGTTCACCACTGTGCCATTAACCTCACATTAGGCACGACCGAATTATTAAATCTAAACTTTTGACCACTTTCGCATGATTTTGTGCATCGAAGTTAGAGCAGTCTCTCTAATCGAATGGGCAAACGGGATAAACAGGTAAAGTTGACTTCATCTGTAATTCTATTGAAACATCCCTAGAACAATTACCTTATCAAGTAGACATTGTGTACGCACCAGAATTTCATGACAACAACGCTGTTTCCGCCAAATGAGTCCGTGTGATGAATTTTTAAAGCCAACAGACAAACTTGTTAGATGACTTACAGTTTTGTCTGTGAACAGTTGGATGTCAAAATCGTACAACAGTACATCTTAACTCAAGTTTTCAGACCGGGATTAGTACATCCGGAATTGTGTGTACTCAGAAGAAAACACACTATCCAGATTTTCCCCCACCATTTTATTGGCTACATATTTAATAGCTCACTTTCGACAACATTCAAATTCTCAAAATCGTGGGTCAAGCAAGTAGATGTCGTACAATCATTCAAACAATTATAGAAAGATTTGCCGGAGACGACTGACGTAAAAAATAGATGATGACGTTAACCGTAACTAGTCCAAAAGTACAGTGATATGAATAGCTGTTTCAACACAAGCGAGCATGTTAACTCTCTGTAGGAACACTTAGGAGTTTTGAATTGTTCGCTTGATCTGTATGAGCGATAACAGAAATTCGATTCTTCACATACAGAAAAGCATCAGCGATGTTGCAATAAGTTTAAACACTCCGGTGCACTTCTGTGTGCGACATTCTTGTTGTAAATAATATATCTTAATTTGACGCCACTCTAAATGTCTACTGGTAGTCAGAAACGAGCAGGAGAGTGCACAGTGAATTTTTAGGGATGTTCTACAAATTTCTCGAGTAATCTTAATTGTATTTTGGTTTATTCACGTTCTAGACAAGAGAAAAGAATGAAATCATTAAGAGAAGATACAGTTTAGACAATGTAGACATGTTTACATACCGTGAGCATTTGCATAGACTAATCGATTGTCACTGTAATCGTTTAGGGAGCAGAGAAACGATCATTGATGACGTTTCACGTCTTTGCTTTTGCAACTATAACCATTACTGTCATACAGAAATCCAGAAGCACTTCATGGTTAGTAAAACTTTTCATATTATCAATTGATAAACAATCGTTTTGGACAACAAACGAACAGATTATGTCAAGAAGCAAATAGCTGGTTTGTACTCCGCAAGACGTTTCGACAATAAATTACACAAAGAATTATAGAAATTATACACGACAGAAGTGTATTGCCGTCTACAACTTTGCAAGTGACACAATAAACATTTTTTTCTACTTTTCGTTTACAATCCCCCGCAGCAATTAGGCATGTTTTCAGTAGAAATCCGAAGTATGTTTAGTCGCAGGCTCCTCAACAAGTGCCTGACAGTAATCGTTAGCTCGACGGTCGATGTGTAAAGCGTGGCGTCTTTTAAACAAGGGCAACTTAACACGCTTTAAGTCAAGGTTTCCTGGACCGAAAATCGATCACTACAAAAATGATAAACTCTCAAAGAAATGATTATGTCAGCAAGGTAAATACAGTAAATGAACTGAAGCATTATTCTGATGCAATATGTTCACTATCTTAAGAAACGGAAAGTAACAAGACTATAAAGTCAAACTTCTTGATCTTCTCTCGTCACAGTCAGTCTACTCATTTCGCTGACTAAAACTTCCTCCGTAAGATTAAACAAGATGACTGGTGATGTGTTGGTTGTAACACCATCTTAATGAAAGAGTAACGAGACATTAACATATCACACTTACCCAGGCCAATTTTTCCCACTTTTCCCACAGTCAGTGAAAGAAAGATGCTTGTAGACTGCAGATAAAAACGAGCTTTCCATCGTTGTTCTAGTAAACTGATTATATACGACTTCATACACTTAAACTATAAACAGTTGCACAGCCCTGTTTGCAAAAGTCTCATGGGACCACTAAGTGAGTTATATTCCAGAATGCCTCTAGTTTTATTTATAACATGACTGATCAGCACTCCTTCTCCCTTGCTTACACAGTGTGTTTTTGTTCCCTAACATAGCTCACGCCTCTATCATCAGGCATGCTGAATCGTTTGCAATTAGCTCATGGATTTGCCAGCATGCACGGAAGCGCTTAACACATTCCGCTGTTCAGGTTGGCCAGTTTACCGTCTCCTAGCAGAACGATTACAAAACTGTTGAAAAGAAACGTTAGTCACGTGAGAACGTTAAAACATAGACGTGAACTGACTTCGAAATTACTGACAAAACAATGTGGCAGCCGAACTGCCAAAAGAGCGATAAAGCATATCCGGATTTTACGACACATTAAATGTGCCTGGTTGCCCAATATTTGGTCAAGCTTCAACAGACGGCACCGTGCATCCTGGGACAGCCGTGTAATTTTAGCATGAATTGTTGCAGAGTTTCTTTTAATCTCATTCATTCTGAAACCTATTCAGAAAGAACCAAGCTTATCGTTATGAAATACTATTTGTTTGTTTTCGCAAAGAACAGCTTATTGAAGACACTGTTGAAAATGTGGCTACCGTGTAACGTCGACTTGAAAAGAGTTATTGGCTGAAAAGTTATTTCCATAAAGGAGCTGTGTGCTGGTCTCACCCACAAGCATGTGATACCTTTTATGGGTCTATAACATACTTTCCATAGAGTCGGATTGGGAAGATTTGACTTGCTTTGCTAGATGGTAATACCATTTCATATGTACCCATCAGTTTCTACACGAAATAATTTTTAACAAAGACCAAGACTGACAGACACAGTTTGATTTGGTTTCCTTCTAGTTGGTGGATCCATAAAACTGTAAACAACACAAAAATTGACAGATAATACTAGTACTGACATTTCTACATTACGAGTTTGTATAAAACCTCATCTTAGAGTTGGTGCCCTCGAGTGAAATCTTCAAGTATTGTGTCACAGTTATACAACAGTATCTGATTTAGAAAACTTATCAACATCTATCCACGTATCATGGTCAGTTGTGCTTATCAATCTCGTCCTCTGCAAGCGTATTCTAAACCAAAAGCAAACAGAAACTCAACTACATTCATGGAGGCCTTTTTGTCGTATTCTTTTCACGGGGCGCAATATACTACATGACCTTGTTGTAGTCATTGGTTTTAGCAGAAAAGTTGGTCAAAGCGAGTGGTATGCCGACCTGCAACACAAAGCCCTGTCAAGATACGTTGAATGTAAGGCTAGTTTAGTCAAAGTAACCCAAATTTTGTGATGTGCATCTTGAGTTGTTTGTGCGGTCGATAGTGTGTGTAAATTCATTGTGAGCGGATCAGTGGGCACCGGTCATTTGCCTCCGTCTCACTGATGAGCATTCCTTTCCCCGTAGGTATTTTGTCTGAAAATAAACTGTCTGGTTAGCGCGTATTTTATGAAATCCACTCAAGCATTTTTGGGTGTGAATGTCATTGAGGTAATTCTTTCTTGATAAAAATCTTTACGTACAGTCTGTACCGAAGTTGGTGCAAACATTTCACTCTTCTACAACACTCTTGAGAAGTAGTGCTTTCCTGCCGTAGCACTAGAATAATTTCTGTCTAGCTTTCCTGAATAGTTCGGTTTAATAACTTGCATTCTATCTTGATTGAAGTAAGTATTTTGCTTCGTTTTACACTTATCAGTAAAATGTGAAAAATGGATTAAATCCCCAGAATTCGCTGTAACTGTCCCATCTTTCGGGCCTTGTTCTTCTAGTACATTAACACAATCTGTTGCATCTTCATTTCTCGGTCCCAGCACAATATTTTTAAAGTCTTCCATAGAAATTCGCACCGACGATTTCCTTTCACTAATTTATTTGTCGACTAAAGTGAATATATCTGCTTGAACTGGGTGCTGGACTACAAATGTCGCGTGTGACTTTCCATGTGTACGAAAGAAAATCATCCTTCAAATCCCCCAGTAAATTTCTCGAAAATGTCTGCCAGTTATTTGGGATATTTTTTACAACGGCATCTGTTATTGCACGAGGATGATTATGTACTTTAAAATCGACCAGAAAATTAGCTGTTCCACCGGCGAAATCAGACAGAAACTTAGAACTCTTTTAGAAATACATTTATTTTATGCTCTGATTTTACGAAAGTTTTTGTTTGTCAAGAAAAACATTTTAAGACTGTTCCACACAAACATTGTGAAAGCTGAGGAAATCGTATCTTCTGGTGGCACGAAGATTAAAGGCAGATTCATTTCAAACAAGCTAAATAATGGTTTTTATGTAAACAAACAAATTTACTAAGTAGTCGACAATCAAGGTCACCGACAAAACGATAAATTCAACCGTATATTAGCAGGCGCTCTGAAATTAGATCTGTGACATACCTTGATAGAATATGTTGTAAGCAAAGCAGAAATGTTACGTTCCATGATGAATGAATGCTTTTGGTTGATTTTCAAAATCAGGGCACGTTTCCTTCACGAAACCTCCTAAACTCGAAGTCATGTGGTTGTCACTGTGGTTCATCAGAAAGTTTCAATTGTTTTAAACTGCAGGGTTTGAAATATTAGCCTTATAGAAAGAATAAGCGATAAAATTAATTGTTTTAGGGAACAGATTTTGGAACTCAACTAAATTGACTATCTGCTAGATCATCACTCTCGATTTTAGATTGTGTACTCAATGTGATAAAACGAACAAATGCATCAGCCGTCAGATTTTGTTCGAAAGTAGTTGATTAAGTTGATGTGTCCATCCAAAATTTATCTGCGGTTAGGTCTTTTTTAATGCCTCTATATACATTGCTCAGCTGATTCCATGACTCCACTTCTGATAATTCAGTCTGACTAAGAATTTCCTGACCGACTGCAATTAAGAGGACAGTTACTGTCTACAATCGAGATAATCGCGGAATCCGAACGCTAATCAAGCAAGGTTGTGGTCGAGTGTTTAAATGCGACTGATCCGTTATGCCTAGCGTGACGTAGAAGTTGTGATTATCAGAACGCAAATCCCAACTCGGACTAGGTTACACATCACTCACAAGCTCTAATAAGCGCAAAAATCGAATGTGATGCTTCTTCACGTATTGGGCTGGTTGAAAGGTTTATCTGGATACAAAGACTGTGGTGGAATGTGAGTGGCGTCTGAAATTTGAAAAAATGTAAATCCCGCAAATTCAGCTCAATGTAATACCCCGATTTTGGATTTCCACTTGTTCATGACTTTATATATCTAATCTGTATTAAAAGATATCTATCAGTTTAAACATGCCGGAAGTTATTTTATTTCAACCGCACATAAAAGTTTTTCATTACCACGATCAATGAATCCATACGGAAGAGAAAGGCAGAGAATGAGGTCCAGTTGCTTCCTGATTCAACTTATCACACCCTCGAATTGATGAATATACATATGCTTTCTGCCAAACGTCCAACAAGAGGAGAATAGAAGAGAGTTCGTAGAATCTGATCGTAGTGAGGCCGATAGCTCATCCTTACTCAATTTAAACGATAGGGCCCTACAGAATCTTCGTGGCTGGGGTCAGGTAAATTCTGGTTAATCTTGAATGTTACTGCATTTGGGCTAGTTAAGCCCAGAAGAACGCACCTCTTTTGAGCTTGAAGAAAATAAGTGGTACACAACCTGACACACTACGCTAACTCTCTGGAAATTCCGCATTTATGAAGAAAGATCATAGTTATGGATCAACAACTTAGTAAATTCACCTGTTCACTCTGATACGATCCTCTTTAAGAAAACAGGCCCATATTGATTGGAAGTTAACAACAATCTGCTGACGAGAAAACCAGTGACTTTGATGGTTTGAGTTTCAGTGCACATCACAGTCAGTTTCTGAAACATCACGCCCACAGTGTATGATTTGTCGAGCGGCACAGCAAGACCGAGCCTCTGTTGGTAATGAAAACTGGTCTCTACTTCAGCAAATTACTGCAAAACATTACTTGCCTTTGAATTCCTGAACCGTGTAGCAAAAAAGCACAATACGGTGAACGGCGGTCACGTTTTGAAATTACTCATGCAGTTTCATTTGTCATTTTATCCTGCACGTCTACTTTCAATATTATCCATTGTGAGTAACAAAACGTGACTCAAAATATTTACGTTTATTTCGCCATATTGATGCGTTACACATCGTTGATTGTATCTTCAACCTAGAAATCATCGTACGATAACTACTGATGGAATTCTTTGTTTTTCCCTGTTGCAAACGATAACATAAAGAAGCTCTTCCTTCAAAGGCATACAAGTTTTCTTGGAAGTGTCTTCATCAGGCTGCCTTTTTAGATGATCGCCAAAACGAAGTGTAGTAAGCAACCACCGAGGGCGTTTGCACGATTTACATTCTCAGACCTGAAGCATGACACATACTTTCACCCCTTCCTCGTCCTGGTGGATTTTTGCGAAAGAAATGTTTATATAATTTCAAGTTTATTCCTAACACTGTTTTCAGGTTTAAACTCGTAAATTAAGACGATTTAAAAATTGCAGTTTTGTGTCATTTTTCAGGATTGCAATATATACAGAAAATGCTAACTAGTTTTTGCACCTCTACAAAGAATATAACAATCTGAAGAGACAAAGTTACACATGACGCGTTTAGTTACTTCGGAATACTAAAAAATTACAGTACATCGATGAAAACCAACGAGAAAATTATGAATGATGGCTTGTTAGATAGGCCGTGAGTCACAGAGTCATTTAATGTATCAACTGACCACTATTATCATTAGTATATGTTTGCTCACTTATCGTAAACTAACAGTGATAGCAGATCCCTTGCAGTAACCGACGGTTATTTTGCTCAAGTTTATCGGAGGTAAACTAACGTTTTTGCAGTTGGGATTCTTTTTCAGATGAGACCTGACTTCTATCGCTCTGTGTCAAAAAGGCGATGTCTAGTAATATAGTTTTTAAATTAGTTGCCCAAATACAACGTTATCAAAAATCAATTATTTTCATTGATCCCATGGTATTTAATGTTGCGCAACAGTAGACACTCAAACAAACGTGTTTAATAGATATTGCGTATGTGTTGAGTACGTACCGGTTTGCTACGCTAATGAAAGTAAGTTAGTCCCATTTGATTCTTGACATTTCAATCAACAAGGGCTGAAATACGTGTTCCTTCCGGTTTTCTTGTCCCCTGATATAGATATAATCGTAATAGTGGCCAGCGTTATTGTCTTGGCCGTGGATAATGACAGAAATATGTTCGCAGCAAGTGCTCTCAGAGGACTGCGGTTTTTTCAGATTCTCCGCATGATACGTATGGACAGAAGGGGAGGCTCATTCAAACTTCTTGCCTCAGTCGTTTGGGCACATCGTCAGGTAAATTTACTTGCTCGTCTCGTTAACTGACAAGGCATCACAGAGCAGAGTACGTTTTTATTTCTGGAAATCGATTGTGAGTGAATGCAAAATTTGAAGCAATAATTCTTTACGTTTGTTTCTAAGCACACATACCTTCAGTCAAGTCGCAATTTTGCAGAAGAAAAGCAAACAAAAACCAGTTTTTCTTGAATGAATTAGAAGAAAATGTTGTTATACGAACATAACGTGACAATTTACAACACAAAGATGTTCCATTAGTTTCGGAGATTTTATCGACATACAATCGGGATAAAGCTGCTAGCTACTCAACCTACTTAAATCTGATATACAAAAGTAACTCCTAGACGTTAGTTACTTCTCTTCACTTGAGACATCGCGGATGAAGTTTTTAGAGAAGTCTAAGACAGTGTAAAATGTCTGATACCTGAAGAGGGACGGTATTGAAGAATATGGGCTAAGCATCTGAATAGGTGCTTCTAGGCGATGGTATATTCACATGCTTAAAATATTTTTTTAACAAAAGCTACCATAAAACAAATGTCAATGAACTTACTGTGGGACATGCTTCTGTTTTGCATAACAGTTTGGGTGTTGTACTTCAAGGAAGAAAGTTTCAACTACTTTGTTCGTATCACCGTCAAAAATCCGCTAGCGGCATTGGTACTTAAATCGTTCATGTCGCAAAGATGAACATCTGTGAACAATTTCTACAAGAAGTCGACAATTAGGAACAGAGTTGAGAGGTTCTGATTTTGCCGGATTTTCTCCACCGTAATTTTTCAGTTAAAACTGAATCAGAATGGAGCAACCGATTGCTATCTTTCACTGTGTTACCAAAACACACGGTTGCAGGAAGTGTTCCGTGTTCCGTTAGTCGCAAACCAATGTAGACTGGGTAGCACCTAATATTTATGAGCTTCACATCAACTCCTCACATTTAAAATTAATGGGAACTATTATCGATCATTTAGTGACAGCAGTATCACCAGTTAAGTCCTAGAGATTGCCCATTTTTGTTTTCCAAGGATTCACCAGATTAACATTCACATATTGTTTTTGTTCTAAATCAAAACAGGCGCCGTTGTTTTGTGGTGGTCGCATGATTATTCCTGGCAGAAGCATAATATATCATTTGTTATGTCCATTCTGTTTTTGATTCGACCGATTCAAGTAACACGAGTGTGAACCAAACTCATCCCTAAGCAAACTATCACTTCAATTGGATTTTGCAGAAGAACGTTGGTACACCTGAAACCATAACTTTGAGATAGCGCATTTTTCGCAGTTAATTCTACAACAGTAAGTAGTAAGTTACCAGCATCCAGTACCCATTAACTGTACCACGAACGTTATAAAAGCTACTTATATTTTCAAGATAATCACAAAATTGTTAAACAGACCACGGTGCCTTTACAAGTGTAATTCAGTCTCAAATAATTTGTTACTAAAAACTGAACCATAAGCCAGAGGTCGATGTCAATAGGACAAACATAGGCAACACCATGTTTGGCTTGTCTCGGTGTGCTGATACTGTGGGACTTACGAATGGCAGTCACATTTTTAAACAGAAAGCCAACTTGGCAAGCCTGTTTCCAGCTACGTCATCTGTGGAACTAGTACACAAAGTAACTTTGAAGAACACTGAATTTTGGCTTTCAGACGAATGACGTTTCCTCTGAATAAGATGGAAAAACGACATCATAAGTCAAGCTTTATTAGTTCTGGTTCCCTTAAATATTGTTGTATTATCATCTTTGTCTGGGTGGAACAAGCGCAGAGTTCACTTTACACGACATCGATTTATTCGGTAATTACATGCATGCTTGCGTTATGATATGAATCTCCCAATAAATGTTGAAATACTGTTCCCAATCTCGTGACCGGAAAATGAGAAAGACAATTCCTCTGAACCGTATGTAAATTCAGCTAAGTTTAGTATGAATCTCATCTTGCGTGGTAAGAAAATCCCAGTGGAAAATTTTGGTATGTAGTTATAGAAGACAATCTAATGTGGTAACGCGTTTATCAGAAATTTAGGACAGCCGGAAAGAAACTGTAACGACGAGTAGATAATTATTGTTTAAGCTGTATACACATTTACGAACTTCAATGAATTAGCTAACAGGAGAACAAAATTTGAATTTTTTCTTCGGCCAAACTGGGGCGTTCTATCGTGCATGTTTACAAGAATCCTTTGCCGGACAACCATGTTCTTAGTGTGTTTGCCACTTCATAACGATGTTTTCTTTCAGTTTGCACTACGTGTAATGAACTGGTCCATCGTAATCTCGATTGAATACCAACTTGTAACCATCAATGAGTATACATTCACTGATTCCATCAGCTTGCTAAGACTCATGATTGTGCATCTGAATTGTGGAATGCACTGAAACGAAAACTGTGCAGTCTGATTCAGTTTATCCTCAGTTGTATTACAAAACGATGGACGAATGTTTCGGAGGGGATGTTACAGTATTTACTAAAAGCTGCTTCAATAGAGAATCTCACAGATTTATCACAACTGTTTCCCTACAGTAACTTTAAAATGGGAATATTCCTGTTCTGACACTGTAAATGCTAGTAATCGGATGTCCACAATAAACGTGTAATGTTTAACAGTTAAGTAAATTTTTCAGATATGAATGTTTTTGATAAGAAAACGTCGATTTCTCAAGATTGTTGTACGGTGTATACACATATTGGTTTGGTATACCTGTATTTCGCTGTATAGAAACCAAATAACACCCCACAAATAAACATGCCAATAAATTAACACATGAACCATGAAATATCGTGTAGTTATTATCAAGGAATTAGTAAGCTGTGTACTAATTCATACGAACTAAACATAAATTCACGTAACTCACTAATTCTGAAAGCACTTGGATAGCACGTTCATTGAAGCGCAAATCGTGAATACACCTTTTTGATGTTTCATGGTCGGATTTAGAAGGTGTGTAAGCTGTAGGTCGTCGTTCTGGAATTCATTCCAGCAAAATTATAAGTAAATATAGTCTTAAAATAATTAAACGGAATTAACAACATAACGATAATGACAATTGGTGTCAATGTGTAAATAGAGGTTCAGCATGATGAACTGGTAAGGATGAAAATCGATGGCGAGATTGAGCGTTGCTGACATTTACAAAAAATTAATGAAAGAAAAGTTCTAGTTTTGTTCAGATTGATTTATGACAGAAGTGCACAAAGCGGTTTCTTTGCAATACCTCCGAGGGTAGCGAATGTGGACATCTGCATAAATTTGTTTTGTCATGGTTTCAAGCAATGGACGCGGACACCTTCAATTCTATATGGTGATACATATTCGGGAACCAAAATTATGTATGTATATGTATAGGTTAGACCGAATTAATAAAATATCCCTCTATTATGTACACAATATGATCTCAGATATCTGACAGTGTTTTACTCAAAACAGAGAGGAGACGTGTCATGAGATGTTAACGCTTTAATTCTCTCCTCAATCTCTAAGTTGAAACCGGTAAATTTCATGCGAACCACACATGGCACAAGCAGCGAAAAGAACTAGCCACATGATTCCAGCCTTTTGCGTGTTAATATTGCAATCTTTCCGATAGCTAGGGATTTGATTACGTCAGCGTCTTCGGAACACAGAATCAACTAATGTTTTCTGACTAGCATTGCTCAACTAGTTGCTACCAGTTTCAGGTTGCGATTATTTAACGGTATTTTGAAGGGTTTGACAGTGTCAGCTGGGTGATTGATTGCTAACGTGTTTTTGATAGTCGATGAAGCCGGGTTCGTCAAGCTTGTTGCAGTCAGTAGACCGTTGTTTGAAGATGCAGTTGATAAACGCTTAGGAATGTGCTTCGCCATGGGCACAGGCAAGTCTCGATCTGTCCTACTTTTGTAGACGTGACAGACAGACTGTTCGGTTGAGTGTGAATCACTGCTAAAGATAGTCGAGCCCCTGGTGCCCAACAGATTGCACAGTTAGATTTCTGAACGGGTACGTTGTAAAGCTAACATCAGCTTGCGACTCACATTGTTGACCAAGTGGTCCACTTTGAATTGGACTTGCGAAAATCAAACACTTTTTCTCCGCAATGCAGCTCATCCCTCCTAGTACTTCTTTCTTTCACAAGCTTTAATCACCAGAATTTTCGTCGCAAGCTTATCTTCATCCTCCATTCGATGTGCATTGCTTATATTTCTGGGTCTGGGAAATAACGTTCTTGCTTATCTGTGATCATAAGCAACAGAACTGAAAAGTTTCCCGCTTTATGCTGGCTGATGGCAAATAGACCGTTGGAATGTTCAACCTGGACATCTAGTGATATGAATATGTGGGAATGGCGAATAATTGGTAATCTCCACCTCATGAAACACGGTAAAGTCTGAACGGATGTACTTCAATTCGTTGAAAAATGAAGGGCGCATTTTCAGTGAGATTTAGAACGGTATCCACGTTAGGTTTATGCAAGAGAACCTCCGAAATCTATTCCTGAAACCACTTTTAAGGCGTTCTCGAAAACACATCCACCAATATAGAGCCCAATGAGCTACCCATAACTAACCTGTCCCAGCTTCAAACTAGAACAGAATGTTTTCCGTACAAACAAAAACGCGCTCCTTAAGAGGATCTATTGGGATACGAAAGTTTGTGTTCTCACTGCAAACGAAATCGTATAACTTTTAACAGCCTGACACAGCGGTACCTTGGTGAATAAAAAGTCAACATTAAACGAATGTATTGTGTATGGATTTACTTCATCATTTTCCGAAATTTCTGCCAACTCGAAAGAATTATGAACCCAACTGCTGAACCAAAATTCACCAACTGGTTGAAAGATGTTCATCAACTAACGCGCAAACTCATGGTATACCGAATCGTCCATGAATAATATTGGTTGCAAAAAAATATCTGTCTTGTGAACCTCCTCTTTTTCAATGTTTGCCTGCCTGTTGGTTACATTTTCCTACAATGAATTACAGAAATATACCATATTTTCACTGACAGACTAGCAAAACGTGAAGATATTTTCCTCGCTGAATGTCACATGTACCGTACGGCAAGCGTAAGTGAACTGGTTATGAACAAATGCTTCACTCTACGAGGTACCATATCCTTGGCGTATTAAGTGATACCAGACAGAGACATTTAAAAACCTGATAGCCATAGAGTGTCTGTTCATCTGAACAAACCTTATCTCATGCGGAATGTCTCGAATTTCAACACGCTTATGGTAGATGTGATGGTCTCCAGTCCGACTGTAGATCAAGAGCTGAATCCAGAAATTCAGGAGTTAATGCTTACCTAAGTTAATTACTCATTCCAGTGAAGTCCAAACATTGTCTTAGTCATCAAAAAGTCTAGGTTTGCAGTTATACAAATGTCTTTGCAATGTAACCCAGAAAACAACACATCGCAAAGATCAAGTTTACATCTGTCTGATGTTAGGTCAGTTCAAAATGTTTACGACTCGCCTCAGTGTCAGTTTGTTTGCACTGATGTGCACCGAATGTGCCACCTTGCTAAAACAGTAGTACGTGTGAATAAGTAACTCAGGAAATATTTTTATGAGAATGAGTTATTTTGTTCAGCACATTCGTCGACTTTTGTGACACTTTTTTCTGTCAGTGTGCGAGGCAACCGAAGTTGTTAGTACCGATTTTCCCTTTTCGGAGCCCGAGAATAAGAAATAACACGAGGATTTAACGAACAAAAGTAAACTGTAAAAGCCTTGCTAATGTGATCGAAGACGTATTGGCCAAGGCCCAGGTGTATGCGCTATCTTTCGGGTGCTATGTTCCGTTTTTTGACACAAACTGTTAAAAAAAAGCCGTCTGGAACAGTTGGAGTTTTTTCAGTTACATTATGGCAAGTTCTGCCGTATCACTTTGAGTGTTTGCTATGGAAGCCTCCTGTTTATAATGAAATACATATTAAGGCAAAATGAACAACGAACCGCTAATCGTAGTCTAGTCGTCTGTTATATAAAGTAACGAGCATTATTTTCGTCCACAGGATATAGCTGAGGATTCACCCTGGTTACGAAAGACTCCAAGTACATTACTAGATACTAGTTTGCTCCCCCAAAAACATGTTTGCTCAGCTAGTGCAAATACCAAAACGGGAAACTATTACAGGTAAACGGTCACAGTAAATGGTGAGTGGACGAAAATGCAGTCACACGTAATCCAACCTCCTTGCCTACCTAAATGGATGAAACACATTGGTGATATTAAACAAACGTTTGGCATGGCAGCACAGAAGTTGATACATAACCACAAATGACAGTGTTATATTGAAAATGGAAGTAGTATTTAACATTGTGAGGATTTTATTGTCTAGCGCAGCTCCACTTGAATGAAAACCTAGGTGGTTGTGGAAGAAACTGATCATTGTATTCATGGATTTAGTCACGTCTCGGCCAATATAAACTGATCCAAAAGGCACTGGATAGAACTTCGGACAAGCATATAGCCAGATATTCATTCATCCAACTAAGATACTCGTCTGTTTCCCTTAGCAATATCAACACAATCTGATAATCAAGCATTCCTGTGTTGGACGTATGCGTCAGCGTAAGACGAATCATTTGTGCGTAGTTTTCCATTAATAAATTATAACTATTGACTGTGAACCTTTCATGCATCCGAAATCATTATTACCCAAAACATATGATTACAAATTCCTTTGAGATCAGCTTGTTCACGACAGATTTTCAACAGCCTTCAGACAGGTTTTCCAAAATCTAATTATTGAGGATTAGATTATGTAAATAACACATATATGGACGTTCATTAAACCCCGCTGGGATGAAAAGTGCCACATTTTCATTACGTAGGTTATACTGACTTTTTTGAGTAGTCTAGCTCTAATGAACCAGGCTTGTTTTGTTTTCAGCGTTTTATAATACGCTGTGCAGCATACTACGAAATCATTTGAAACTTTGCGAAAATTTTGGTAAAATTCGAAGGCCTTGCATATAAAACCCAGTACATATCAGAAATCAGCAATCATCGTTGATGTAAACCCGAATTTTTGTTTCCACTCTTCGCCGTCAATCACATGTATCAAAGTAACACTCGAATTCCTTTCTCATTTGAGTCTATCAATACCATACACGCAAACAGTCTGTCCCAATGATCACCCGCAAAATGGTTGACAACATTTTCTACCCTACCAGATATCATTAGCACCACGCATACCAGTGAATCGAACCCATGATCAGCTAATAAGCGCTATATTGTAGTTCACACACCCATCCACCGGACCAAGCGATATGCATGACACTGGTGAAACCCAACAATGTTTAAACCGGGTGTTTTTCACCTTGTTGGTGCCTGTTTCAAATAAGGGTTTGTGAAAGTTTCATTCGTCAACTTCCCTTGCCATACTAGATGATTGTCGATATTCTAGCCAGCCACAAAACAAGTGGTCGATTTTAGCTTATGTGATAATGAGGTGCAACAGTTGAGGAAAATTGTACCGCACATATCTGTCACCAGCATCGTTTGTGTACTTACTTATTAAGCGTGTTGGACACAACGCTTCTCACTCGTTCTACAGAAATAAGACAGCATATTGGTACTGCCTCGAAATGACACCAAAGAGGAATTCTGTAACCCCTGGTCTCCAGACCCCTCCCGAAAACGATTTTGTGTAAGACGTATTCATTCTGTCCGCCTGACTCGTGTTCACAAACCGCTACAGCCTATTATATTATCAAGCCCCGTTCAAGTATGCACCGAATAGTTAAAGGCGTTGGAGTCAAACGTTGAAGTGTAACCCGGCACAAGTAACATAAACTAGTAGAATCAGTCAATTACCATATTTTCGGTATTTGTCTACGGCGAGAGCACACTACCATTTTCAGAGCCTAGTTCTTATAGTAAGGGGACGTATTTGATTGCACATGTTGTCATCGCGTTCTGATCTGTCTAATCAATGTTCACGAACTGCTATGACTGACTGTTGAGAAAAATAAATGTGGTTTTTATGTGACTAATAGGTCAGGATTAGTGTGAGTTCAGTGGAACTGTGAACAACCAACGTTCGCATCACCATATCCAGAGTAACGCTCAAACAAGGTTGGGGCTTGCACAAATCATTACTCCGACGCCTGCAAAGGGTACTGAGCAGAATGTTTGAAAATCGGCATGTACTCTGAGGTAAGGACGGATGCAAATGATCAGTGATGGTGCAGGCTACACGTTACATAACCGGTATAAGTGAATCCAATTTCCAGATTGCGATTAAACTTTGATTTTCTGCATCCACACTTGAGATTCTGGTAGTTTTTTCCGGTATCATTTAATCTTAACTATCTGATGTGAACCGACTATAAACAGCTAAAACTCGGTAAGTACAAATGTATACATGGCTGAAAACTTTGGACAATTTTGTGCCTAGGCAAAATGTCGCTGTTAAACCGGGTAAACGATTAGATACAGATGATTTTCTGATATTAAAGCCTACATTGTAACTAGCCGCATCGAAAAAACTTTGAAACCTTCCACGGTCGTGTCTACATATCTTGCATATTTATGGGTAACCGACCAGTCAACTGTCATGTTACCACTAAATTCTGAACAAAATTGGCTCTAGGACAAACCAGTGGTGTTGTTAGAACGTTTTATCTAAAGTTTGTCTTTTAAGACTGTGCTTAACTGCTAACCGTTCACCTGAAACTATGTTTTGTCATAATGTGGCAAGACAAGCAGAATATTGTAGAACTACGTGACACATAAATTCCTCCCTGAAACACTACATTCGTGCCAGGCCTCCTTGGACAGTCTGAAACAGCGAAGTTTCCGTAAGAATTGTCGGATCCATATCGAGTTGGTAGCGGTCATCGTGGTTTCACCAGTTAACCAAGAATAACGTAACCATACTTAAAGCCTGACTTCGGGTACAAGGTGTCAGCTTCCTCATTCGTGGCAGAATCTAACTTGCCACCTTCAGTATAGCTGGTTTATTTAATGATAGCCACAAAGGCTTAGAATTATTGCCCAGCGAAACCAAGGTAAAACGAACTGACGACGTGTGTGATCGTGTGTCCATGCTTCCCGTGTAGTTTTCTCACGGTCTTTGCACTGGTTAACATGATGTGGAAGTCAGATACTTTGAAATTTATCTCTCCTTCCACTGGACCTGTAGTAATGTGCTGAATATGGTGGATGTGTGTGTTCTGCCTAAGAGACTGAAGTTAAACCTTGATATGTAAAAATTTGACCTTGTCATACAAATGGTGCACGTCATATATATATATGTACATACATAGATCGATGATATCTGTACAACCGTTTTGAATCTGTACGCCTTGGTAGTTTATTAAATATTTATAGCACTAACCGGGCGAATTTGCCTTTTTGGCTAGGCTTTCCACATGTTCTGCTATCGACGAGATCAAAGGATATCGTCTGAAGATAATGGTCACTTTGGTTTTATTTATGAACGCAGACAAGGAAATTGGGCTATTCAGGTTGTACACGTCAATTATGAAATTGCATCTAGTACATTTGATGACTGTCAGAACGCGAACTGCACAACTTTCCCCTTCGGGCATCAGCTAACTGTGGTATGTGATCACATATCGTGAAAACATTAGCCATGTGGTAATCAAAGCTAACTCAGCGATGTTTAAGGCGACTATCGTCTGTCATGTGCAACACCTAAACGCCAAACAGATGAGTCCATATCACTCGTGTGACGGCAATGGCGGTCTATAGTAGTCTGTCCTTGAACAGTAAACTACTGATGTTGGTAAAGCCTGTGTTAAACTTTGGAGGCAACCAACCGTATGCTATTTCCGCCTCACTGCTAGCCCCACTTCTGACTATCCTGCAATGAACTACGACTAATAGACAGCACCTGTATGATGCAACCTAGTGTCGTAGTCTTTTTTGTTAATAATTTTCTATACAGGGTTTGCGAAAATGTAAGACTGGTTAACCTCTAAAGTCGAAATAGTTGTTCACCTCGTCGTTCTGTTTGTTTTCATTCGTCCTTCACTGCTTGAACAGTGTAGGGTCTAGGGGCAAATCTAGCAAGAATACTAGAAATGACTGAACAATTGAACACATCTACCTCAAGGTTTCGATTTGATTAGTTGATATGAAGGACTCATCGCTGACAGTGTAAATCGACGTTCACACGACGATTGTGGCTGGTGGATAGTGACCAAGTTTGGGTAGCACGGAGTATTTAGGTTTGGGATAGGTTAACTTGCATTTCCGTGGTCGTGATGATGTTTTCTCGTCTACTAACTGAGAGTTCACCCGATGGGTTGTTGACCGCAACCTTGAGACAAATGCCAACATCCACACGAGACTCGGGGTCGTAAATCTCTTATTCTCTTGAGAAATTTGATCGGCGCTACGGAGTTCTACGGTATAGTTTGCGTATTTACATATTGTGTTTGTATAAATTAAATATCACCCGTAACTGATTGCAGCTTTCTTAGTCCCATAGATATCACAGATAATCTCTCTCAAAACGAAGCACTGTACTTGAGTTAGACGATGTTGGCTACAGTTACATGGTCGGGGCACATGGATGTAGTAAAATATATAAGGCATACAACGTCAGGTACACTGTAACGGATATTAACTGACTGTGTACGACCTCCGGAAGTTTGATGTTTCTTTCATACTGCCCAGACTACGGGCTGTACCCTGGTACATACTTAAGTGTTCGTAACTTTTATGAAACTGAGAAATGCTTTCGTAATAAGCCCGACCACATTTAATGTTTTTAGAAAACACCTCACGAAATGTTACACACAGCAATCGGTGACGTAGTTCACTTCGAACCTTGGATAAACGCATTGGGCGCTCAGATAAACCGTACTATGTGTTTTGTGATGCAACCCTATGTCCTAAGAACCACTCAGGACCATGTGCAATAATCCTACGCCGAGTTAGACCTCAAGTGTAGTGCCTGACCTTGTTACTGCCTGGACCAGAACTTCTGACCGCACTTTCACGAGCTAGTTGCATTGGCTACTGTACCACTGGACTCACGTTAGGCGAGACTGAATTATTATGTACAAACATTTGACCACATTTGCTTGGAAGCAATGCACCGATAGCCCGACTGTCTTGACAAAAGACAGCAACTATCCTGCTAACTGTCATGGATGACAACCCACGACTAGCTGAAATCACAGAACTCAATAACTTTTTGGCCGATATTCTTAGTAAGGAATTTGCGCTAATAGACACTAAACAACACTGATCGTTGTTTGCAGCTGTCATACTTCTACATTAGCAGTTGCTATGAATTCGAAGTAGGGTTAATTTTTGCCAAATATGTTAGTTTCTTATATGCACAGAGTCCTTGATATTCAGCGATCCATGACGCTAGGTGGTCTAATGTTTTTACTGGTTGATTACTGTGGGTCAGTAAGCCCTAGCACAAGAGTTCGGAGAGGAGTTCAATAATAATTCTTTCAACGCTACACTGTGAATGTCCATTATCAATCAATTATAGTGATGTGTGCATTTCATAGATTATGTATCCTATCAACTCAGCTGGGCAGTGCTGTATAATTGAAAATATGTCCTTCAAATGCAAATAACTACTGGTAAAGAGGCTTATTACACCACTTGACCTCAGATAAATGAACCGGTAAAGAGTCTTGGCAAGGTGGACACTCTAGACGGGCTCTCAACGACAAGGACATAAAGCTTTTGGTCGATACGATTCAACGCCACACAACTGGTTCAAATTTTTGAATTACCGGAACTGTTTGCAAATCAATTCCTTGAGTGAATCTTGTTGCACTATCTAGTGAAAGCCGGGAAACTTGAACACAAACTCCAGGGAATGGACACACAAGAAAAATATCAGACGATGCTGGTTGGTCACAAGAACCTTTCCAGAGGATGCGTGTGCCTAAGTCGACGGTGCTACTTTGTTAGCAGAGAAGTTCCGTGACCTTGAAATCCACGGACTGGATTAGGACGATTCTCGGGTTTTAATATCCTGCCATATAAAGAACCCAGCTTAATAGTGATCGTTGGTTACTTGTGGAAGTGTACATCTTTCACCAAGTTCTGCTGACCAACTTCTGTCAGGTGACTGACGAAGATTATGCTTTCTACTTAACAAACAACCATTCTGTTTACTCCATGGGACTTCAAGTACTGATTCACTTGAGCCGTGTATGGCGGAATTATCAGTGCAGTGGAACCGTACAATTATGAGTGGATACTGCAGCCCAACGTTCCATCTCCAGTTACATGTCGTTTGCCAGATGAAATTTGTTTGGGATTTCCTTGTAAGGCTGGCTATTGAAAAAATGATTCGGACATTCCATTCAAATTGTGGTACATCACATATGCCTTACATGATGGACTGCTGTTTAAGTTCCTAACTGACGGCACTGCTGAGACTCAACCGCACATTATTCAACCCTCAGGAACACTAATAACTAAAAACACATCGAGATCGAAGCTCTCTCGTTCAGTTAAGATGAGTGTTGATCCCATTAACGTCTTTACGAAAGCCCACTGGCTTGGTGTGCAGTAATCATTTTAATTTCAGGTTAAAACTTGAATTACCGTTGTAATATGTCATGTTAGGGGTCCTGCAGAGTTAGTCATCCCATGATTCGGGAATCCCTCAAGAAAATCACAATGAATTATAGTTGAAGTTTCCATGCTTATACTTATGTGTTGTTGACAGACAACTAACGCAAACCACGTTTTGAAAAATGTACACAATTCAACATCAGCCTAACTTACTCGTGCATGTTTATATGTGTACTATATTGGAGTGAAAGTTCACGGAAGAGCGATGGTCGACTGGAAACCCAAGCGCAAATTAATGGTATATAACGCAACAATCTATCAACCACAGTGTCAGCAACTATCGGGAGGGGTTTCAAGAAATACTGGATGATATTTTCAGTCAGGCCTATTCTTTCTGATAAGCCCGAACTGCCGCTTCGCACACAAAAGCATTATGATTTTATTAATGAATCCAGAAAAATTCAAGTTGTGAATTTTGTTCAACTAGACAACGATTCCTTATATTTCTCACCTGGCTGAGTCTTATACCATTTCGCATGCCTGGTTGTTATTCTATTATAAATTGTTATCAATCAGACATTTCCCTGATATGCCAACACAGTCGTTTACACGATGGGGTTCACGCTATCTCGGTGAGGCAGGATTCAGAAATAGATTCGTTGCACTAAAATCTATAGAGTGTGTAATAATTTGCTTTACTAAATATTCCAAATGAATGAGATCGGTAAGGGCTCATTTTGTGCACTTGGACTGTGGCTGCGTTCAAGGAACTGGTGGTGTGCGCTTAGTCCTCGTTACACCCCTCATCCACATTACTTCGTTTTCCTTCAGTTTTGACTGATTCTTTGGCAGTTGCTTACGCGATTCGCTTAAAGTGTTTGCTAGTGTAAACTATTGCCTAGCGCTGGGACTACAGTGCAATGTAACTGCTCCATTTTATCGATCACCTCACCAGTGTAATCTTTTCAGTTAGAACAGAGGAGAAAATGTAGTGGTATTGGTAAAACTCAATGATCGCGACAACCCGATAGGTTACTTCAACCATATTTTTGCACACAACGTCAGCTGGTAGGTTCAGGTGACCATTGCTTCGCAGAAAGCCCAGTTCTACCCACCAGACGACCAATTCTCCACAGTCGCGAATGTAGTTCGTCAAAGTCTTCTACGTTTCATGTTGTGTGCCAGTTCACTTACAGTTGAAGTGACGTTTACATTAAATGAAACAGGTCAGCAACTATCACAGCAAACCGCCTAACACATCCCAAAATGGTTGAAACAGCTAACGTCACACCACCCTAACTTGATGAACTAACGGCTCGAAATGCAGTCATTGACTGCCAAACATCATGATGAAAGGTCACCAAGTTGACCCATGATAGTCCTTCAATATACGGTTGTGTAATCGAAACTCAAAGTTATTGACTTCGGCTCACCCGAATCTACCAGCCGACTTTATGTGCACATAATTGGTTGCGGTGACCTATCGAGTTCCCATAATTTTGATTACATAATATTTGGTGTGGTTGTACGCGTGTCTAGTCCTTGTCCTTATGATGTACATAACTGGCATGTTTTACGTTTGAGGCCGATGAGATTGAACAAACTGCTAACATATCGTAATGTAGGTCCTCTGTCTGCTGTGATGAACTGGTAAAACAGAACTCATTGTTTCAGAGTTCAGCGAGAAATCGGCCATTAAAATAGACAGAACGAAATTGAAAAACTTTCTTCTTGAACTGGTGAACTTATGCGATTAATGTGCATAATACGGTATGCATTGTGATTACGACACAAACTATGCTCCTGAAGGAACATCAGTACAAATGTGAATCCATTGAACTTTGTAATATTCTAATACGTACCCAAAAATCCTGAAAGGACACCGGTACAGATGTGGATACACTGAACCTTGTAATATTCTAACATGCACCAGGAAATCCACAGATGTTTCTGTCACGTAGAATCACAGTCACAATTCCTTGTTAAGTCAGTCAAAAAACACGACTGCATTACTTTCTGCTTCCATTTAGACGACTCACTAGAAAAAAAATATACTAAGTGAACAGTATCATTTGTGAAACCAAACCGAGACCTAAATTAGGTTTTGTATGATGGATAGATTTACCCCTAATTGAGAATATGAATAGTTTTGGCTAATGTACACACTTGATCAATGGGCAGTCAGTGTTTACAGATTCCCCTATAAAATGATGTATTGCATTCTTGTTATAACATATGTCAGAACATGAGCTATAAAAGTTACTCACCGTTATTACTGCTACATAGACTGAAATCATTCATCTAATTCTGGTTAGTCTGCATACTGTTTAGAAACGAGCATAGCCCTATAAACGTTTTATGATAGCTTTTATCAAAGGTTACCTACAGCCATCAATAACAGAGTAATGGACACCTATTTCTGTCTAGGCGTCTCCTGGACATCACACAGGTCTGAGATTATTTCTCCACCCAAGAGTTAACAAGCACGTACTTTTAAAAATGTGGATGAATGCCCTACATCTGAAAATGTATTCAGAATAAGCCAAACTCTATCTAACTCTATCTTGAAGAGTACAAGAATGAATTTCATTTGTCAACGAGTCAGTCAACATTACTGAATGGTATACCTTACTCTTGTGAAAGAAATTTCATGTGCACATGCTATGGTAGAATTAAAAACAGACATGCTAAGCATACGGGTTAGTAAAAGCAGAGTTCGTTAGTGAACATCTCGACTCCATATCCTAAGTTGTCTAACAGCAACATCAAACAACCCTGTAGTCTAGAAAGTTTAATGTGAGGTGGCATCAAGATACTCTTTATTTTTCGCCTATCTTACTGCGCTTTTGTTCTGTTCATGCGGGTATTGTTAGTGCATTAGTCAGAGTGCAGTGAAATTTGCTAAGGACAAATTTTGTGGGATGAGTTTTTATCCATCCTGTTTAACATGTTTTTTAGTTTCATTGAAATGACATAGATTGATCACTGCCAGCTGCATTGCCGCGGTAATTTCGCATAGAAACATGATCAATACTGCCATCTAAGCAAGTTCTATGCAGACGTATCCAGGTTAACTGGCAAATTATACTATGACCATCGATTTGCAGTGAAGCACATCGACTGTCTCATGTGCAAAACTGAGAATTGTTTTCTTAGTTTCGTTTGGTTCGCAATCATTTTCTATGTAACTGTCAGAAAACCAGAATGATTTAGCAAATGTTATATGATTGCTTTAATTGTCGAAGAAGAATCGTGATAAATATGGTTTTTCAAGAACGTTTCTTTTTCTTCGAGCCGTTTCACAGTAAGTACAAATTGTTCGAAGTTTCTGTCACCCATAAATGCGATATAAATTAAGATTGTTGTAAAATGAGGGTTTCAGGCAAAACCTTTTAAATTTGAGAAAAACATCGTTACAATATGTGGTTGTAAGAAATAACTAAACTGTTCACTTTGAATGAGGAGTGCACATCATATTGAGCTTGGTAATTCAAACAGTCAACCTCATTGTGAATTTACCCCGGATCGATATTTTCATAATAATAGTTGGTTGAATTTCGTATCTGATATTACATCATATTATATTCACACAGTAATCCTATTATAAGATGTTTGCAGTGTACTTCTTCGACTATTCTGGCGTTCGGCAGGACGTAATAAATAGAACGGTAAACAATGTTTCAAATGTATTCATGCTTACTGCAGACTAAATAACACAACCAAACACAAAGGGGTGTACTTGAAAAATCGCATGTTTCTCATGTCGTTTTCTTACTTGTTTTTTCTGTTACGTAACTTTGCTGCAATCAATGAAGCTGTGCTATATGTAGAATGGATTTTGAGCACAGAACATTTTTGCGATAATATGTAGTGAAAAACGTGGGTGAGCAATCTTTGATGTATCATGGATACCCGGTCCAAATGCAGTCTGGTGTGTTCTCTATTTGTTACTCTGCTAATGTACGTTTCCGTTACTGTCGCTTTATTATTGATTAGCCGTGTATATCAAAAGCAATCGGTTGTGAACGGTACACTGTGATAAGATTGAATGTCTGCAAAGAAAGGTATGCTCAACGTTTCAAGTAAGTAGTACATAAAAGAAACGTGCCAAAAAGCTTTTAATCTTGAGTCATTTGTGCTTGTTATTCATCAAAACAGCACCCAACAAATGTCCGATTATTTATATGTTTCATACAGAAGAAATATTGTAGGCATGGAGAGGTAACAGTGTTTTTGCTGACTATAAGAGAAGTCGACATCCATCCAGCAATGAAGCCAAAGCTACATACTCCCTATTCACCCAGAAGTTCTGATGACATCGGCGGTGTATTTTCCGTTCAAAGATTTAGTATTCACCATAGAACTGTAACATACTTCGAGGGCATCTAGTACAACATATCACCTCACGAGATGTGGGCTATAAACGGGGGATTAGCATATGCTTGGCATTCAATTACCCTGACAGCAACAAGCGTTCGAATTTATGTTAACAGAAATGGCCTTTTTAGGTGTTGTAGTCGCTTGAGGCCTACTAATATCGTGTGTTGTAGTACGAGTGATCTGTGGTTGGTGTCATTTAAAACAACAGACAATCCAGTTATATGAACCTGGCGACTTGACACTACAAATAATGATTTATGGATGTCATGTTTTATGCCATCTATTGCTGATACGGACTATTCCATGACAAGTGAATCAGCTCTACCGACAAGCTTTGAGCAGTTCGTTTACGCAGGCACCTATTCGTTTTGGTCGTGCAGGTGTGAGCATAACTACTTAGCGAAAAAACTGAATGATTTATTGCGTTGTGTCACGTAAATCATATCTGCCGGGTGATAATGCCATACAGAGTTGGGCGATATTGTATATTATAGCAAATGCCAGTGTCTTATCTCAGTGAGGATTCGAAATGTTCTTTCTTTCGACATAAATGCAATGAACTGCTAAGTAGTCTTATTTCATTTTACACATACATAACACTCTTTTCTGGAGAAAATGTCTTCTTCGTAAACGTTGAAGAGCTGTTACATCAATTGACTGGAGGTGATAACACTTACTGCTTCTTAGTAATACTGTTTTCGTTTATGACTACAATAAATTCAGTTATCAATAACCAAATACACCTCATGTTTGTTGATACTTCATAAGACGTGAAGAAACGTTTGAAACAGTTTCAGTAATCGTCCGTTTGGTTTGATGTTCTGTTGTTTTGGGTGGTAGTAACGCTTGATTTTGTTGACGTTAAGCTCATAAATCATTCACTGGAATAATGTTTCACATGCTGTGGTAGTCTCATATCTGACACAGTTTTGTTCGGTTGTTTGGCTTGCTTAGTTCTTGTGGCTAATCCCTTCAAGAAATACTTCAGGCCCACTGTTTCTCTTGACTGTCGCACCGTTTATTTTGTTGCAGTTGTCTAGACTACCATTCTACACAATCTTACAAGAAAACGGTTTTAGTCCCTGGCATACAGGTTGTTGATATGACCTCACTGGAGCCAAACAGCTGTCCCTTCATTACTGCTGATGACTAACTGTTACTCGTCCATCAAACAATATGAATCGTACGGCGTTTTAACAAACTCCTAACGTGTGTAACCATTCGATCCGAACTTGAGTACACCCGGTTAAAAGATTTCTTTAATTTTCCCACAATGTTCGCTATACACGCACACCTGCCTTTAAATTTAGGATGAAAACCGGAAGACCACCAGTTTGTTTTCCGAGCTTCCCGAATTCGATGCATATACTTTCCCACAGTATAAAACCTTTTCTTGTTACTTGACGGTAAGGAGAAATACCTCGGTCGATTTGGCATTACTAAACACTGTTGCCCGTGAATGAGAAAAGTGCCGGTCGTTTGAGTCATCGTCAACAAAGCTATCTTGAATTGTAACCTAGCTGGACACAGTGAGTGGACGAACTTACTGTGTAATCATATCGCTTGATTACCTGACGTAGCGGTGGATACCTCGGCTCTCGCCAGCAGTCGCTGACAGATCCATCTACCTCGGTTCAGTGGTGCATACTAGATGACTGTGAAGGACTGAAATACATCAGTGTTGTCAACCAAGTCCACGAGCTGACAGGGGATCGGACTGTTCAACAATTCTGGTAATCGGTTTCTGAGCTATGAACAGCAGTACTTGCTCGTCCGCATTAGTGGTTACCTATTCGTGCGCCCAAAACAATTTGCTAGGCAGCAGCATGAAAACGGGTGAACTGAGATAAAGTATTCTTGCTGAGCAGAGAGAGCAGAACGGAATGTGAAACAGATGTGCACAGCTACCCCGGAAATTGTACAACCCATCTACTTGTGCACGCAGCCATTAATAAAATCTGACTAATGACCTTAAAGTAAATTTCTTTCACATTGTTAACTAGTTTCTCAGAGCGTATACTTTCCTGAAATTTTCTGGCAATAAAATGTCTTCATGTTGGAATTTCTATGAGTGGCACAAGCTTATTGAAGTTATTAACTACTTTCCTAGTCTGAATCATAACATGCGTTCACTTTCTGATACGCATTCGCGCATCTCCTTCATCTGACCTCTGTCATATGAAGTCGGTCTAATAGTTAAACTTCGTCCCAAACAAAGAAAGCAGTTAGACCTTTATTAGTAAATTATTAAATTAGAGATCTCCACGGTACTGATTCTTACAAAAATATGCCAGTCATACAATGATGTTAGAAACATCAGTCTTCTAAAAATAAAGAAAGTTTGCTATGCACTGCTTTGTTCGTGAACCTTGTTGTTGACAGCAAAACTGCTGGGCTATCCCCTATGGCAAACCTCTTAATTTGTCTGTGTATAATCTTCGGCTAGCATCGTGCTACACATTAAGCACGTAGCACAGGAGCAGCCCCGTTACCTGGATAATTGGTATGCAAACAGTCACCACTGACTGACCAATCTACTTACAGATATAGGCGATAGGATCCAATACTCGTACGTTCATGAAATGACGGGATGGCTATTGGCTGCAAGTTTATTTGTGGTACTGATACCCGCCATAGTTCCTACATATAAGACAGCCTCACGAAGGTCATACGAGCACAGAAGTTGGCTCGCCAGTTCTGTAAAATACGCCGCCTTCTGTGCTATCGTATTAAATAGCGAAGTACTCGTGTTGGGTACCGATATTATGGGTTCGCTCACTCAAAACGTCTTAGATCGTTCATATCTCACTTTATTTTCTTTGGTTTGAATCTACAAAACGTTGTCTGTAGAATACACTTCTATTCTTTTTGACCGACTTTCGCCTCTTTGTGTTTAGTTCTCTTTCATATGTACTTTATCCAAGTGTGTCCACTTTATATAGCTAACCACTGTGTGTGTTTTCAAGGATGTCATTGCCCTCACATTATAACTAGGTGTGCAGCATCAAAATTCCAGTCTTTAATAGTGCCAGTTATTCAGGCAGAAGCTACATTTCAAATCACCTCCAAAGAAAATTGGATGGAGACCACTAGTGTGAGTTGCTCTTACTCCCACTATCATGGCTACTTCAGTATGCATTATTCGTTTGACACGGAATTCGCGTACCGAGTCTCTAATGGATAGTATGTGAAGAGCAGCCGCATTTTGCAGAACATAGGAATAAGTCTCGTGAAAATGGACATCCAACAATGTAATTAACGGACAAAGTCAAAATAATGAATATCGCGGGCACTGTACTAACATAAATTGTGAAAGTTAGCGCCTTCTGTGCCCTTCGAGACAGTGTTTGGACTGCGGAAGTGAACTGTCTCATTATTTTCCGTTAGAACAGCTCATAACGGCAAAAACCAATAACACATCAGAACAAATTCAGCCCATTCGTGATTGATGGTCGACTGTTGAAGCACACAATCAAACGACTAACTTGTTTCGAACCATCGCGGCCGTAGACAGTGAAATATTTTGAAGTGAAACAAACTATATACATGCACAACAAAGAAATGAATACAAGTCATAAGTTAATTACATACAAACACTCCTGCCACAAACAATGTTTCACAGAACTGGAAGTTCGGTGGATAACAGCAATGTCTCCTAAAGCGAAGGGTAACCGATTCGATCTCCAGTCAGACTATTTCTACCTGATGAGTCCAAACGCGGACAAAACCGGCCACGGGGTGTCTATTTGAGAGTAGGTTTTAAGAAGCGTTACACATCGAATTGTTCGTTTGCGTGACTCAATTTTGATCTCACGAGTGTTTTAGACTTTGGGTGCAACCCAATGACACCACAACACAGTATAAGCAACAGGAAGCAATTACTGAGACTTGCGATTAGTACTATGGGGTGTGCAATAGGTAACCCGGAGATTTGTTCCCTTAACAGATATATGCCATTCATTTAAGTATTGTAATCACGGTCTCTTGTGGTTTCGGGCCGATATTTTTAAGCAAGTGCGTTCAAAGTTCATTAGATGAATATAGAACAGATAAAATATACCGAAATTCTGGTTTTATTCAACTTGATTTCGATAATGTTTAGGATAGTATATCACAACACATTTCTTGACCATCCTGATAACACGTTTCACTTGTGCATTCCTATGGCACCCAAACAGGAACTGTTTACAACCGTCTACATTGGATTTCTCGGTCTGATTTTCACCTCGTTCTTGATCTACTTGGTCGAGAAGAAAGAGAACGAGAAAATTCGAACTTACGCAGATGCACTTTGGTGGGGCGTTGTAAGTTCAATCAGTTATTGTAACCAGTCACTGTCGATTTCATGCATATATTCTCATAAATATTGATTATTCGTGTAAACTGATGCACGTTTAAAAGTGTGAGTCAAATCGTTGAATTAAATTTTCGTTCCTGGTGTACTTTAGGTGCGTTTTTGTATAACAGTAAAGCTGGAACCTCAAGAAGCGGGACACGTAAATTCGCACAAAAGTTCCGCCATGCGAACGTATAAAAGCCGGGGTTTAACCGCCATGGTCAAAAATTATACGACCGTCTATATATTTTATTGTGGTTTGAGAGCAGCGATAATAATCGCAGAAATAAGAAAGTAATTACACGAAATAAAGCCAGTTAGATTAAATTTCAAACATCACAGTACTAGTGTGTGTAAAACCTACATAAAATTAGAACATGGGTCAGGTCTGTCTGTCGGTGGGAAACAATGAGTGAGGTCGTTGGTGTAACAGGTGTGTTCGTTGGCTGAAACACTCTCCAGCTTATATCCCGCGTTCTATGACAGTCATACCTTTATATATGGCAATAGAACAGGTGATGTGAAATCCAAGTTCGCTGGAAACGTTTTTTGGTAAAGTTGTTCACCATTGTAAAACATCAGAATAAAATGAACACATTGTTTAGAAGATAAAGGTAACTTAAAATGAAATAAATTGCAAAGTTGAACAGTTCGAGAATTATAGTATTGTGAACATATCAAGCTGCCATAGTTTAACCAATGGTCTTCTGACTTGTGGAAAGTGTAACTCTATGGGAACTAAAGTCCCTGCCTGTACGACAGGGTGGGAGTTTTATAAAATGAGTTTATGAATTGTCTGATGGGTGAAGAAACTTTAGATGAACAATATATTGACGTAAAGAAAGATTATCAACGGCCTTCAATACAAACGTTTAATAACATGAGAGGACGTAATAAAATTGATGATAGAAGAAACGGATTTTGAACTGTAAGTTATCTCTTCAAATAAATCGCTTGCAAATGAATCTAACCAAGTGGTTGAGTGCAGCTGCTCCGTGGATAAATTTCGTCACTATCATCAGATGAGAGTTTTGTAATAAGTAATGATTATCAGTAGAGTATATGGCAACGCCTAAGACCTTAGTTCAAATCGAGCTACCATATTGGCGGAAAAATGTGCCACAAAACACATTTAGTTAACTCTTCCGAATAATTCATCAGTGATCAGATGGTAGCTCATATCCATGAGCGTGAAGTTGCGATCTCAGAAATATCGCTTACATTTTATAGAAGCATACGTTAGACTCTTTCCAAGACAGTGAAGCTCAATTTGAATGTAAGTCTGGGTGAAGTTATCTTTGATGGATTAGCCTCATATGTATATTACTAGTACACCAGAACTCTGCGTACGTCTGAACAAACCCCACTGGTTGGCAGTGAGAACGTTGAAACGTGCGTTAACCTCTTACGTTTTCTATTGAACTGAAACAAGTGACTAATATCCAACGTCTTCTATCTCAAGTTCAAAATCATGATCAGCTTGATTGATCGATACCTGCTCAGTTACTAACGTTAAAAGAAACAATCCTCATGGTGCCTTAGCCCACAACTTCTTATGGACTGTAGGTATCGGAAATTAGTAAGGTAATCTTCAACTGATTTGCTGATGCAAAGCGTGTTCAACATTGATATCATTATGTGGCAAAATAGTCACTAGACATTTTGTTTTGAAATGCGACACGACTGAGACGGATAAAATGATTTAGAAACTTGGAGTGATAGATCAAATCTTGGCACATCAAAACCCCTGTGTTTGACGGCTGTTACTAATGTGACTATACAGAGTTATACAATACAGTCACATTTTGTTGAGATAATGAAGCCAACCAGTTTAACTGAGACATCCCCTTCAATCCATTTTCAACATACAAATATGACCATGTGTCGACAAGATAGTGTGAACATTCCTGAACACTGAAACATGAAAATGTGCACGTGGTTCTGCCAACGCTAATCAAAAACAGTTGGCCAAATAAACCTTGCAACTATACTGAAATTCGAGGAGGTTGGTGAATATTTTCGCGTCATTTTCGTTGACAACTAAGGTGTTGACATGAGTCAATATGTTCCACCGAGCTATTCAGCAATCAGGTTTCACTCAAACTGAGAAGATTAGGTTGATCTGATCTGCTAATTCTGGCCCGACTTCACAAGCTTCTTCAAAAATCCATGCCTATTCGCTTAGATGCAGGTGATCGAAGATATCGGTTGTCACTAATTTGGTGACCATCCGTATTTGTTTGATGACTTGCCAGTCTGTAATCCAGTTACTGAAGAGGGAAAGGAAACACATGTTCACAGCAATTCTGGCACACATACCTAACGGAAATGTGAAACTTGCGCTCAAAACGAACACAAATCTTTTGGGTCGAAATTACTGAACAAAAAAAATCAGGATAGATATATGCAATCTACGGTCGTTGCTTTGAACTTGTTCTGTCTTTACATTGTCGTATTAGCTGAACATCTGCTTACGTGGGATAAACGAAACAATTTGCTGAAGGTTGTTCTCAACCACTCTTATTTCCTGACATCGATTGCTTACGGGAACCTCACAAAACACGACCCATAAAAACTCACCCAACCTACGTTTATTTATTCCACTCAGTACAACAATATCAATAGTGGCACGTTGAGTTTACATGACGTATAGGTCCAGCATATGTATGAATTAGTTATAGTACTCAGTATTAAGGATCTAACCCCTTCGGGTCTGTATGTGCATCTACGTCCCGTAGTCTAACGAGGTTGCTAAACGATAACTTTGTATATTATCAAATCAACGTAAGTGGATACTATATGCAAATAAACAACGAAAGTACTTAGTATGATGGACCTCTGACTTTCCAGATAGCTACTGTTCAGGGGTTACTGTTTCGCTAACAACTGAGGACGTATGCGATGAATTTAGATGTACACTCTTTATTATCCTACAATATTTTAAATTAGACTACAGTAAACCGCATTCGAGTAAACTCTAGATTTCGTATCTGAAACTTAAAGAAAAACGGAATAAAGTTGTTTTATTACTCGCCTGTTGTTTTTGATATACTGATACATGTTAATAATACACATGTGTGTGTGCTCGTTTCCCTCGGTATACAGATCACTTTGTGCACTGTTGGCTATGGCGATAGTGTGCCCCATTCGGGATTAGGCAAATTCATTGCCGGATGTTCCTGTCTCGCTGTAATCTCGTTTTTCGCCCTCCCACCGGTGAGCATCGACGACCATGACAGTTTATTAACGAGAATAATGCAAATCGAATCCAATCAGAGCACGTGCTTTGCTAAAAATCAGTTATTACTAGTTCATGTTTACTAGAGCTGAGGGTGAACAGGATTTAGGTTGCCTTGCCTCATCGATCACAGAAAGGAAGTAGTGAACTGCGCCTAAACAACCATGAAAAAAAACTTTTTACCACTGAAGCCACTCAGTCTTTTTACTTTCACAACCGTCCAATATAATTGACATTCTCCCCTGCTCATCTATCGTATATTTCAACCTGAAGAATTGAGTTCATCGGGAATTTTCACTTGTAATTGACCGTGGACATTATAAACTGTGGCTATATGTTTTTATTTCAATACATCTGAAATAGTCGATTTAAACAAAACTACACATATAGCAATAACAAACTTCTCAAGTGGTGGTCTAACCAAACGTAAAATAACGAAAATATTCCTACGGTATACTTAGTCACATTTTGATGTCAGACCGGGAAACACTATTCATGAGTTTACATTTCCAATATTACCGGTCAAAATGTCAGAACACCTACGATCAGTAGCCAAGCTAACAAAAGGGAGAAACACATGAAGAGGTCAGTTTGCAAGGGCTGACAAATAATCAGCCAGAAACTAACAGAGTGGAAATAAAGGATTCCTATTAATATAGTTTACGCGTACGATCATTTGATTGCAAAGTTACTATGGAAGGGTCAGCCACCATAATCAAAACACTAAAACTAAACTATCCACCAGCGCAACATAAACGACATTTTGGTTCGAACGATTTCCATCATATAGTTCACAACCTACCGATCTATATACAGAACGGTTTTGGGTTAGGGTTAGTCACTAGGAATTCAGTACTGAGCTATATGTTTGTTGTAGTTAGATACAACTTTGTAGAAAACAGACTTTTCATTATGATGATTCAGAGTTGGTTAATTCAAATCCAGTAGAATGGTTGCAAAGATTCAGAGTCAAAGTTAATAATTCGATATACGCCGAGATAGCACTGAACACTTTATTGTCGTCATGTAAACTCTGAACCAGTGTCGTGATGACAACTGAACTAACAATTTTCGGAGCCAAATCACTGATGATAAGTCGCCACTAGAAGTTTCTGTGTATTTGTTATCCTTTGCTGATTGCTTTTCAACCATTTACAGTACACATTGTAGCCATTTCTTAACACTTCTATCTGGCTGTTACAAGATAAGGTAAGATTCCATCAGTAACTTCAAGCTTAATTCCTAGTTTGACGCATATCAGCAGACCACCTAAGCTGCCCCGATAACCAGCCACTTGTTAACATTGAACGGGATCAAGCAACATTGCGAAGTGCTAGAGCACACGAATCGATCTTATTCTCCGTGTTCGGTCCACATGTTTTGGTTATTGAAAACAGGATCTAAACACAGTGTGTGCCCTCATTCTACACAAGCTGATTGGATAATCAAAGTTGGTTGAAAAACACTAACCACTAGTGTAAAAGCAACGACTGAGGCTGCAAACTTTAAACGGGAGAAATTAGGCTATTTTCTCGCAGTTCAACTCAAGTATCTTTAAAAGTGTTAGCAAAGAATGGTGTTGAGCTTCGTGCACTGTTTAGTTTGTAATGCGGTTACTGTGAACGCATTAAAGGAATCACTTTTAATGTTTCGCTTTGGGTGTTCTGATATCTTACATAACCAATTCGGAAACGATGCAAACACAGCAGTAGACCCGAACAGAACTGTTTTAGTTTTGGTCATCTTTGGAAACGTTTATCCCTGTAGCCACTTATCAGCGGCATGCTTTCGATAATATTTGGCCACTTTTATAAACCGGAACGTCATTTTAGACGGTAACAGTTGCCCTAGTTCAAGGATTCCCAATAAATCACACGATTCTCCGTTCACTGTTTAGTTATCTCTGTCAGAATTGCTGAAACATTCATCTAATTCCTACGCTTTTGAACTTAATAAGTTGTCTTTGCATACTTATTGCATGTATCAGGCGAAGAAATACTTCATAGTTGTTCACCTAAAAAAATGCAACTTAGCTAACAGTTCTCTTTTACCTTCCCGGGATTAACTGACCATCATGGTTTGATTAATTAATTTGCCAAGTTCCCGAGCGCAGATCAGTAGTAATGGATGAACTTTGATAGATATAATCTGTTTCGAGTATGTGGGTCAATTTGCAGAAGTCTGTAAGCTTATTATCACAGTTTAATGCACTCAGTTATTTCAAGTGGCGATAGTGTTTTCGTGTCACAGAGTTTTTTACGCGTTTGTCTATGAAGTTTAGAAAAAAATCTATGTTCTGAATTCAAACGCATGCGTAACCTGTAGGGGATTATTATCAAGTGCGTGTTATAGTCTGTAAACGTTGTGTTTGACGCTTTGACCCGATTAAACTGCCAGAGCGACTAGTGCCAACGGAATTCTTAGCTCGGATGTCACACAGAATCTATTTGATGTGGATTGAAGTGAAACTTGAGAATCATTGCTTCCAACTCCGAACAAGAGCTATAACAAACAAGTCAGTCATAGCATCCGGTTTAGGAATCGAAGCCTGACCATATTGTGAACTGGATTGGTTGCAACAAAAAATATCAAGTACAAACAAGATAATTCCCCTTCAAAAGAACGTAAAGCATAAATGACACAATTATTCCACTGTCGAGGTGATTTCTTTTAGGAGATGGACACCTCAGACCCCCCCCATCGCAACTAAGCAAGAAAAGTGTGAGATTACTTTGAATAAAAGCCATTATGACACCCGCTTCGGATACTGTGCGGCTGATACCACATTTTATGTTTGTTGAGACGTTTTGTTGCTACTGACTGTTAATGAACTCAGTTACTCAATGTTCTGTGCTATTTCAGGTACATTAACAAAGTGGCTTACAAGGACATTTTCCTGTGTGCCAGAATGTTCAATTAAACATTATGGATTGCAATGAGTGTAGGCCGTGAGGCTGACGTACTTTATACATGCAGGCTACGCGTAGATAAAGTGAATGCAGCCCAAATTACTGTCGTGTACTACCACTACTCCACAGTTTAAAATGTAAAATAACGACATTAATGCCACTGGCTCATGTGTGATGAACAAGTTGTTGATGCTAATGGCGTGAAACAACCGGAGACGTTTGCAACCGATTCAGTCAGTCTGAATTTCACATTTCAGTCCATTACCTGTAATCTTTCGGAAAAACTCAAATCAGTTATGGCCCTGAATCGTATTCGTAGGGTCCTGATTTTTCTTGGGGATTCCATGGAATTCGTGAGAGTTGGTCTTCTAAGAAATTACCATGAGGAGGTACTGATAGGATATTATTTCACTGTGGACTAGGTACTCTGATGAGTTTCGTTAGAGAGACGTCGGAGACATCTAGTCCAGAACAAGCAATGTTAGTCAGATGTGTTAGTTGAGTCTACAAATGTGCATATATTAGCTGTTTCAGTCGGTCCAATTATGAAAAGTTGATATATGTTGTAAGTTATACCCAAACGCCTTGAAAAGATTATTTCAACACCAATACTTTATCAATTACACAGCAATGCGGACATCATATTTATTAAGGCTCCTGTTGAGTATTCACTGACTCACTAAATTTGATAAGTTATGTGTCATCTTCTTATCAACAAAACAAACACCCAGTGTGTTAGGCGCAGGAGGATAAATAAATGGAACCGGATGTAATTTTATGTACATATAGAATGTGGATGGCCTTGATGTCATTCTCAAGACGAGTATCACAACGCTCTAGAACAGATACATCTGTCAGCACGCTTAACCATGTTAGGAGCGGTTCGAAGTTGGCAGTTTCAAATGGACTTGGGAACATTCAGAATGATAATCCTTGCCTCCAACAGGTGTTCCTTTTAAGAAAAATATGCAAGCAGATTGGGCTGCATGATATCTTCGTCGGCGTAAGCAATGTCTATCGTGTATGGTTAGGCCCCAGAAAAACTCCTTCAAAATAGCCGATGATATGGCCAACCACTGAAAGAATGAAACAGTTAGATGTAATAAACCTTGCTGGTGTCACATCATTTGTCATAGGAATGACAGTTAACATAACAAGGTCTCCGTAATGTCAGGAAATAACAATGAAACAGCCGCGTTAACAACAATAAAACGTGTTAGCTGACCGAATCAGTCTTGATAGTTACTTTTCAGCACACATGACATGCTTTTCCTTCAGTTTCTTTGTCTCTAACTACTGAAGAACTAATCACGCTGTAATACAGTATAGAAATTAGTACAATCGTACTTGCAGCATTGGACAAACTTGACGGCTATCATGAAGGTCGTGCCCACGGTTGATTCCACTGATTTTCACCCAGAAAGTTGATTGGTTTAACCCGCCACGTTTGTTCACTGTACCATCATCCAGCTCACAAAGTTGAATGTGATCAACTGGGTAACTGTCAGAAAGATTCCCCAGGCTTTTTTACACGACCGATATCGCAGCCAATAGGGTTAATGTCGAAACAACCTTCCAACGCTCCCTTGTTGGTCACTGTGATTGCCTGTTCGTAATACCCTCTCTCATAGGCTTCTGAGTATATGATGACTGTATTTGGATTTGTAGGATCGGCATAACCTGACAAGTAAATGGGGACGTACAATAGCTATGCGGTTTGCAATATAAGACGAACTTGTCATTTTTTCCATGACACCATCACATTAAACAATGGTGTGACTCGTGGATCTTTATCTAACAGTAGTTGTATTACACAGGTTGAATAAATTAGTGTTTATCTCTAAAATGACTATCCTATATGTCAGCGTATTCGGATGAACATAGGTGTCCCGACTGAAGAAGATAGCAAATTCTGTTTGAAATCTGAGATGATGAAAACCGCGCCCACAAACATGTAATTGACATACGGACGCTCTATTTCCAAAAGTCCTTTCATACACTTTCAGCTACCAAATTTACAATTTCCTTTAAATCAAGAGGTTGGTCGGTTTTTATCTCGATTTGCTTGTCAGGACCATTTCGTCTTGCCACCGAACATCTTCTTGCAGATCTCTAGCCAACCGTAATGGACTATCGCTCTTCGCTAATTACGTCGCTACCGATAAGTTCAAATTCCAAAACACCTGAACCGATTAGCAGAGACTGTACTCAGGTTTCACTTTGAATGCATGCCAAAAGTGAACTAAAGAAAGAAAATTTCTTTCCACTTTGTGTGTTGTAACAAACAAGCGGACCAAACAACCCACTAAACGGTGTAACAAACTTCACACACTGTTCATACGAACTTCGAACATGTTTGAAGGTGTCTTACTGCGGTGCTTTCGTATTGCCTGACCGTTTTCTGTTTACCCGGCCATTATTGATTGATTGTAACCATCCACTAGGTACGCATCGTATGTGAACACCCAAATACAGTGTTCCATTTAAGCTATAGACTGATTCACTTAGGAGTTTATGTCGGATGTGGACCCAAATTGGCCTGGATACCATCAAGCTCAGTCAGCTGGTCTGACCCTGTGCAGTTAGTGCAAAAATTGAATCAATATCACAGAAGCTGCGAGCTGCGTGTCTGAGTTGTGGTAAACCTCAAGATTGGTGGGTAAATCCTCAACTACCGTGCAGACACTGAGTTAAAATGTGTAAACGGTGGGAAAGTTCTATTTAGTTAAAACTTACTGTTTGAAACGAGCGGTGAGAAAACTTGAATTTGTCGTTTATAAGGTTGAATTGTTATCTGACGACACCATATAAGTAACCGGTTTTTTGCCTGATTCCCATCTATACACTCAGGTAAACCGTCTGGAAGCAACGAAGTGCGTCATATACTGACGATAATTTTCTGCAGTGAATGTCATTGAAATCACGCGATTGAGTGTCCGTATTGTTTGTTTGTTCATTCAAACACCAACCCCAGGCGTTAGAGACGTTGGATGGAGAGTTTTCCGTTCCATTGGTTATTCAGTACTGACGAGCTAACACGAAATATTAGCATCCACAAGCGTTTATCGTCTAACTGTTTCGTGCAGATTACAGTAGGGATTAATTAGGTTAAGAAAGAAACATTAAACCATCACATTAATAAAGCGTCTCTCAAGTCAACGACACAATTTCAGGTAATTTATTACAACTGAAAGACAGAAGCTGCGTCTGATATCGGAAAAACTGTTTGATTAAATCCACTACACACACGCGCGTCAAATAAACTGCCCACCCACTGGGCTACGTGCAATGCAGTAGACTCTTCTCATCAGCGGAAAATTTGTGGCATGATCGGAATAAGTTAAGAATTATCCAACCACAACCATCACACAGATGTAAAACATGGCATTCGAAATCACAAAATGCTTCCCTGACGGAAGTTCGGCAGGTTACTAACACCCCTTGAACATGAATTTTCCGGGTGACAAATTGTACACAATTTGGTTTCATCCTGACTATTCTGCAGCTAATCGTGCTCACAAGCCCTGACCGTGAATACTGCTTATAATCCGCACGCAAGCATCCATCTCCTAGTTCAAACCACGTTGTGTTCCGATGTGGTTTGGACGTTTTTGGTCAACATGATGCTCATTCTTACTTCGTTCCTCTTACATCGTCTGTCACACATTTTGGTGTGTGCGTGTTTAAATTGATTGTTTTCAGTGACGCACTTTTAATCTGCAAATTAAATGAATTAATTCACTTGGAAACACACTCATGTGTATTTGACTTGAACGCATAGTGGTATATGAAGAAGCATGGTGACAGAGTATTGATTTTCCAAGTCGCTTCTCTAAACCAGTTTTGCATTAACACAGTGTGCTGGATTCTTTTAGGCAAATGTAACTGATTAACGTAGTTCGGGTATTTATTTTCGTGACAGTTAAAACTTCCTCATTCAGTTTGGCTGTCTGGCTAAACACTCTCTGACCATTGAAGTTGAAGACCGCGTTCGTTGAAGTACTCATTCAAAAGTGGATGTGTAATTGACGGATATATGCAACTACTAAGGTTTATGGCCTTGGCACATCGGTTGTCTTACACCATAGTGAACGTTTGCTAAAAAAAACTGCTCTGCTTGTCCACAAATAGTGCTTTATCCAACTTGAAGTCAAGGAGGAAGTCATTCCAACGGCATCATCATTCATTTTACGGGTTCGGTGACACACGGAATGTCACATGAGCACAGCCCAATAAGTGACTACTTCAAATGGTCTGGTCAGATGTTGAAACACCCCGCTCCACTGCTTTATTGACTTGGAGCATTGTTGTTACTGTGGCTGGAACCGGCATGTATTACCTTCAAAGAGCAACGGGCTTTTCCATTAAGAGCTGTCTAAGATGCTCCATACGTCATACGCCGCTCTCTTGCTCGCGGTGTATTTCTTGAGTGCTACACTAAGCAAGTACTTTCTGGTAATCCCGAGGTTCGTGGTTACGTGTAGTGCATGCTTACATTTGAACGCCAAAGGAAAGTGAGGTTTGGATCCACAAACTCTCTCTCCTTCTATTCATTTTATTCTCATTTTACCACTGTTTTAATTTCCTCATCAAAATCAATAAGTATCCTAGTTTTCGGCTTCAACATTTCTTTGTTAACGAACCTGCTGAGAGTGTGAACACATAATAAACTGCTCAATGTTGTGAGCACTGTTTGTCTTATGAATTCCATTTTTGTTTTCAGCAAATTTCAAAGGTCTACTTAGTCTTCTACAGTTAGTCAGATACAATAAGGCTTACAACTATACCCATTTTTCCACAAGTTGTACATCGTTTGTCTGTTCCTACTTCGAAGGGTACACATTTCCTGAATGCGGAGTGATCAATATTATGGATTCAAGTTTCACTATTTCATCATGTCGGCACTTACTTCCGTTCGCCTTCCTAGAACTTACCTCGCCAAATCCTCTGTTGTTATGTCACGCCAAAAGTTATCCTTAAGAGTGTTTGGTTTGTTTTATTTGGTTGGAAACTCTTCTGTGGCCGGATTTACGAAACGACAAATCTTTCTATAGCAATTTGGCCTACTCTGTTTTCCAATACCCACATTCATCTTGTTTGGTTGATTTACGTGATGTGACGTAGTCACTTTTCCTCATTATGAATCGATCGTTTTCTCCGAGTTGCTGGTTCCGCTAATGGCCATGAACTCATCCTTCACACCGAAACATACAACCTGGCCACTCAACCAATGACATAGCTGTTCAGGGCATGAAGTGTTTTTTGAGCGTCCGAGCATACGTGAGACCACATTCCATACAGATGCAAGAGAACATTAAGCTAGACGTATTGACTACGACCACTCCAATCATAGCAGAAACCAAAATTGTGGCACGAATTCTGATGTTCGATACTAGCATAAAGATTGGTATGTGATTAACAGAATCGATCAACAGCCACTGAAAAGTTGTGGTTAAGGGCTAAAACAGTTTGAAACGCCTCGAGCCTGACAAGATGACAATTAGCTGATAGCTTTTATGCAATGAGTCAGCCACTTCTATAAGTGCATCAGGTGCTACCTAAATTATGTTGGAAAAATATTCCTTGTAACACAATTTATGGTCCACTGAAATTATTTCGTTTGTTGAACCCACACGCACATCATATGTTGATGACACGTATGGGCACATTTTTAGTGAATGTGTACGAGCGATTGGGAAGAAAAAACTCATCATAAACACACAGTCTCACACTTACTTGAAATTCGTCAATACTTCTACATAAACTACGAC
This sequence comes from Paragonimus westermani, assembly GCA_008508345.1. Classification (NCBI taxonomy): domain Eukaryota; kingdom Metazoa; phylum Platyhelminthes; class Trematoda; order Plagiorchiida; family Troglotrematidae; genus Paragonimus; species Paragonimus westermani. The sequence goes on from QNGE01000569.1 coordinate 245,804, forward strand.
CAATTGTATTGTGAAATTTGGCGAATGAAATTTAGGAACAACTTACGGACATCTGCTCTCTGACATTTGTTGATAAATCAAAATCCCTTATCGGTTGATGAGATATGGCAGTTGATTTAGACTTTTGAAAGCTCTAAGAAAACCAATGTACTTGTGTCTTATGTGTTTCTGCAACCATTTAACTGCTAATGGAGACCATGAGTGGTCATTTAACAAACCTTCAATTCAAGTCAAGTTAACCTACAACTTTTTTACCCGAAAATTACAAAATTAAAACCAACCTAATACAAGCTCTTCGTCATACACGAAAGCAGTATTTTACACGCATAGAAAAATCCAAAACTGTTGAATTTATTTGTAAGTAAGGAGTGAAAATGCTTGAGTAAGCATTTCAGTTTTGCCACTCCAGTTCACAGTTCTTGTTCCTTTTTACTTGCTTGTCGTTACCTGTTACAGGCGATCTGATTCTGCCATACTCGGTGTGACGAATTTCAAAAAGCTTTTAAAACTCTGAAGATTATTTTACCGCATTGCTACGTAAAGTTGACATTTTAGACATCTCTCAACTAAGTGGATAGCATACGGTGTTTCGATGTTTGAAAAACGCGGTAACAGTATTTGTGGTCACACACTGTAATCGTTTATGAATCTGGGTGATTTCTCCCAGTACGTGGATGGCGGATGCTGTAAGATAGCTTACGCATGAAGATTTGGGTCTATTGCAAATGCTGTGTAATGCTTTTCTGCTGCAGCCCTACTTCGTCAGGCTATAACAAATAACGCGTTATATTGCCACCTAAATTCAATAACATAATTTAAGCACCCTAGCTTCACGTTGCTTCCATTTGTACCTTAATTCGGGTTGCTCGTTTGTGTCTCGCAGCTGAACTTCTGGCCTTACCGTCAACCATGCTTATAATACAGTTGTTGATGACTACAAAAGATAGAGCACAGCTTGGTTTCGTGTCTTTCACTTTTCACTCAATTTCGAATTCCACAATGGGTATTTGGGATCATCATCTGGACACCAATTTTACTTCCGCACCGTGAAGTTCACTTCCAATTTTAATCAATAGAGCCTGAAGCTTTTTATCTTCCCAGATTCTTTTTTAATCGATGGTATATCAGACCAATTAACTGTCAATCATTAGTTAACTTAAGACCAGGGTGAAATTACTGGTTGATTTAAAGTACTGTTCAACAGAACATCACAGGTTTGTTAAATTTGCTCTCTAGACCAACGAACACCCATTGGTTGAACAAGCGGTGGTAGTTGTGTGGAAACCGTGATTAACCGGTCTATGTTTATCAACATTTTCGGGTACGGTTAATAAACGGGAAGCAACTGATTACTCTGCTTTCACTCCTTCAATCAGAATGATGTTGAGCTGGCATCACATGTAGTCATTACTGTGATCAACCGAAGGGACAAAACTATTTCAGATATGCTGGGCAAAAATATTTTAAACTTCGTTTTTCCAACCTCTAAAAGAAAAGCGACACCAAGACTTGAGAACGTGTTTGCCTTAGTTTTTAATGTGATAATCCAAACGCACACAGGTGTGTTATAATTATGTACGATGCTGTTGTCTGAAACAACATGCGGTACATTACTTTGATACGCCAATGGATAAACGTTAGTATATTTTGGAGACTGCCTCAAAAGTTGCCTACAAATATTTTGCAGGCAAACAAATGTTCGGTTATCTGCTTCGAAGTAAAATCGAACGCCAAAACCCAGTATTACCGGAATGAAATCTCATAGACTTCAGTATTACTCCCAAATCTCCACATGAACGTCTGTAGAAAGATACGGAATTAGGTTAGTGTACATAAAATCTGCCGCCAACTTTTAGGAAGTTGGTGAAAAGGCTGTCATTTACAAGAGGTTTCAGGCTTTCAGCTGCCAAACATGTTGAATGCATAACAGTAAATGGGGCTTGTAAATTACTTATCTGATCCCAGTGGATTATTGGACAAAATCTTAGAAGATAATCCGAGATCAAGCAGAGAAATCAACGAACTAAATGATACAGACGATGTACCCTGACACATGTATGTTTCAGGAAGTTAACTGTGCGCTACAAACAAGCGCACCTGTCGTATAAGACAGTTTGTTCATTCTAATCAAACTGAATGATTCAATATGCACTATAAGAAAATACTGCCCTTAATTTTTATTGCGTATAAATATGTACTGGAAAGACTGTTGCTAGACTCCCACATTAAACGTCCACCTTGTTCTGCATCAGCGTAGGACAAAGATAGTAAAAATGTACACATGAAGTATGCTGTTGGAGACACTTAAACAGTCTGACAAAAACTCAGGTTAGTGTTTCGAAAGAGTTGTTAAGCGGTAGTGATCACGGTATAAAAGACATGTCAAGCTGAATGTCGAATACAGTGTGCCGATGTAGTGCGGACACCAAGATGTGACACGTGGTATCTCGGACATGTGTAGTACTTCAGTTTGGGAAGCTTTATATATAAAAAATTTATTTTGAGTTCTTTTAAGAATACAAGGACAAACAGAAAGGATCAGTGGAACGGAGAAGTATTTTCTTGTGTAGATAAAATACGAACATGCAGTTAAGAATCATACATCTTTTGAAAATCTTCTGATGGCCGGTACAACTACGATAGTTCTCATCATCATCATCATCATCATCATAGACAGCAATACATCAGTGGTTCACANAGTTCTTGGGATCGCAAGAAAAAGTTCACCTATGTAAATTGTTTTAGTTTTCATTACCGAGGTTGTTTAAACAGTGGAAGAATACATTATTGCATTCAAAGTACTGGGAGGAGCACAGGTATCTTTATATGAAAGATCAGCCGCAACTGACTACTGATCCGACAGTACAGATGAAGAACCAGAATAGTGATCTTAGGTTACAATTTACTTTTGCCTATTGTGTTATATATGATGTGATTTCGCATGAATTTCTGAACTTATCATGTTAAATAATCAGCACACAGTTACCTTTATCAGCCGGACGTTCGGATTACACTTTGAAGCCTTCTTTCTGGTTTCAAGTCATTAACTGGAGGTTCGATCAGTGTCAAAATACAGTTGCACATGTGGTTCACTTCTCTGTTTAGATAGGTGACTCGAAGCGTGCATTGAAATCGACGCACACAACATGAGGTGGCGTTTGGAAACAGTAGTTCTTTCAAAGGTGGAGTTAGTACGCGGGTCATATGATTACCTTATAGTGGTCAGCAGCTGGCCAGAATCTGAGCAATTGTATGAAAGTGTCTTTTAGTTTTCAGGCAGTCCACTTTTGTAGAAATTAACGCAAAATTGAACACTGTGAATTAGGTAGCATGCTATTTTCTAAATCACTACTTCTGAATCCATGTCTATTAGGTCTGTAATCAAATGAGGCCCAACAACGCTTCATTTTCTGACTGTTCACCTAACTATACATCACTCAACGTGGACAGGTCAGCTCAGTTTTAACATCTTGTCTCCTAATGCAGTACAAAAATTGATTTCAATTTTAAAACCACACACATTCTTGAATCGGCTAGCTTAATTTGTCTTTGAAAACATTTTATCGGGTTATGGCTTAACAGTATCAAAGTTGAATGTTTTCATCTTGACATCTGAAAACGAACAAGATCACTTCTTGGAAGTTTTGGTATTCCATTTAACCACGGTATCTGTGAATCGGTGAATAAAAGAAAGGGTTGTGTGGTGTTTATTCTTGAAACTACCCATCGATTACCTAGTGATATGAAATTTCCTTTGGCTTTACAACGGTTCACGTCATGCAAGAGCCTGGATTGTACTCCCTAGAGTAATTTCCATGCTATAAGTAGTTTTCGCTTCAGATCAAATAGGTTCATTATCCAGTTCACCAGAATGGAAAAGTTGAACGAGAATTTCCTCGTAAGTCTAACCACACACATGTGCTATGGTATCATCAGCCGGTGTTTATTCAACAAGTATACAACGCATGTGTAACTACGGCTAAACAAATCAAATGTCCTCACTCATCTGACCGTTAAAATTGTAGTTAAACGGGATTAAAAACGGTAATCGTTGAAATTGCAGGAAATTCTTAATCTTATGTAGAAGTGTTCGATTTTCAATAAATCCCAAGATGATCGTATTTTCAGCGAATGTCTCAAGAAAGTTACAGTGAATTTCTCAAGTCTTACGTTGCACAGATACAAACTCGTAGGCTTTTTAATGATCAGCAGAACCCGAAACTTCTGGTGCTTTCGCATAAATACCAGATAAGTGCTCACAGGCTTTCAGTATGAAGAAACGCACGTTGTTCAGGTTAACTGGTCAAATGAATTGAACGCCTTCTCGTAGAACAGTCTATTAACAAGCAGAGTGTTAAGTCCGAAAATCTTCGGAAGTGGATCATCAGCCAATACGACGTACAAGCCGTGTATATCAGCACAGACCAAATTTTCTTGTGAGATCAAATGGCTAGTACAGTTGTGGCTTTCCCCCGTCTAATGGTACACTGCTGATTCTTGAACATCACTTCACCTGATTTTGAATAAAAGACTGTGATGTTCAAACATCTGCACTGGAATTTTGCTCACCAATATTGATTCAACTTTCGAAAAACCACGTTTTATTGTAAAGCAGCTTTTTCCTTCCACCTTTCAAGTCAGAGACTCTTCAAAAAGCAAACCATGATCGGGTTTCGTATAGAAAACAAATCCTAGTTTTATCTTCAATTTCTTTTCCATTTTCTGTCTATTTCCCTCTACCTTTCTATGTAGGTAACTCTATGCACCGTCGGGTACGGGGACACAGTACCTCGAACCTGGATGGGGAAAATTATCGCTGCTTTCTGTTCCCTGGCTGGTATTTCTTTCTTCGCTTTGCCTGCTGTAAGTTTATTGTTATACCACTCTATCTTCTTTTCGAACTGCTTGCTTTTGTCCTCCAAATTTCCAAATAAAATATATATCTTTTTCAGTCAAGCTGAATTTCATGTGATACCGGACTGGCATTGAAGTCGTGAGTATGTATAGTTGCGATAAACCACTTCCGGCTGTCAATTAATTCGATTAAAATACTGGAAACGCTCATGTAACAAAATGGTTTGAATAGTTATTTTCAAGAACATAATTTTTTGGAATAAAACATCAACCTACATTCTCAATCTCGAAGTACCGATGAGTTACAAATACAACCGTGCCAGTTCATCAGCCTGGATAAAATGTGAATGTCAGCACCTGCAATCCGTTTTATTTTTTCAGACTAGTTTCATACAGGATTCATTGAAGATTAGGCGGCTGTATGAAATAAAATGAGAACACGTCTAGAAAATTTCAGTTCTTATCAGTTTTCATGTAAGAGCTCATTTATGTTTGAAACCGATTGACCGTAATGAACTCAAATGCTCTGTAGATGTAAGATCTCTAAAGTCAAGGGAGGATGTCCACCGTCAATACAGACATTTACCGAACTCCCCCAAAAATAGCATAGCTTATAACCGGATCGAAAACTTTCTAAATGTACGATCGATTGAGGCAAGGCAAAACTTACATCCGTTCAATTTCTATAAGATTTGTAGATCCTTTTTGTATATATTACAATAGTGCTAATTATTGACATACGTCATAATGTGATTTTTATTCGGAGTGTTTTCAATCTGTGCCAGTGAATATATGGAGTTAGTTGCTGCTTCAAGTAATTTCGTGTACAGCAGATCCACGTCAAACAGTTGTTGCGAGTGACTGTCACTTGTTTAGGCTGAATGCATCAATCATTAGGTTTATCGACCTGCAGTGTAAGTAACGCAGTTAAAAGCCAACAATGAAACTTAAATGGTTAGTTCCGCGACTACCCAATAAGAGAAGCATTGGAATTAGGTTGAAATTTATTTCACTCCAATGATATGTTGATCCATATTTGCTAAATGGGTTGATCATGCTATAGTGTTAATTTCATAAACATAAAAAGAGAATGGAAAATAGTTAATCAGCATACTAACGAGCCGGTACAAGGTTCTGGTTACACACATATTGTGTGTTGCTAGCAGTCTGATCATTTCACGACAATTATTCAACAGGCAACCTGCTTTAGGAAGAACGTAGCTTTAACAAGCTTGGTTAATTCTCATAAATCGAACAATAACCGACCGTCAGTAGTATGCTGGTTACAGAAAGACCCATTTTCAGCTGGAAGACACTTCTCCACAGCTATCGCGCATGTTCTAACATGCTTATGAGAAGGTAGGTTGCATAAACTGTGCACAATAATGTGAATGGAACGAGCTTTTAAAGTTAGTGTAGCATCCGCCAAAAGTGGCCAGGTTTAAAATGTGCATGCCCTGATCAGCATACACAGTTGTTTTACTCTTTATAAAGATTTTCAAAAAGTATATAATCGTAATAGGCTTTCATGCGCAAGTTTGTGTGATCAATTGAATGTACCACACGCTGTGATTTCCGGGCTGTAGCCAGACATTTTTAAAGGTGTAACACAACAATACGGTTACCATGTTGAGGCAAACAAGCAGTAGTTGCAAATGGATGGAACATTGTCGATGCGACCAGATAAAGGAAACGTGCCATTCAAGCATGAAAGTGATGTTTGCGCTCATCTCGCACTAGAAAGTTATGGTAGGTTGTGGGTTGTTCTATTCCGTCAAATAATCAGTTTCAAAAAATATATTCAAATCAATGGACATCTGAGTTCAGCAGTGAAAAGTAAAAGAGTTTAAACATATATGTGGTTCACGATTACGTGTATCTGCATTGCATTTTTGCTGAACAATGGTCTATTCTCCAAATTGAAAGTGGTTTGTTTATATATGGGTGAAGTACAACAAAGCTAAACAATAAACTTTTTAAGATATTCCGTTTCTTCCTAGATGAGATGCTTCCTGGAGCATATGTGAACTAACAAGCGTATCTTGCAAATGCAACAACCTATCTCATTCATCATCAGATGACTACATTTTCTTCTGACTGTCACAAATTTAGGGCTGAACGTTTGAAAATCCCACAGGATGGCTATACTACCACTTTTCAAAACAAATGTTTCAGCTCCTGCTTGATGTACCCCTATATGTTTCTGTGCTGAAATTCATTAGATTACGATGTTCAGGTGACAAGCCACCTGAAGACGTTTCAGACATATCAATAAATTGAAGCGGTTACTAGAAGCACACAGGGCTGAATCTGTTGCATGCAAGTGTTGAGTCTAGTTTTGGCCAAAATATCACATCCATTTGAGAAGTCGCGAAACTTAGTCCATTAGGAATGTTTCAACAAGCATTAGTTGATCAACCTCGATCTGTAGTGTTCTGTGTAATATTGGTGGGTATAAGCAACTAGCGGACACTTGTTTGAAACGCCGTAATAGAATATTCTTCTCTCTGTTAACTAATACAGATTAAGATGAATTACTACGGTAAATGCTGCAGCCCACAACTCTGAACCAAGAGTCATTTCATGTGAATTCAAATTTCATATTGTCTATAAGAATTCCCTAATTATGCCCAGAAGTTATCAATGCTGTGTAAATGAGAAACGGCAATTCGAAACGGCAATCTTACTGATTTCATTTCAATTGCTGATATGTGTGGCACAGGGAATCCTCGGGAGTGGTTTTGCACTCAAAGTCCAGCAACATCAACGGGAAAAACACCTGATACGCAGGCGCGTTCCAGCAGCTACCCTCATTCAATGTTTATGGCGATGTTATGCAGCCGATCCGAAATCAGCTTCGGTTGCCACGTGGAAAATGCACCTGCGACCGATTCGCAAGCCAGTATGGTAAGGGTGATTAAAAGTGTACAGGTTACTGTTATTGAGTGGTTGCCTGAGAGATGAAATAACGAGATCAGGTGTCATTATTCATTTGTGAACTATGTACTTGCTGGTCAAGTTTCAAAAATGTTCAACAGCTTATACTGAACCAACGTTTCATAGTCTGATTAAATGACAAGGTCGTACATACTTGACACTACCAAATATAATAGTCGGCACGTTACAATCAGTATCAGTTCTTGTACAACGCGCTGTCAAAATCACATATGTACACCATAGGTGAGATAATCAGGTAATCGTCTTACAATGTAGTGCGACGTCATTTTTCCGGACACGAAAATTAGCAGTTCTGTACGCATTGAAACTGTTAGCCAAACTGATATGGAAAGAGCCATTTTCATTTATTTTTGAACCGATTTTTATTCACTAATAAGCTATTCGAAATCTCTACTAACATCTGCTTGAAGGAAAGACAACTCGATCTCAGGTTACACAGTGTAAACACGTGTATAAGATGCGGATCCAACCAGTTCTACGCAATTACCAAATCTGTGATAACGAGAATAGGTTCGAACGCTTTTCAGTATGATCAGCACAGATGATTTTTCGCACTTTTGGTTCATACCACAAAAGCCCATATTACCAAAATGTGTCAGGCAGTATGTGACTAAATAAGGTTCCGTTCGAGGATAGTTATGTAACCTCAGGCTGTACCTCATCTACTTCATCGTTCGGAAACCGGAACGACATTTTGGAAGCACGACCTCGAACAATTGGACCCCAATTGTAAAACATCACCCTTTGCCCAACAAGATTTTGGAGAGCATGATGAGAAACATGTGCATTTAACTTAGAAAAAACTCATCAGACTCAAAATGTAGCAATACATTTTCTCGTAGATTTCCAGTATATCGCAATTAGTATCTTGACAGTTTTGATGAAGAGTTTCCCATAATGTTTCGTCTGTATACGTTAGTGCTAACGTTACACTTGGGCCGCTTAAGAGTTCCAACTTGGGCGCCCGATCCTTGAAATCTCTTGACAGACTTCTTTTGACAGTGAGTAGAGTGTCAAAATTCTGAAATCCTGAAGTTATTTTCGGCTCAGCAGTTAATAAACTTGTCCCATATGAGCGTGCTGTTTCTTTCAATGTTTTCAGTCCACCCGGAGTCCAGATGTTCAACAGCTCATCCTCTTCGAAGATCTCAGTCAATAGCAATGACTTGTTAAGCCCTATAAATGGTGTCATCAATTCAGTTAACGCTGCCGGTAACTGCTCCTCTCTGAGACTATTTTTGCAGTGTACATACCAACAGCAAAAATTAGTGTTGGGTTCATTTTTATTGCATTCTTCCGAACAAATGCCAACAGACTATAAACCTGTGAAGCTAAGCCGATCATGAAATACTGAATAAAATGACGTGGGAAAGGCGAGTATTATATAACTGGAAATTTTGACCCATCATCAATTGTTTATTTGAATTAAAATTGTGAAAAACTGTCTTATAAAACTGTCAGCAACAGACAACCCAATGGTGCACAGGTGTCGCGTGGGCATGCGAAGAAAAAGAACTGCTGACGATGATGAGATCGATTTCTGGGGATGGCGGCCATCTTGCCAAACCAGGTTTCACATGCAAACGCATGAGGTGGTTGTTAACCATATGCACAGGTACAGTGCGATTCTCAGTTTCAGTGAACACCACGGTTGACTGTATTGATGTGAAGCATGTATGTGATTGTCTGTGGTTATGTACTTTTATCTCCAGTTTATCGAACGTGACTTTGGAAAACGTTTAACTTAATCTATCGAATCAATTATTTCATGTGTGTAATGAACCCTGATTTTTTCAGGGCAAGGTAACGAATTCTTCATACGTTTGGTTATATCGTGTTTGTCTATTTAGTTTCGAACTTGTACTCATTTCTTCGTGAGCAGTAAACCCGTTGAAAACTGGATAAAGTCACTTTCAACTTTCTCTACATCTCTTCAGCCTGACCGCATCACACTCACTGACGGAACGCGGTGGATTTTCACGGTTTAGCAGATTTTCCACTCTCAAACGACGCACGGAAAAGATCTCAGTAACTACACCAAGTGGCCTGAGTGGTTGTTCCGGACCTGATCAGGAAGAGACACGCCGAATCTTGCCTAGCGAATATAACAGTCCCCTTGGACAAAAATCTGTTATCAACGAGCAAGCAACTGTTGAGGAATGTGAACTCTCTGAAACATCGGTCGGAATCAGCAAGTAAGTACGAAATTCCGATACATTACCTTAAAATTTGTTCATAGAAGGACGTAAACATTTGTCTTTTTTAAGATCGGGGTTTTCTAACGTACTTTATCATGTTTAAACTGTTATTACTGTGTTTCACTAACTTTGCTGAGTACAAAAAGCACTGCTTGCTGCGGGGAGATGAAAATTGCATCACAAACAGCAAACGAATGAAAAACCGTAGGGGAACAGTCTTTTAGAACTCGACTGTCGAATCACTACCAGTGGGTCGCAGTATGCTTATTTTGAGTACCGGAATGGGATGGTCAGCAAATAAGTGAGTTTTCGCGAACACTAGGTCCTACTGACTGCCAATGTGATGATGGACAGATGTTTCGACCCGTTCACTTCATGTTGGTATCAGACTCTTTGGACCACTATATCAATTTGACCCCGTTTTCTAGCGGTTGAGTGTTTAAACTGCAATCCATGCCTATTAACGAGTCACAGGTTCGATTCCACGGACGTGCGTCGCACCACTAAAACTCAGCTAGTTCGAAACACCTGTCTGCCACTTTGCCAGTGGTCAGTGGGAACAAATGCGTGAAAGGTCCTTTATTCAACCTTTTCTGGTGTTGCGGTAGATGCTTGCCGGTTGGCAAGCCAACCACAAAAGCCGACTGGTCGATTTCAACATACGGGTGAAAGGAGGCGCAACAGCTAAGAAGGATAAACAAGTAAGGTGTTACATACATCAATTTATGCAGTATGAAGAAGGAAATAAAACACATCTGCAGGCAATTAGTTTGTAAGGAGACGCTGATAGCAGGTGGCACATGAGGTCGTAAAAACTGCGCACACGCAGACGGACGCTTATACCCAATTCATGCTCGTTACAGTACAGACGTCAGTGTAAACTTATAGAGAACGAGATTACGCACTCAATCGATAACGTACGGATCATCTGAATCAAGTGTTTCAAATAGCCTTGAGAAACATCTGAGGGGAATGTGTCATTTTAAATGTAGGAAGGTATGCCAGTATGCCAGTGAGCTGAGCGCAGTTCCACTCCAGAAAATGACGAACATTAATAAAGAAAATTTCGTGTTTTCTTCAAGTTAACTAGCAAGTGTCCCGATAGTTTTCTGAGACATGATCAGAAGAATAATCTTAAATAATCTGCTGTTCAATAGATGATTTTATCATGTTGCAAATGAAACTATGAACAGTGAAGATGGGACACAATCGAATGCTACCTGACTAGGAAACAAATTTAACAGAGATACTTAAGCAATCTAAGCGTTAGGGAATAAGTAATTGATGGCTGGTCATCATGCTTCAAGAAATTCTAAGAGATTCACGAGCTTTACAAAAGGTAAATTCATCCTCAGCAAGTGTTATCAATTGGACATCGTGGACATGTGATTACTGATAGACTTTTCAGCTGGGGCTTTTTGGTAGGACGTTTTAAACGGGTGATTCGTTTCTGCTGACGACAATTCACAGTGCGTATCCCTACCCTGATCGGGAGTCAAGCAGTGACCAACTTGTTCATTAGTAAGCTCAAGTTATGTTACCACTCAACTTGCACTAGAGTATCACTCAGAGAAGATGAGCTGGCAATCCAATAACCTCTAGTGTGTCCGAGGGTTCATGAAGTTTACTAACTAATTCTAGGATGTGATTGTTCTCTCTTCAAGCAATACGATTTTTACGTAATTTTCCCCAAGACTCCCAGTTTTCAATTTTACAGCTCCTGAATACTCGGACAGTAGGAACAACATTAATAATAGAGTCTATTCAAAATGACTACAATGTGATTAAAATCCTGTATCTGAACTATTTCAAAATTCATTCTATGTCGCGGCATTTATTGTAATCATTGTTTGAAATCAATTTATTAGAAAAATGAATAAGCCGAAAGTTCACTTGGAGATTTTTCGCATGCGGCAACTCTCCTGCAGTCTGAGATGGAACTTTTAAACTCACAAAGGGGTGCAACGTTTTAATGTATGATAAAGATGTTCAGATTTGCCAACGTTTTAGAGTACGACAGGAATAAAACTTTCGCCGGAATATGGTTTCCAGTTTACCAGTGGTACATAAGCTGTGAAATTATGTTAGGTGAGCAAAATAACGCAATGTATCTGATGGGTGTACTGGGAAAATGTTATGAACCGTTAAATGTGTCTTGTTCTGTACAAAGCGTTGCTCTTATGTTTTAATCAAAGTATGCTTCGATTAACATGTTCAAACTATGAAATATACTCGTAAATAACAACATAATCGCCTCCAAATATGACTCCATCTCACAACATGTGATTGATGGAAAAAAGCACTCAAGCGATCGAACGGATTTGACAAACACCACTCTAAAATCAGAGCCGATAAACGAAAATGTTTTTCTCGGTTGAATAAATGTAATAAATAGCGTTGTAAAATACTTTGACAAAGGCCAACCTCTCTTCCGATACCTCATTCGCGGGGTGGTTCCGACAATTAGCTCAATACGTCCGTCTTACAGAATATCATGCAATCACATTACATTGGAATACTTAACAACGCAAAATTAGTCAAGGCAAGTAGAGAAAAATATGGATGTACGGATTTAACGTGGGTGGGTGCAAACTGTAGGTGAATTTCAATGAGCCGACCCTTGTTTTACCTAGGTGCGTGAGTGTATCATCTAGGAAATCATAGCGCACAGCTATAAAGAACACTGATAAGTAAAAATGCGCAGAAGAGACACAAATTTGCAAAATATGACGGTGTGCAATAAGACAAAAGTAAAACAGTTGATGTTTCGCGTGATTTTGTAACATGTATATTGGTTTGCAAAATCCCCTACCACTTAAATTTCAGGCTGACCGCTTCAGGCGACGCTTCGCTATTGCGTACTTGGTTGAAACAATGTGAAGGCAAGTTCTTTAACGTATTTCGATGCTAAATAACTTTCTTTTGGCGCGCACATCAAGAAAAACTTGCACACAAGCCGTAGTTTTTCCAGGTAGCTATTTCGATTAAGAACCCTGGGGTAAACCAAGTGAACTCATCGGATTAATTAAAATCAGCGGGGATTGCGCACATTTTTGATGCAATACCTTGAAAATTTAAAACTGACAGCGACAGAAGTGAATACAGGAATTTTCGAATCGTAATTGGCCTGTTTTTAGTGTGAAAGCAGACGTTCGATGAATGAGGCAATTAACACAGTTGTAACAACCTTATGGTTTTGTCGTGATCAGGTGGGCGATTTACAGTGTTGACCGTTAAGTAATAAACGGGTAGGCATGAAAAATTGGCTTTCCACTAATTACTACAAAGAAATTGCTTGAAAAATATTGTGTAGACTTCTGCATCCGATGGATATGGGTAAGTTTATTAGCAGAAAACACAAAATAGACATGTGCAGTGATAAGACGAAAATTCATTTCGGAGTATCACGAGACTAACTTTGAACAGTTTGCTGCTGTTAACTTACTCAGACTGATTTGGGTCTAACTGTTCGGTTTAGATTTGAAGAATTTAATTGTGCTACAAACTTAGGAGACTAGCCGTGCTTTCTTAACCCTACAAGTAATTTGCGGTGATAACCGCTCATGCTGTTTACTGTCTGTGTGTAACATCAAACACCGTAGTAAGAATGAATAGGCCTTAGCAATCTTAATTCTCGGAATATTTATCTCGCGTACAGCTTGCTTGTCTGACGTGCTGTACTTTAAACCAAGCTTACACCGGTTGCATTATCGTTCGATTTCAACTAGCTTAACTGTGATGTACACATGCTGGTATCAAAATTTTTGAATGACCTGTAACCGGGAAAGCTCGTCAAACCAGTGAACTGTCACATAGGAATTTATGTTGGTTTCAGTATGTTCTGAGGCTCCGAACATTGTCCAGTCTGTCTCAGCATAATAATTCTTAACAAAACCAAAGTTGGTCATAAACATTCTATTGAAGGATTAGTAAGGTAAAACACTGCACTTATCAGTTTCTATTTTTTCGCAGTAATCCATACGAAGCTGACAGTTTACCCATAAAAAAATAAAATGTTTTTAAGCTACAAACTAATAACATTGTAGGTCACTAGAAAAACGACCATTGGTTCGAAACACAATCGGACATTCTTCTTCTGCCAATTGTACGCAGTTTGCAGCGTAATCCTGAGAGTAGCGATAATATAATAGTTCGGATTATCAGGGTGATTACAGATACAAACACCTGCTGCTGTGAATCGGTGCGCTATTCAGAGTGGACTTGAACTATTCACCTCTATGTTCAAAATACGTTATGACCTATCGATTCTGCGAATCAAAACAATACGGCCTTTGTTCAACACTGGATTTTCGGCTTTGTCTTGAGTAAACCGACAGAATTGT
>QNGE01000570.1:0-108748 GCA_008508345.1 Paragonimus westermani
TTCCTATGATTGTGCATGTCATCTCTCTGTAGTGCCTGCTGAAACGACCGGTACTGACATTATGGTGTATCTTTGAGGTCATGTTGACTGGAAGATTCCATAGAATGCGAAACTGTGTCTGACGCTTATGAATGCATAGCGGTAGATAAAACGTGAATGCAACGGCGATCCTATTAACAACGGGAGAAAAATCTCAGTGAAGTAATTTTCAACAGTGATGGACCAGGTCCGTAAAAATGTAGTCGGGAACCATTGATTTCCTTCCGGAAACAATAACAGGAATTCCTTACTTCTTGTTTACCAGTTCTCCTTAATGTCTAGGGCACGACACTCATTCAGGCATATCTGTAAACTGTGTGTAATTTAGTGCACTGAAAGACGAGTTGGAAAATGAGTAGTTTTCAGTAAGTCATATCAACAATCCATGCAGTAAAGTGAGCGAATGCAGATGTACGTGCACTGATTTGTTTACATGACAGGCCCACCACTCACAGCAAAAGTTATTCATGAAAAAATCATGGGGAAGTACTCGAACCGTCTTTGTTGTGATCACGCACTCTATGGCGAAGTTCCGTTTGTCCGTTACTGAAAGAAGATTCCGTCAGTGTATGCGCTTCGTGTTGACCGGGTTCATCATCTGTTTCACTTTCAGAGTAACATTCACTTGGATGCTCCCATTTTTTTCGTCCGGCGTATTTCAAAACCCAAGCGTGCCACAGTAAACCTACAACTTCCGCTGTCACAATGTCGCCGGCATTCGCTGTTAGTATATGGATCAAGAACACTCCGTCCAGTCGAAGAAAGTTCTCTACAAATGTTTCCACGTTACTTCTCACAGCAGGATCAACGGAATTATGCGATACCGAGGATGCTTTGCTAGAAGTCTCTGACCCCAGCTCACTCTTCTGTTCCGGTGGACGCAAACGGAGGTATTTATAGATAATGGCCGTACGTCGGCGTTTGGTTGCAATGCGAGTTAGCCAAACTGGGATGCTCAGCAAGGTGAGTAGCATGACCAGAGTGATCCAGAAATAAAGAAAGGTGTAAATTTTTTCATTGAACATATTGATCGGGAGTGCGCACACACCGAGGTAGAAATTTCCTTTCGTTCCTAGGTGTCTTAAGCTAATTAGACAATATGACTTTCGAGGAAAGTACAAAGTTTCTTCCCAGTCACTACCCGAAACCACACTCCTCAACATCCTTTCTGCAAACGGGAAAAGTGCTTGATTATGGCCCAAAAAAAGTTTCATGAAATACAACTGGATCACAGTGTTCATGAAGTAGGCTAACTTTATGCAGAAGTAGCTGAATACCATCCATGTACCGAATCGCTTGCTGACAAACAGGAAACTCAATACGTGGGCAAGCCTGCGTTTGAGATTAGCAAAAGCGCCGTGTCGATAGTCTCGATGAGCGAACAGTAGTGTTTCGAGCGCATGTGCAACTTTCCCAATGGACTCATTGCGTGCCGAACGAGTAGACGCCACCAGTGCATGATTTGCTTGGCTAACGAGCACATTTAAGTCTGTGCCCAAACGATTGAAACTGACACTTTGCCAAGCCAACCGTGGCAGATAAAACATGATGCACTGTATAGCTAGCATAAACGGGACCCATTGATAATAATCTGTAAAACAGAAAGACAGAAACAATGAAGTGATGAAGAACGTCAATATTCCGCTCAAGTGAGAATTGATCTTATAGGTTAGTTCTGTTTACCAATAAGACAGAAGGGACTACAGTATTTTAATTCTTGAAAAAAGGTTGCATACTGCTTTATAATAGTGAGATCAACAGAAGTCTGAGCAACAGCTTGATAATTTTGTATGCATCAGTCCGTTTTTTGCGCCGGAGTTGAAAACTTCTCTCTCACTGTCACACTAACTAGGAGCTGAGAATAATCGTCTCATAATCATGAGGCCACCTATGGTGGAAGCGTTTCTTTACGCAAAGACTAGATGCATGACAGTTTCAAATGTGTTCAGTTTGAAGGCGGCATCGCTATCTATCAGTCACATCTATCAGTAACATGCACAGACCGGCTTATTCTGAAAAATGACGAGTTGTGGTCACTTGTCACATTTTTATAATCTCGACTGACAAATTTTAGTGATACATGACCGCACTTTTGCGTATAATACCATTTAACAGCAAAAACAACATATGACGCCCGAAGGCAGTAACTGATGTTGGATAGCTACATTCGTATCTGTGAAATATACCATAACATTAGACGAATTGACAGAGGAGCAGACATTACTTTTAAGCAAACATAATACTGAATGAGATATCTGAAATGAATAGTGCCGGAAGCTCCAGTAGACAGGATTTGGTGCTTGGGTTTCCAAAGACTATAAGCTACAAGTTGGTCAAGTTATTCGTCTTTCAAGGGCACCGGCATGAAACCTTTAAATCATTACCATAAGCACCTACACGTGTGTTGTTCAGGACAGGCTAGTGACCCAAACTAGTCCATTCCAATGAAAGGAAGATTGAGTTAAACAGTCTGAATGGTTAGAATTACTTTTAGTTACGAAATATGAGGCACGGCTAACAAGTTAATGATCTAAAGAACCGGAATTAATGTAGATACGGTGAAAGAAAAAAATTTGGTCACGCATTCAGAGACTTTTGTCCAGTTGCTGTGATTTATGCCTTTAAGAATGTAAAACTTCAACAAGATTGCCGCACTATATTTGAGACTCAGAAGATTGATTAATAATCAAACTGATATGCTTCCGGATTTTTCTAAGGCGAAGTGTTAAACCAACCAAAAACACATAAGGACTACTACCTAGACACAAATATAGCAACAACCTGTGTAATCAATCGACTTTAGCGTGTGGGGGACGCTTAAGGTGAAAGGGAGTTTGAAAGATTTGCTTAAAAACTTGAAGAAGTTGTGTTATTACTCGAGACCAAAATAAAGGCTATAGATTCTTTTAACTTCAGACAGTAGCACCAGAAGTTGGAATAGTCATGCAGTGTTTTAGACATCCTTATTACATGGCATCCCAATGAGCCGTCTTGGAATAAAACCTTACTCGCATCAGCCGTGACGAATTCCTACTCTCTCATGAATAAAGCTGGGTGGATCTTTGCCAAATCGCTTCTGTTTCGGTACAGAAACATCTAGTCTAATAAGTCTGGTGTAAAGTCTGTTGATCTGTCGGAATATGTGGCCGGCTGAACTAACCCACTAATCACTAATCAACTAAATTTTGATAAAGTGATACGTAGGTCATTGATTCAAACAAACTGAATGTAAACACAATTGGAACAAACAACATAGAGCGTCCACATTGTTAATCCACGATCTGAATGAGCAATAATACATTTGTTTCAATAGCCTAAATATGATTGATTTGGTTATACGAAGAAGCGTAGAGCCAACATCGAAAACGAAGTTGTCTGCCACGCGTTTCTTCTAACACATTTACCGGAAGCGTTTATTGACTCAAATGGTCAGACTATGGTTAACCTATAAGAAGCGCACGAGTCATCAGCAAAAGTTATATTGCTTAAGAAATCCCAAAGAGAAACTTAAGGGTCTAATGAACATTCCTTGCTTGCACTAATTGCGTCCTACAGAGGTGAAGCTGACAATTTGCGAAAGAGACATAATCGTCTATCAGATTTCTCTGGTTCACATCATGGGTATTTCAAAAGGAATGTGGCTTGACTGTTCACTAATCAGACTGCAGTGTTCACCGAACTAATGATGTTTTTACTGAGAGACGCTGGACAATATTCAGTGATCTCTTCGAACAGTCTTTATTCGCAATGATACACGTGAGCTAGTGCACAGGAAAAGCGGATAGCTTATCTCTGATGTTCTGAGCTATGGTAGGCTTAGTATTTACTGACAGATGCCTGTCAGATTGAAGTCTACTAAAACGAGAAATGATAAGGACAGAACAGCAGCCATAGAGAAGAAACTATCCAAATTACTCCGTGATATGAAACAATCAGATTTCATTGAAGCACGCACCTTTGAGAGCATAACACCAACAGGCACGGTCATTCCACGCCTCTGTGTTCTCCCTAAAGTTCACAAAGATGGAGTGCTCTTAAACCCGATTCTGGACATGTACAATGCCCCGTATCATGCTTTAGCTCGGTGGCTGGTAGAGATATTGGAACCAATCAAATCACAACTGACCCCACTCAGATTAAAGGATACTTTTGATTTCGTCGACTCGGTTGATTCATTGAACATCAAGAATCACAAAATGGTTTTCTAAGACGTAACATCGTTATTCTCAAACTTGCCGTTGAGAGAAACTATTGATTATCTGTGCGCTTACATTGTGAACAGGCAACTCAACGTCGGCATTTCGATCGTGAAATTAAAAGAGCTATTACTATTCTGCACTTCAAACGTTCATTTTCAATTCAATGGAGACCTCTATAGGCAATGTGATGGCGTAGCACAGGGCTCCTACTTAGGTCCGTTGCTCGCAGACATATTCATGGTCAGACTAGAGATCAATGAACCACGTCACATCGTCGATAATTGCTGTCTCCATAAACTTTACGTAGACGACATACTTTGCCTAATAAACGTTAAAGACGACACACGGTCTCTGCTGGTTGATTTCAGTAGTGCTCACCCCAACACTGTTTAGAAATCAACAACCATCATTTCTAGATATCGCCATGCTTCGTAGAACTGAAGAATCAATTCAAAGGTCACTTCATAGAAAAAAAACGTGGACTGGCCAGTTGACCTATGTTTCAGCTTTGTTCCGTTGAAGTATAAGCGAAGTTTGGTTTGTTGCCTAGCAAACAGAGCGCAAAGGATATGCACACCAGACACATCCGATGAGTTCAAAGTGGCCGTTACTGCAAAGTTGTGAACGAAGATGCCGGGCTAACGGAGAGTCAGAAGAGCAAGGAGGACAATATTGTTTAGACTATCGCTGCATGCTATGTAGTGTAGTTTTTGGCACAATGTCTGTCCTTCTGATTGCATGTTACAATAGCTTAGAGTGTGTAATAACAACATATTGACTTGAAAATCGACACATTTAGAAACCTAAGAGCCCAGAGACCTGCAAACAATCAAAATAGTTTTTTAGCTGAGACGCCGCATAGAACGGCCGTGAGTGCTGGAGTGACAGACAGGTAGCATGTGACTATAACAGCAGTCAACTTTATGCGCTTAAAGTCTCTATACTAACAACTGAGTCACTTCACTATGTAAACTGAGTGTATGAATAGACTGATTGCCTCAAGTTGAGCCCAGAGAAAAGTTTCAGTCAACCAATCGGCGTTACACAAAGTGTGCCTTAAAAATGCCTCAGTAATGACTCACAAGCCAAATAATTTCTGAAAAGCAAAGACGGCTCTGGCTAGCGTACACTAAAGTATCTTTAGGACAGTGAAAAGGGAACGTATGAACTTATAATGTTTTTAGTAGAAAGCACGATCTAAATCAGCTACACATTCGGTGTACCGAAAGATGAACACGGAAAAAGAATGCACATTTTCTTTAGGTTTGAACCTTAGCAGTACAAACAGTTGTTCTATCAAGCGTCCGAACTTGTGTAGCGTCGTGAATCTTGGTGTTCGTTGAAAGTTCAATAGTGGCATACATTATGACAGTTTTATACAGGAATTTGAGTACTGCCAGTGTTTATGGTTTTCCTCTACATTTTGTTGACGTCTCTAGCAAATTTTAATAAAATAAACAGAAGTTTTATTGACCGAATGCTATTCAACATGGTTGGAAACGTAGGTAGAGAAGTTGCGATGTTACTACCAAATTACTGACAATTTCACATTGACAGACGTACTAGTTAGTGAATTTTTGGAAACCAACTAGTAATTTTTTGCTATGCGTAGTAGTGTTACAAAATTGTTCATGTGAAGCAACGTAAAAAAGGTTGCCACAAAACGTGACGACTGAACTTGCATATGCTGCCACAAAATCCAGTTGACATTGACTACACGTGCATGAGTTTGAGGCCAACTGGAACTGTCAACCGAACGCTAGTTAGCAAGCTAATGAACAGGAAAATCGATAAAACTTCAAAAAGCTTACTGACGCAGAAACATGCAGAAACAACTGTGCAATTGTGAGAATTTCAGTTTCTAATCTGGCTAACAGTATGTGTATAAAACTATCATGTTGTTAGTGGAAGTAGACCAGGGAACACTTTGATGTATTACTTGTGTCACTGTTGCCATCGGTGTTGTTGTTGTAGAGTTGACCATAATCTACGAATGCACACGCTAAATTCTATTTTATCAGTGACATCTTTTAAACAGTAAGTCGACATTTTATAACTAACATAAAATGCCACGCGAATTAAATCAAAAATCAACAGAATGTAAACAAACATCGATGAGTTTTTCGGAACATCTTAGGCCCATTCGACAGTATTCTTTGGAAATTCCCATAACTCAGGCCCGGAGTGGTCTGCGGCACTTAATTCGGCAGGTCTAAACTAAGGGTATATAATCAGAGTATTTACATATGTCACATACGTTGCACACTTTAAGCCTTCCCATCATTCGTGCAATCACGAAAGTACATTTGACGGTACACTTAGCCTGCGCTGTTGGTTAACAGTGTGATTTTAATTAAAAAGTTGTTCCAACCAAATAACTTTTGGCTTTGATAAAATGTCGCCACAATAACAGGATTTTATTTTGACAGAGTAATACGATGTGAATTTTTCTACGTCTTGATTTCCAGTAGCTTGTTTTCATGTTTTACTTCTGAAAGCCCCGTTTGTGCTTTTCTAACAGCAACGGAGTTTCGGTCAGACGGTGTTGGAAAACATTTTCTGCTCCAGAGAGAGCGAACGGTTTTCTATTTACGTATAAGGCATGCGATCGAGCGTATTCAAATTATCATCAGGCAAAGATGTTTGAGGGAGATATCCGGCAAGAAATTGCCAGTACAGCTACAAATGTAGGGTACAAACAAGTTCCTGTCATTGACCGAGAGATCAGTGGGTATTTGGGAAAGAATTGAAAAACCTGAGCCAAATAACTTGATGTTTGATTTCCAAAATATAACGTTAGCTCTAGTACTGGGTTATGATATGCTCGCATCACTAACTCAATCTCATTTCAACTCCCAAGAGAAATTGATGTGACAACATCAAAAATTTCGTCCAATAACTTATCAGAGGCTTGGACTATGAGTGAGGTTACGATATTCTGAAGACTGACATTCAGCTGTTGTTGCCATCTTTTAAGTCGTGTAAGTACAACACAGATTTACATTGATTAGGTTGTCCATTGTTAACTATGTACACTGTTAAAAGTGTGGCCGGTAACAAGACGAATCCTGAGGAAGGGAGGACCTATCAGATTTGCTGAAAATAGCTTTGCGCTCGACTTTAGTCACCGATCATAGATGGCACGATACAAACAACGGTGGCACATTATGCATAGGTTCCTGGGTAGATCACATGAGAACTGAAGCAAATCGATGCCAGTGGGACACATTTTATCAACATATAATATACACACACACGGTAATAAGTATGAATTCTGTTAACTGTATTTTTTACTCCTACATTATGGGAAGCAAATTGTCAACCGTACCAGTTTAGGCAATTTGACACAAATAGGAACATACCATTTGGTTAATCATTGAAGTTCGCCACAGTATCGAACCAGATCGTGATTTTTTGCTCCAACAAATAAACTGGCCTCTCTCCCAAAGAATTAACTAGCCTACACCGTGAATATGACTGGCTACTTGTTAAAACTTAGTAGTCTCCAAATTCTATCCGTTTTTACAGCTTTATGTAACAACAAGCAAAAATAGAACCACTTCCCAGAGTATTTTCAGTGAACTTTACAAATTAGACCACACACCTCAAAGTGAGGAAATTAGGTTGCTTCAGTTCTATCTTTTCTTCCCAGGAGTAAAATTCGGTAGATATTTTGAACATGTTCAGCCATCAATCTTTTCTCCATGATCACTTTCCAGCACTCGACGCTTCTTAATGCGACCAACGACGTATTAGTCCCAATGGTTTTAAACATCATAAATAGGCTTGGTAGTCTACAGCTTATCTCATCAGTAAAACGAAAGGTTACTCAGTCTACACTGGACGAAGTTCGTTGTTTGCAGAATTGTAGTGTATGAATTCGTCAACTAAGTAACTGTCATATGTTACGTGAAATAACATAGTTGGTCACGACGTGAATTTGGCTTTGGGACAGGAATCAACAGTAGCATCAGGATAGACTTCTAGGTTGGCTTGCCTAGAAAAGTTGACAAGCATTCTCTCTTGAATTTTTGTTCCAAGTTCCGGCAAGAAACACTGTACTAACATTTCGATAATTTTGCATCTGAAAGCCTTAACATGTTGATACACTGATCATATCACTGCACTGGAGACTGGTGACAAAATTACAGATTTCACGTAGGACAAATCTGTGTTGAGGTAGCGGTGTGGCACATTGTCTCCTAAAGAGAATTCGGTATCCCTGGACCACCACGGTTTGAGTAAGTTTACTTGACCACTCATGAACTATGAATGCATTCATTCAGGCAATCTCCAACTACTTGCAGGTGAAGCCAAGATGCTTAATTTCCATTTTACAGAAGTAACGCGAACACTTGTGAAGCAAATGTGAACTGAATAGAACAACAGCATCAACTTTTCCTCGGGTCACTTACACATTGGACATTTTGGCAGTGCAGGATAATTTTGTTATCGTTGAAGGCGTCTTTGCTGTCATATTTATTCAGCCTGACCACAAAAATCTTTACGTTTCCTTTGGACACAGCTGTGTTTTTTCTACAAACGAACCTAAACAAGTGGATACAAAACCTGTAAAACATGCTTACCTCGTAGAGATTTGTTACATCTACCTTCTCACAATCATCTGACCATTTGGTAACTTTGAATACTCCAACTTGCGACAAGCCTACAAAGTGCATCAAACCGTAGCCCGTAACGATCTTTACAATAAGAGTCCTCCATGTGTATGGAGTCGCCTGCGTGACCGTGTCTCGTTTCGACGTGAACTTTGCTACTGTTCATTATTCAGTCACTACTCAATTAACTCGCAATCCCTCCTTACGTCCTGAGCTAGATGCGCCAGCCGATTTGGCCACAGAACTCTGTAAAACGCATGATTTCACTACCCTCAACAAAGTCTGCTCTGTCACCTATCACTTTCACATGGCTAGAAATTTTGATTCACACCTCCAGGCAGTTCGACTTTATGTTTCAGTTAACGATGATTCCAAACTTTTGACCAAACGTGGTATCAAATCAAGTAGCATTATCGTGCGCATGGATGCTAACGATACCGGTGACAAACCACATGCCTAGAAGAGACTATGTTAAACACGTGGTTGACAGTCGTAGGTCAGGCGCCTCTTGTCGCCTTGCTTGCCGCATGGTAATCCTTACAGATGTATCAAGGCACAATGTGCAAACGTATTACAATGTGCACTTGTAAGGTGCTACATATTAGACCTGCGGCATACAGATAAATTAATGGTATGGGACCGGTGCATGTGAAAGCAGAGAGAACTGTGGATGGATGCAACATTTGTTGAGCGCCAAAATTCAAGCAATCATGTGTTGGGAGTCCACAATCGGGATCACCATGAAAAACGCCAGCTCCATTCGCACAATTATAGAGGCTCTCAAATTTACCGTTGCATAATGGATCGAGTAGGTTATTATCGTCCAAAACAATGCGCCATGTAATCGTTCGCAGATGACAAGCTGCGTTGGCAAACTGTTTCGGCTTTACTGCATCTGTTTCTCGAGTGAGGATGAATGTACACGATGTGTGTAAGGCGTTGCACCATTTTTAACGTTGTGTGTGGCAAAAAAATTTATTATGACGTCGTTCTCGAGTAGATCACCATCAATTGGTATTTTAGTGGTATCGAGAAAGCTATGGTTTTCTCAACCTACCGTCACCTGTGACAGAGATGTAAAGGAAGAAAGTTCAATACTACTAATGACTTAAAAACATAAAGTAGTTCTTAAACTGTACAGTTAATAATTCAGGAGAAATCCAATGTGGCACGAGTTGGAACACTGCGTATACTCAAAAACGTGCATGATTTAACAAAACCTTTGTGTCCCATAAATACAGTGATTAGAAAGTTAAAGGTTCCGTAAAATCGTCAAAAAAGTCGCTGGCTTCTGATGGGAAATCGGGGTTTTGACTGAGTGATAGGTTAGAATGCGCATTCACCAGCTGGAGCCGACAAGATGGCCATTGTGTTTATTTCTGAGTTGGTGGGGTAGCCTTAACGTTATTCGTGTCACTGAAGCCGAGCGTTCGCAAGTTGTAGTTTTGTCGTGCTCATATGAGGCGGCGATACACTGAGTTAGGCCGGTGGACCAAAGTTGAATTGTAGCCCTGCAAAGATTTCGCTGCGAATTAGCCCTAATTATAGTCAACATAATGTCTGCGGAATCCCTCCGAGAGGAGCTTAGTCACAAATACACATGAATGTGAATTTACTGGCTTACTGTGGGTGACGCTTGATTCGTATCAGCTCAAGTCCAGACCACTCATCAGCAGACATTAAGTGCTTCGACAAAATTATGGCCGCCACCTGTAGAAGGTTTGCGGCCTGCACAACTGAAAAAACGCAAAAAACACTCTGTTATCTAGGCCCAAACAAACGACAGTTTTGGTTGGCAAGGCAAATTTATTTTATG
This sequence comes from Paragonimus westermani, assembly GCA_008508345.1. NCBI lineage: Eukaryota > Metazoa > Platyhelminthes > Trematoda > Plagiorchiida > Troglotrematidae > Paragonimus > Paragonimus westermani. The sequence goes on from QNGE01000570.1 coordinate 10,671, forward strand.
CCTCACACCATTCGCGCTGGCTAACAGCTTTCGAAGTAGATAACATTCGTGTTGTTCTGTTTCAGGATAGTTTCAAACTGATGTACACCACTTAAAACAGTTTCCAGGATGTAAGCCGCGTTTAATTTTGAATGGTATCCAAATTAACCAAATTTCCCTCATTACCACTTACAACTCTACCAGAGCTAGTAGCCACAGCTAGATTTGGTAGTGTTCTCGGAACCATCTATTAAAAAAAGCGAGTCAGTTACTACATTTTCTCTCAAAGTGACAAGGAAAAAGCTAATTAATCTATCAGGATGTAACTCACCGTTCTCATTGTGAAGTCATCCAAGTAGTGATTCTTGTATACCTATCAGAGGCTGAAAAGCCTATTTTGAACTCCTGTAATCTGTCCTCCTAAAACTTCTACTATCTGAAAGACAACCCAAAACGGTAGCATCTCCGTCTGATCCTGTGAAGTTTCTGCATGGCAAATCACGCTCATATTCGATCGCACATCATATCCTTAATCCTGGCTCCATTTCACTTGTACTGATCAGATCACGGTGTATATCAGTACATTCCCATTCATCTTCATCTAGATTTCAATACACGCGAAATCGCCGACCAACTGGTTCTGATGTCAGCCCCAGCCTCTTTCTGTCGTTGAACGCACTGCTTGGTTGGTTTTATGAGAACAAATTTTGTAGTGGAGTAGTGGTCAGTCGAAGACACCGCTTGAACTCTATCCTCATGAAATATTCGTAACCTGTAGATACTCGGCACTTTACCCACATTCTATCTGCCAGGTATATTTCTCAACTCATCGCGGTTAATTTTATGTTTCACTGCTGTGATTCTCAATAGCAGCGAACTAGAGATAGCTCCGGTTATACCCACTATGAGCCTGCCGGTAAGGTATTAATACCTTAGAACTGGAAACTGTTCTATCGAACATTGATAGTCTGGTGCTCAAATGAAGCTAGCTAACCGACAAAAGTTAGCACATGCAGAATGTCAAAGTGCACCGTAAAGAAAGCGTTTTAACTTGTAAGAAGTTAAAGCGGTGGACGGAAAGTGAGAAATCATATACACCGGGTACTAACTATCTGGAAGAGGAGAGACACAATTGGAGAGTTTTAAAACTAAATCGTTGTAGCTAAAAAATGACTTGGCAGCTGGAAGCAACACAAAGTACCATAAATGAATGAATTAGATTCGATATAGGTACTTCAAGTACACGTAAAATGGATGAGGTTAGGTCAACAAAACTGTTGGTTACCCTATCAGAGTCCATACAGTACGTACAGTGAACGTGATTAACGGTTACTTAAAACTGAAATCTGCAAAAACGTTTTTCAGGATGCAGTATAAACCTCACACTTTCTAGACAGGTAGGTACAACGTCTCGGTGGTTGAAGAGGACTGTTTCTTAAATAATGAAACATGACCGCCATTGGCGTCCTATACGTTATCGACTTATGCACTAGGTTGTCGTTCGGAATGGGGCCACTTCAATCAACCTTATCAGTAGCTAGACTGATGAGATAAAAGAGGAACAAAGCCAGTATCCGCGGAATCATCTTGAAGTTCACCAATAATACCTCAACTGAATGCAACAGTTATGATCGGTCGGGAGTGTAATGCAAGTTGTAGGGAATGTAAGAATGTGAAAAGATCTCATAAACATTAATCATAATTGTTCGAACTCACTTATATGTCTTTCTTTGGATAGTTGTTCGAATTCCTCTTCTGTCTGTGGCATCTGTTCATTTGCTTTAATTGGAACGGTTCCGAGGACCCAGCATGCAGACTCCACATAATTTTTGAAATTGGCACCTTGTGGTGCTGTTGGCATGTGACAGGCTATAGATCGGAACAGGTAGGTCTTCGTAGTAACCAATATTGTGAATCCGAGCAACAGTATGTAGGAATAGATGTAGCTGAGACGATCGACCCAGTCGTCAACACCAATCAAAGAAGTTAAGCAGTATTTGTTATATAGACTGATGAAATCCACTCCACTCATTCTGAACGGGTTACTCCCTGAAGATGAACAGAAAATTGAAAGAACGATCATCTACTTAAAAGATATAAGTAGTAGCGTGACTAATCAAATACGGGCATTCGGTTTTTTCCAATACTTTGAACATGACCACTGTAGCCAAGAAAAGAAACGCGTGGCAAACAAGTGGTTTTCGGTGTTTCATCATCACGCTAAATACAAAACATTTATGCAGGTCCGATGGGAGTGACAGATAACATTGCTGAGGCAAGAGATGCCAGCCAATAGTTTGTGTCTGATTCGAGTCATGTGACTTAGTTAAATAAGGTTGGTCACGTGAGTCGCAGGAAGTCTGTGGGTGAAGTGTCACATCTGTGCAATCATTCTATCCTGCGTTTGCGTACACGACCATGCAAGGTTCAACTTTTATGCTAGCAGTTTTTGGGTGCACAGTGGTGGTGAGTGTGGGTGAATTGCAATGGCCTATGCAACTGACAGTATACGACTTCTGACCTGCCATATATGTATCCCACATACTCGACTGAGTGACTCGAAGGAATCAGTGGGAATGATCAGGTGGGTTGACTCGATCAAACGCGTAGCGACCGCAGATGTACAGATGCTTATCGATTCTCGCTTTAGCCACACCGGCTAGTGTTCCTGAATGTGTTCAGATAATCGCCGTGTTATGCGGCCTGTGGCGTGTTCCACAGGAACAAACGGTACAGTAAACACATAAGCAGGGCGGCATGAACGGGCAACACGTCTTTTAGCTAGTAGCGCAGTACTAATGTGAAGGTAAACTGAACACTTATTTGAGCTGCGAGATGTGCTTCATTAATTGCCACATTAAGCTTTTTGGTTACGCTTACAGCGACATCATAATCCTTGAAGGGCAAGGAGGTATAAGCTGACTTTTGTCTGCAGTTTTGTTTGCCTTCCCGAGCGCTTGTTAGCATATTATTATAGATAAACTGCTGTGGATGGCTATTGATGTCACTTGAGCATAGTTTCGTGGCCGTGTGTAACAGACATCGGATTGAATTCTTCTTTTGTCTTAGTGGTATAAAACTATTGGAACTCGTATTTTCATCAGTCCAGTTCACCCTACGATACCCATTCCTTCGTGTCCTGCCATTTTCCCGGCGAGAAATCAGCGTGTTTAGGAACGTTATAACTGCGAGTGATTCTGGCTCTAGGGTCAAATGAATATTTTGATGAAAAGAGTTGAAATGGTCTGTGTCTAACTGAGGCTTTCAGATTCATCTGCCACACAGATGATATCAACTACAGAACGCTTGTAAAAGGTGACTGATTGCATCTGACCAGCTAATGAACTACGCTCTCGCTTCGCCATAAAGATGTCAGCCAACAGTGGGCCTAGTGACGACCCCATTCATACTAAATCCTTCTGACGAGATAACTTGCCGGAGAACTTAAACTGAACGCTGTAAGTGTGGCGACACAGTAACTGTTTTAGTTCTACTGGTATCCCAAGTTGATGCCATTAATTTCAACATATACTGTCCGAGAAATTCAATCGTTTCGTCGATAAGGTATTGGTGAAAAGAGAGATGGCGTTGAACGAGAACAAACGCTTGCCGAGTAAATCCCACAGCCTTGATGCTTCAACACTCTCGAAGGTATCCCTCAGGCTATGAATTGCCAGTTTTCCCTAACTGCCTCTAACAGCGTAGCAGGCCATTTGTCGTTGCGTGGAACGGAGAGTTGCACATATCTAAAATCAATCGTTTGGGTACACTATTTTTCACGTACCTGGAGTAACCCGTAGAATCTAAGAAATGCAGCGCCTACTCGTCTAATTCTTTCAAAAGTTGTAGAATCTATAAAACCCTCTCACTTTATTCACCTGAGTAGTTTTGTTAGTGGCTTTTCAATCGTTGTTGCTTTGCCTTTTTCCATTTTTTACACACTAAAAAATTTGGGTTTATCACCCAGTAAAGCACTTATTTTGCTCTATCAAAGATAAAGATTCCAGTGCTTCTTTCATGTCTGGATAATATTATCTTCTCATGCTGTCCCACATATTTTAGTAGAATTCTAGCATGTCAGAAGTCGTATACTGTCAGTTGCATAGGCCATTGCAATTCACCCACACTCACCACCACTGTGCACCCAAAAACTGCTAGCATAAAAGTTGAACCTTGCATGGTCGTGTACGCAAATGCAGGATAGAATGATTGCACAGATGTGACACTTCACCCACAGACTTCCTGCGACTCACGTGACCAACCTTATTTAACTAAGTCACATGACTCGAATCAGACACAAACTATTGGCTGGCATCTCTTGCCTCAGCAATGTTATCTGTCACTCCCATCGGACCTGTATAAATGTTTTGTATTTAGCGTGATGATGAAACACCGAAAACGAGTTGTTTACTGCGCGTTTCTTCACACATACGGACCGTTTAACTAAACTGCGAGTCTGTTCAGTCAAGGTGTATCAGAGAGAGCGAGAGGGTGCAGATATGGGGCCGTCAAGGTGGATTGCTAACATTGTGTTAGGACATGGGCTAACAGAAGTACCGAACGATTTTTCTCAACGAACTTTAAATGTGCGACACTGGGACATGATTTTGATGGCCTTATTGAATGTGCGTTGTGTTTAAGCAGCAACACCGAGGTTTAATGCCACAGTATGTTCCATCTACCATGGTTCACAAGAGTTACACCACTACTGAATGGATTCACATACGGCTTGTCAGTTTTATGTCTTAGGTGATAGATATGCAGAGGAGTACTAGTTCCCTGCGCCTTCTGGAGAGAGTTTGGTTGATTGGCACTGTAAGCCGTGTAGCTCTCAGTGAACAGAAATTCAGAATTCTGACGAATATTTCGTGCTAACAAGTTAACTGGCCACAATAGCAATTGTTGTGTGTTGATAGCTTAATGGAGGTGTACGTCACCACCGTAAATGGTGTTTGTCCCAGGATTGAGCATGGTTTCACAAAATGCATTGCACCCACCAGGAGTACACTGTCGTGAACAAACCAACCCCTCATCCGTTAGAGGCGAGCAATTTCGAACTGAATATCACTTCCACAGTGCTTCACAATAAGTACAACCGCACTGTGCGTTCCTATTTCTTTAAAATTGTGCCCATGGTTTTTTTCGAATAACGAGACCGTCCCGAGCCACTGATCATCAGTGCTGTGTTTTAATTCCCGATGTTTTTACTGGCACACGACAAAAGCCAAAGATATTTTATCCAAAATTTTGATGCTTCAAACTGTGGCTCGCACCCTATTGAACACGAAATAACAAATTGTTCAAAATCACTCTAATAGAACTTTCATTTACAGAGTGCAAACAAACTACGGAACAAGGTTGGGCGGGAAAAATCACATCCCCTCAAGAGTAACAAAGTGGCGCTTTGACGAATTAAAACAGGCGCGTTTTTTAGAACAATGTAGGCAGTTGTTTCCACAATAGGCGCGTAAGCTTAATTTGGTCTTCTCCAAAGCACCTTTGAAAACAACACATGCATATAGATTGGATACGTCCCAGAAACCACAACTGAGCAAATTAACAAAACTGGAGGTTGTTTTCTTTGTACGTCCGTACTTATTAATATTCTGCTTTAGATGTCACAAAACAAATAATTTAGCAGTGGTATCTCATGGGTTCTTTGAACCTATTCCCCAGAGCCTCGTCTGTTAACCCGTTAAGCGGGAAAGCTCACACCTAACTGCCGAACATGATTTGAGAAACAGAGAGCAGCAGCCTACTGTTACAGGTTCGGGTTCGGGTACAGGTCTGGAGTTTGAGCAATTCAAGTGTTTGTTAACCAGTAGAATAAACCTACACAGTTCAGCTTTACTGCAGAAGGGAAAGTTGTAATGGTAACTGGTCCCTTTTTAAAAGCTCACAGTGCTGAAAGGTTGGACTTAAAGACCTGCAGAGTATCTTCTGGTAATTAGGTGCAAAAATTAGAATGTCACTTCTTTTGAAATAAGGTTAGTTGAGTAGTATCTCAATAATTTTTTCATACAAGTTCGAAAGCAGTATGCATTGTGTTCAACGAAATCCAAGTTTTCCTTAGAAATACGTATAGCTCGGGTTTAAATGAGCACGAAATGCCCTGCCAGTGCAACACTTGAATTTCTGGGGGGTATTTTTAAGCATTCATTTAATAGTAACTTCAAGCTTCGGGGTTGTAATATGTTGGTGCATTTTGTTCCACGCAGTCGAATGCACCCAACTGGGGATTAGACAAAAACTGCTATTACACCGAAGCGTTACACTTTCGGGTTTTGTTTCACAGACTGAGGTCACAGAAATTTGTATTAAGAAACAGCACAGCCCAACACATCACTTTAGACTACAAATTGGGAAATAAACATGGTCTACTGTAGACTCTCGCTAAGTGGTCCATCGTTGCTGTTTTCATCTGACAACCAGTTGTGTCGGACTTGGTTCGGAATTCAAATGGACAATTAAACCCTAACAAGCAGATTCACTCATGTTTACCGGTCAACAGGCAAAATTGGCAGACCGTATGCTAAAGCATACAGCACCAACTTAAAGCTTGTGATCCACTGTGTCGGAAATATAGTTCACTGTTGTTCAGCAAAACATGGATCTTCATGCTGTTCGGCACAACTATACACTCTTTCATCAGGAGTGCTACCAATCCAGACAGAATTCAAGAACGCACAATTGCGGTGGTAAGAATTGTTCAGCGTGAACATGTTCACGTGTCTACAGGTCTTCATTCTTTAAGTACAAGAAAGTTACAGGTGCAAGCTAACCGGATTTTGAAGACATGTACCCCGGCGTCCTCTGACCTTGGTCACTGTGAGAGAGTAGCCTGGACAAACAAACATTCGATGATATCTTCTGATCCATGTTCAGATCTTAGTTGATTACGACATACGACAAGGCATGCGTAGGGGTTTGTCTATCACCTCTCATAAAACTCTCTATTTAACCTGTTTTTATGCCGGGCTTAACCAAAAACACTCTCCACGCATTTTGTTAGCTACTAGCCTAACAACCTATCTTGTAAATCAGTATATATGCTTTAGTGAGAGGCAAAATGTATTGAGAAACACAGCCGTGAGAAGTGAGTGAACACTATTAATCTGGTGACAACGAATTAATTACATCACAGAAGCTGACTGAAGGTCGTAAATACTGGGTATTACACAGTTCTTCCGTAATTCACATCTCTCCTCTGCTTAGCTGAGTAGAGACGTTGAAATATACACGTTAACAGACCTTGTGTTACTAGTTTTTACGTGGTATCTCAAAATGCTTGCTCTTCGTTATGAAAAACAATAAAATCAATGCTAAACTAAAGACCTAAAAACTATCTTGGGTACCTTCTTCTAGCCAAAGTTGTACAGGGGGAAAGCTCGCAATATTAAAGTGCAGCTAACTGCTCCCAAAGATGCTGAAGAAGCCTAGACTGGAGTGGTGAAAATATATTGTTTTTTTTCAGGCTTGGGATTGATCACAGATGCATGGACAGTGATAAGCTGAGGTGAAACTAGAACACAAATGCAGACCACCACTTAGTTATTGGTACCCAAAACGAATGAAAACTTTCTGGCAGTGAAATTAGACTTCGGACTTAACTTTAAAACCTGGAGGTGCATGAGTAATGTTTGCATAAGGTCTTCGCTCAAACCCACTGTTGATTACGTCATAACAGATTCAGATACAGCGTTACAGGTTGAACATATTTTATCACCCAACAAGTGGTGTTCGTGTTCCTGTTGACTCGCTTGACTTTGTAGTTGCAGAAAGTGTAATTGAAAGCAGAGAGTCGGAATACGTATGCTTCAGATAAAACCATCTGCGGCTTTCCAATAGTACAACAGTGAGCTTGAATAATTTTTCCAAACGAGAAATTGAACGAGGAATTAAAATGGGGTCCGTAGCCCCATAATATACTCTCCCCTCCAGATGTTCGTTCTTCACGACGAATGGTCGACAATCTTAATCACAGATCTCTATTTGAAAACTTATCGGTAAACCTCACGAAAATAATACCTAAATTTAGCTCAAAAAACTAACTTAGCGCCTCCAGAACAGTGAATATGGCAGACATTCCGAGATCCTTCGAAATGACCCTTCCTAGGTTACGTTTGCTCACAGCCGTAGCTATCTCCTACCCTCTGAACATTACTCATGCGAGAAAAAGGGTCACTGTGCGCTTGGAACAGTTAATTGAAAGCAGGAGAGCTGTGGCTCAACTTGGCAAGTTATCAAGGCCACTCTGAAGCCTTCCCTCTTTACTATTACCGTTCAGTGTTCCTCACATTTTCATGCCAACAGGTCACAACAATAAGCTCGATTTTGTCAGCTTCGGTCTGACAAGGACGAATAACAACTGCCCAGAATAGATTCTTAAGGTACACTGTTAGATATGACATGCCACTCAGAAAATCCGCCATTATTACGTTGATAACTTCAGTTATTACAAATTCCATCACTTGTCAGTGCTCGCTTAATTACAAACGGTTCATTTGTCAGTTCGTAGTTGGCTCTTAGTAGTTCACAATATATGTGGAGGAGACTAACGGCACTTCAATATTTGTCAGAAGTGCGGAATCCATGGTTGTGACCGGATGAGACGTCGATGCAAGCTTCACTTTGTACCGGCAAACACTGGTTACTATATAGACCGGCTTGAGTGGTCCTTGTGAAGTCCTCAGACGTGCAACACCCTTTAAATTTCCTGTCAATTTGGCGTCGACAAACGCATCCTGAAAGTCAAATGCTCAAAAGCTTGGATTAGTATCAACCGACAAGGAAACACAGCCGATCTCGAATTAGCTAGAATCGCCCGTAAGCAAAAGTTGTGCGAACCCTGTTAAAGAAGTTTACATTCGGTAACCGATGGTAATATGTCTTTTCGTCTTATCTGTGTGAAAATCATCTGAGCGACACCATTTTTGTTTGTAACTTTTCAACTCAAGGCTTAGCTGACTGCAGTTTGGACGCTTGGTCAATCACTTGCTTTCACTTCTCAGTGAATTTCACGTACTGCATTCAAAATACTCATGCTGCTTTAAGTGCAACACACGGTACCTCTGATAAAAACACTGCCTGACATTCTGACAAGTCTAAACTGTAATGCTCTACTGAAGTACTGAAGGCCCTCAGGAAAGGCTGTGAACACGTGATACATGTGTGAAATCAGAACACAGTATAGGGGTTTTGCTGAAGTGAGGAAGGTTGGCTAGTTTGTCGCAAACCTTTGCAAGCCGTAGTCAGTGGAGAGAGCTCCACCACCACCTCTCAAACCCCGATGTTCTTGATGAAATACAGTCATCTCTGGTCATCCTGATTCTTCCTCCTTAACATCTTCATTCCAACTGTCCACAGTACGTATGGTGGCTGACTGTACTTCAGTGTGTTCTTCGATACTACTAGGATGGGAAGATTCATTAGTTAAAAAATCCCTTAAAAAATTAGGAGTGGGGTGAATTTTTCAGATGGATCTCTGAAAGCCGCTGTCTGCGATTCTGTTTTTATCATACAGTCATCGTTCCAAGTTTAGACGACAACGGCGCGTATTCCGCGATGGACCACCGCAACTCTGCTGGGAGTTGCATTTGGGACTTTCCCGAATGATGAATAACCGAAAACAGACTGTTCGCCAAAATCACCTTTGTCTTCTAATGAACTCATGGGTCTATTCGAATCGTTTCCCGAATGTGTTGTTTTTTCATCAGAGATACCGTGACTTGATTCCGTAAACGCAGTGCGCTGAAATGATTTGATCTTTTCAGTTCTTTCCTTCATCAACATGATCTCAATTGCGTTTTCAGCAAAGGCAACCAGAGTGACTGCGTTTGCGAAGTCAGTTGCGGTGATTGCAATGCCAGTTACATAGAACAGACGGGCAGACATTTGAAAGCACGTGGTGCTAAACACAAGAGGCACACGTGGTTTCCTCCAAAGGAAATATACCAACTTCAGAAGCTGGAGGACGATTCGACCATGGCACTACGTGCACTGTCAGTGAAGCATAACCTATATTCTGATCAAGCTCGAGTGAATTCTAAACTTCTGTCCTTTCATGCTATGCGATGTCGTGCCGTATCTTTCGTAATTTGCACACGGTACGCCTGTGTTACCAGCAGTGACAACATGCAGTTATCTGTAATGTGGTGTGCATGGACAAATAGCAAAGGACATTGATCCACCCTACCTACGTCAGTCCAACTCCCGTTTAATGGACAAATAATTCGAGCAACCCGTACAGAAACAACGCAGGTTGACCTAACCACAGCAAACCTAACATGACATCTGAATTAGATTACAACGCTTTTGAGGAACGCCAACAGGGATGGTTAAAAAGATTAGTATTGCAATTTGCTCGTAAAATGGTGTTCTCATTCGGTTTAGTTGAAACACGTTAACCAAGACAATCAAACTTTTTAATTCATATCCACCAAATTTGATGCGTATATCAGACTACACTTCTTTAGTTTATTCGTAACTGTATTGGGGCATGATTCTTTGCCAATGATGATGTCCCTACCACTTCTAGTGTGACTGAAATCATCAACTTGACTAGAGTGCACTGTTCATAAGTTGGAAGTCTCAAGCGGACTCCCAGTAAGATTTCTGGAGCCAACATAGCTATTCTTTTACAGAATGAACTGTTACTCGACATCATCTTGGTCAGAGATCCGGAAGGTCCCTGGGGTCTTACGTAACAGTTGGTTATGTAGAATCGCGGAGTTGACATGTTTTGGTTTCTCACAGTGCCCTGCAAATATATATCTGTTGTTATGTTCATACAAAGAAAGTCAACAGTATTCCAGGGGAGGTGACTGAACATTAAATTCAACAGTGGCATCAGATGTAACCGGAACCTGCTTCCACGTAGTTGCAAAATTAACCCTATAGGTAGAGTCATCTTGTTTCCTATTGGAATTTACAGTTAAATTTAAGCGCTTTAGTTTAGAATTGACGATATTCCAATACCTTACTTACTTATCTCGAGTGCACAGTCGTTACTTGCCTGGATTGTTCTTGGTGTCAGTTCACGCGACATTGTCAAATCTGCATCAGTTTTGAGTTACCTCTTGAGTTCGTTACAGTTATTGCATCTGAATTGAAAGAAGACTACCCTGAGATCAACGGAAAACCATCTGGTCCTAGGGTTACAGCATCTCGGGGGTCAGTACAATTTTCACTGGGTAGATGTCCATTCAATCAATGACTATTCAGTTACGAGGTCATATGTACAACAAGGCAACTGCGAAGTGATTATGTAACAACTGAAGAAACGCTTCGAGTTCACTGTTACGTGCCACGTCGATTATTATCTGACAAAAAGTACTGTATGATTTTGCTGTTAAGTCTAACCTGCTTGATGTATATCAAACAAAGGCTTGCAAGCCTGTGAGCTTGCTCCTACGTCTAAACAGTCACAGATAGATTCCACAGCCACTATCGAGCAAGTGCATGTTGAAATACATAATATAAAAAATATACATGAATTCTGTTAGCTCATTTTGCATAGTTGACTAGAAGGCCAGCTTTTGGATGGGAGTTGATCGCGTGGCACTCACGTGGGAATTTCGGTTCCGGAAGAAAAGGTGGTGAACTAACCGTTTGAGAGAATTCGCAGAACAAACAGCGGTTGTCGATTAGCCAGCCATTCTTGACTTACAGGACAACGTTGCGACAGGAACGCAGCCTTTGGTTGACACAACCAGACAACTACTTAATGAGTGTTACACGTGTTTAGGATGAAGACAACGGGCCGTTGCACATGAAGGCACATGGACGAACGACTACTGGATGAGTGGCTCCGCAGCTGAGTCCGGTTATATGCTTCACTTAGGAAAATTTAGCTGTGCCAGCAAGAATTGTGAGGAAACACACTACAGACGCTGGATTGGAAGAAAGTGACTGTTTTTCAGACAAGTTGGATAACCTTGAGGATCGAGGTTGGCCATGCGGCTGGCGTCCTCAGAGGCTAGACCTGTGGTTGGTCGAAATGTGCCATGGGTTTTGTTGGGAAACGTCTATATGCGTCAACGATCGAGGACTGATTTGACAGATCCTAACAAACTAATGTAAGCTCACTAGGCCTTGTGGGAGTTAGACAACAGTGATCAACGTATAGATCGTCCTCGTGAAAATAGCACAGTGCAACTGTTAATCGTGTAATCAGGATCTCCACACTAGTTTAACTACATGAACTGGCGGGCTGTGCAACATAAAATACTTCATTTGTGTTTAGCAAGACGGCCAGTTTGATAAATTAGTTGTCCAAAGGTACACAGTAGAAGAATTACAGTAATTTGGGTCGCCTGGATATTCAGGATTGTTGAATGATATTACCCGCGAACATGACGAAGCGATAACTTGTACTACCACAAGGCACGGATGTATGTTATGAAATAATGTGCCGTCTTTCATTTAATTTCGAGAACGTGGTTTATAGGAAATCTCCAGTAATTAAAAAAGTTTGTTTTTACACACATCTGGCCACTTTCATTAGTGTTTGCTCAAAAACTGTAACTTCGTCAAATGTGCACCAGTAACTTTCGGGTTGAACTGGATCATATAAAAGAGGGTTTACTTTAAGCGCTCCAACTCAATCACCTAACAAATAAAACCTGGGTGTATGTCTGTATGATCGAAAGGTCTATAAATGACTGAATACAAGGTATATCCGGTTGAACTTTACGGCGACAGTTCAGTACACATCCTATAATAAGGAAACAACATCCGGTTGTCTTCGGGTCATTAATGTGCACGAATATTCTGTGATAAACAGCCACATAAATCACCGCACATTCAGTAAATGTTTATGACTAACAAGAATGGAGTCCTTGCTACGTCAGTGATGTATTGACAAACGAATTTACACGGAGTCGCTTTTACATATTCGGAAATGACATATTGGGTGGAAGTACTGGAGTACACTAGCCCGTTGATAAGGGCTAGACGAATGAAGACTTCCCAGCTCCAACTTTTTCGAATGCTGGATCAAGTTGTGACAATTTCGGCTCTGGTGAAGCAGAAGGAGGCGAAAGTAGAACCGAACGATTTGGTGGATGCGTCTCACTCAATTTTAGCTCCGGTGCATTTGCCATTGGCAGTTGTGTCGGATGTGACAAACATTCTTGAGCGCAATAGTTTCTCCATAATTCCGAAACCACTTCTGATGTGATCACATCTCCCGCATTCATTGAGATCATTCGGAGTAAGAAAATGCCATCATGACGCAAAAACTGTTCAGTAAATTGTTTGAGCAAACTTTTGTCGGTTTTGTGAAACTGTTCATTGATGCGTAAAAACTTTTTCACAAAATGTAAGCGATTTTTGAAAATCGTCAACCGCAACATCCACAACGGAATGCTTAAGGCCGTGCATATGGACACCATAACAGTCCAGTACCACAGAAAAATGTACAATTTTTCGTTCAACATATTCACAGGTAACACACACTGCGCTACATAACGATTGGTGGACCCCAACTGACGCAGATCAGCCATGTAACAAAAACTAATCCGCGGAAAAATCCTCGTCTGCTCCCAATTACGTCCGGTCATCATAAAGTGGGCCAATTCCATTCCAAAATTGGTGAGGCTGGCATTAAATCCCAAAAATCTTTTCATAAGGTATAACTGACCCACTGAATTACTGAGATAACAAACTTTCACTATGAAATAGGTGAAAGCGAGCCAGGTACCCAAACGTTTACTGACAACAAGCAGACCACATGCGTCGAACACACGATTTTTCACCTCAACTAGTTTGCCATCTCGGTATTCACGATGCTGATACAGCATTTCTTTGAGTGAAGAGGCCACGTGTGAAACTAGCTGTTTTCTTTCGTCTGGTTTGGAATTGCTAGCCTGGTAGGCGACCAACACGAGATGTTCAATATCGGTTCCTGCGCGATTACAACAAATCACTTGCCAAATCACCCGTGGAATGTAGAACAGCATGCACTGCAGACCAAGCATGAAGGGTACCCATTGATAGTAGTCTAAAGTTGTGTGGAAAAAAGGAAGGGAACAACCAGTGGCGTAATAAATTTTCAGAGCATACAATATGTATGTAGCTTGACATAACTGACCATGGTGGTTTTCGACACTTAGCCGGTAGGAACTAGACATACATTTAAAATGCTTGCGCTCCGAATTGGTGATCGGTTTTGGACACGCACTGTCGCGGAAACCACTTACACAAAACAATTAAAGCGGTAATCAGAATATCGCCTAGTAAACTTAAAGGTTTTTGTAATTTTAGCTGGGAAATAATTCCCGTTTGTCAGATCATCAGTTAGAGTTAACACGGTAGCTATTGTGTTTCCTGTAGAAGCTATCTGGCTGCCTAAGCAGTGTTTACCGGCAAACGTGGCAGAGCATTAGCACATATACTTCGTTTATGTCCACTTTGAGACCAACGGCGCAGTTGTCAATACGGGTGTCTCATGAAAGCGTGGCTGGAGTTTAAATCCTGGCCGTCGTACAGATCAACACTAACGGCAGGTTCTACCAACAGCGGATATCAGTTCTAGAGATACTGCTCTAAAGAGGTTGGCTGGAACTTCTATGGGAATACGAGAACTACAGTCAGCCGTTAGTTATGTTCATTTCATAAAAACGATTTGTCAGCACTATGATCATGTCCCTAACCGTTATTTGTTTGTCTCTTGACGACCACCTCTCAAGCATCCGGTTCACCCTTCGTGTATCCTGAACTGGTTAATCTTATTAAGCACGCTGCCCATCGTGATAGACATGATAACTAGAATAAAGCTAAATTGTCAGCAGTATAAACCTGTCCAAAAACTGTTACCGTCTTTTTATCCGTTTTTTATCACCTAGTTGGTGCAAGTTTGATAAAGAATAAGGCACTGATTTCCAGTTGGATATGGCTGACAAGCCCCGTGATGTGACAGTCCTATGTAGATAATCTTGTAGAACTAGTGTACAGTGATTTAGTGGATCACGAATAGGGGGCAATATAGAGAGGCGATTCGAAAACCAGTACGTAGATTGGCAGGTGGAACAGGGTATTATTGTCCTGAGCTGTTCTGCTATTGTGGCCAACAGACAACGGAATCAAATGTACTTCTAATAGGTCCGTTTTAACATCAATCACTGAGGATGCAGCCAAGAAAATCAGATTGTTAAGTGGTATAGTTCTCAAGTGAACTGAATAAATATAACCATGATTTTACAGAATGCGCCCGTCATCACTGAATCGTTCATTTTATACTCCTCATCAAACTCTTTTTAGACTGAACCAGGAATAATCAATCCATATTTACATTCTGGCCGATCACCAACTTTTCAGCTGATGCCGATGGGCATGCTAAACACAGCACAAGTATTTTGTGCACGACCAATAAAGTGAGAAATGCTGACCGGATGGCTAGCAGTAGCCAATGGTCACGTGAACAGCCGCTACCCGAGGTTCCACAGAAGCGAGATATTGATAATTTTTACTTTTCATGGGGTACACTCTGCCACTATACGTCAGAAAAATTGTGAAGAATCTGGGCATAAGCAACATACCTGCGTTTTTCATATAGATCGCTTGCTTGAAATTACACTGTCCAATTTCTGATAAAGTCCATCCATATAAATATATAGGGTATATATTAGGTCCCATTGTTCTACTTTAGCAACTCGGAAATTGGAAGCAAATAGTACGTATGTAACATCCGAATTGGCCGAATTTTTCCTTCTGATTTAAGTGGGTCCATAGACTTCTGGTTTCCTGCACATCAAAGAGTGTACTTGTGTGAGAGTAACATATGGATGTGTGACTAGTTGATTTCGTAAAGTCTCCGTCTGCATCATTTCGGAATACGCTGATGAATTAATTAATCAGTGGGCCAACTGTATAACCATTTCTATCATCATGGTATGTGACAGTAAAGTCTGGTCGTTGTAAAGTGAAAGTTTCTCAAAACGGACCAGAGTTTTGCACTCTCAATAACCGCATTCCACCTAGGCGCGATTTGTCAATGTGCTGCGTGCTGCACCTTTTGACATGCATTGTGTCCTACAAGTCACCTGTTTAGCGGAAATCTCACTCTTTTAGTCTAACTTCAAGTAAATCAACCTCTCCCTCACCGGCGCCAGAATAAGCTTCACTACTGTTAGTTCCAAACGTCCATCAACCACTTTGACGAAATTGGCGTTGTTTGCGAACGTCGACCTTAAAAGTACGATTTGGAAATTTTTGTTCTTTGTGGGCGTATTGAACGTGACAATCTCCACCAGAAGTACGTAGATGGTGCCATCAGTTTAACTGTAGAAACTGAGGATTTAGATAGCCCATTAGTTGTGACGAGAGCAGCACCTGCTAATCCCAACGTTAACCTTGAGTCCGAGCAAGTTGGATAAATACCGTTCATTGATGTTGTTTTAGTCTGTCGTGTAGACCGGTCAGTTCACAGTTACCCAAGGATGGAGGACTTAGGGCTGCTTCCGATTCAGTTGCTCGTAACGTTCTCTGGAGCTGTCTCTTTCGCAAGGAAGTACCAGAAAAATACGTGAGTCTATTGAGATCACTGTACGCTCACTCTGCAGGCAGAGTGAGAGTTTATGGACAACTGTCTAGGGCGTTCGTCACTTCTAGGGGTGTTCGTCAGGGGTGTCCGATTTCACCCTTTCCGTTCAGTTTTGTCGTGAACGACATTCTGGAGGGGGCGCTTCGTTCATCCAGTGGCGCTAGATTGACCGATCTGGAGTACGCGGACGACATTGTCTTACTTAGCCCCTCTGCCGAAGACATGCAGACCATGCTGAACAAGGTGAGTGACCGGGCAGGTTTGTACGGAATGAGCTTCGCACCTTCAAAGTTCAAAGTGCTGCTTCAAGACTGGGCCATTTTCACCCCTACTTTCTTTATTGCAGGTAATCCACTTGAGACTGTGGGCAGTTTCACATACTTGGGTAGCACCATCTCGTCAGCCTGTAATATTGCTGATGAGATATCAGCGAGGATAGCAAAGGCACGAGTTGCCTTTTCCAAACTGCGTCATCTGTGGCGTCGAAAAGACGTTCGGTTGTCGATGAAAGAAAGGGTATATAACGCCTGTGTGCGTTCCATTTTGCTGTATGGTTCGAAAACGTGGTGTGTTCACACAAAGAAGATATCAACAGGCTTGTTGTGGTTGACCATCGTTGTCTCCGCCAACTGGCCCACATTAATTGGGCTGATCGTGTGAGCAATGCGGCAGTTCACCGGCGCGTATTCCGGAACGCGCAGGATGCGCGATCAATTGGTCAACTAATTACGTTGCACAGCTTGTGATGGTTGGGTAACGTGCTCCGTATACCAGCTGAGCGTTTACCGTACCGGGCATTATATACTGAGGCCACCAACCGTTGCGTAAAACTGCGTGGCGGTCAAGCAACAACGTGGTCAGGAATTGCCTGCCTGGACGGGGTCCTCGTGATTACACAAACCGCTGGTTATATGCATTATCCGAGATGGCGAAGTGTCGCAGTCAATAGCGTACCTGTATCCATACCATTTCTAGTTCTTCCGCTAAGTCTTCTTCAGTATTTGTTGACCTTCTTTGTAACGTTTTCTTCTAGGATATTCCACGCCACTGTTGAGGTGAGCGGCGGCCCGAGTCACAGCAGGTTTTGGTCAGGCTCATAGCCGTTATGATGATGATGATGATGGTGGTGATGATGATGATGATGATGCTGCCGCTGATGATGATGATGATGAGTATACCTTCTTAATAGGTACGTCTCTTTTTCACTGAAAAGAGACAGCGACAGCAGTTTGACGCACAAAGATGTGCAAGTGTATATACAGGACAGAACTGAAGCTGAAGTGATAATGGTAAAGCTGATGACTAGGGCAACAGTTTATTCCGTGAAATTTATTGCTAGGCACGTAGAAGTGAAAGTTTCGAACATTAAACTTCTGTCGGTGGAACAGACATTGGTTTATGTTGGGTTGACCTTTAAGAGTAAGGCACTGTCTTAACTGATGACCGGTAGGAGAAGCAACGTAATCGACATGGTTTACACTGAGGCACAATTGTGTAATTTGTTTAGATCGGACCTGGCCGTTTGCATACGTCCACTATAAACTAGTCAAACATGAAACTAGTTCACGTATCACTACGGAACAGATGTGGTTGATTACGCAATCCACAAGTGTGCGCTACTGAGAAAATTTCTAGGCCGTCCGTTTACCACGGCCATCTACTAAAGGGATAATTTGAGGTGTCAATTTACACAGTCAGTTGCCCTTTAAGTTAAACTTGTATAACATAATTGTTTGACGAATTGCGTTCACCTTCTGTCCGTCCAAAAACCATAATTATAATGGGACTTAAGTCTTGACGACTATTTTGGAAAATACGAATTTGGAACTGAAATCAACTCGCGCGTGCAGGTTGTCCGCGTGAAAATCTGAAAACGACTGTGTCCCAAAACTTTACGATAGGTTCGTAACAGTATTGCTAATACGGTACCTTAAGATTGGTCGCGCTTCAATGAATCGACCATCAGTTAGTTCCATATCTATCTAATTGGTTGGTCACCATTGAAAAGGAACTGAACAGCCTTATGTTAGTTTTGATAGTTTCTATAATTGGACAGTTAAATATAACATTTTTACAGATATTCTAGGGCTTAATACGTACATGTTTTAATTCCGTGTTAGTTGTGTTTCCGAATGATCATTTGAAAAGTGTGAATCTAATTCTGAAAGCGGTGTTTGTGAACGACGATCCACAAAAGTTTACAAGTGTTTGGAGCAAGACAGTTTCACTCAAAAGAAGGAGACATTTCTGAACTTACCACTAGCGGTAGACCGAATAGACGTACAGGAAAGTACACCGGTCACATTATAAGGCACTTATCTGAATGCTGAAGCCTAACTTTGCCCGTCCTGGTTACTAGTTCATTTGCGTTTGCAGTGATACTTATAAGGACAATCAGCAGGCGCATGCATCAGCTCAAAGCTGAACAGCTGCCAACTTATTTGGTCGAGTGGAAATCATATAAACAGACAAAAGAGAGAACGAGAAACCCAACTACATCCATTGCCCACCATGTTCAGTTGTCCTGTTTGTCCAGCCAATTTGTTTATCGTGTTAATAGGTGTGTAACTTCAATAGCACTTAGCTTGCATCGACAGAGGCCACCAGACAAAACCAAGGTCCTTGTGCGCGTATGCGGCGGCTGGCAAAAATCATTCGAACGACCTGGAGTAGACAATTTCCAATTGATAGGCCAGTGCGTTCACCTGTTGTTGTTGGAACACTATGGTGTTCAAGGTCTGCTAAGTTGGCTGTAACTGTTAACATCAAGCGAAATCTCGCCGTTAGAGTTTGGCTTGTTTAATTGGTTAATGTTTGGAAAAGAACAGAACGATAATCAAAACATTTAGTCTAAACTAAACTGCTGATAGATTTTTAGTGAAAATATCGTCTTGCAAAGGTTCTCCTTAAATAGTGTCAGTAAGCAACCTGCAGAGTTTGTAAACGTAGAGATTCAAAAAAGCAGAGAGTAGTTGTGGAATGTAACCAAAAGCGACAGGAAATACGAAAGATTCGTCCCAGTTTTTAACCGTCAGCCCAAAAACGGCTGAAGCAACTGCCATTGACGTTCTGAGTTTATTAATACAGCAAAATGTTAAATGATGCACACTTAAACGGAGGTCTTATCACACACCGACAAGAACCGAACCACAAACCGGTGCCATCAGACTCCCCGAATTTCAGTACAGTCTGTTCGGAAAAGCATTTATTGTTTTAAAAACCGTCGACGATTAATGAAAAGGCTTTTTGGCCACGACAGTAAACTCGATTTTTTGACTTGAATACTGTAGCGAATATGGTGTATAATGTTTTTTGTAATCGCATTCTATTGTATATTTTTAGCATTTTGGTCTTTAGTAACCTTTGTTCTAGTCAAACCATTATTTTTGTAATGTCCATCCCTGGGCCAAAATCACAACTTGCTTCGTGCATTGTTCGGTTGACAGGCCCTCTTAGTACACGATCTTTTCAGGGTCGATATCATCACACAGATGTCAACGAGTTTTTGTTTCCAGAGTCTTTCGGTTTTCTATGGTAAGAACAACTGGATATCGTTTTTTTCGAACTACTCCAGTACTACTGACCCTAGGATAATATTCAACCAAGCAAGTAGAATCCATCCTGAGGCACATGCAAAAGTGTAATTTTGATTGCAGTGGCTTCATAAAGATTAACTGGCACGTACAAAAGTGGATATTATCAATTCTTGCATCATCTACCTAAGCTGCTGTATACTTCGACACACAAGATGCGTTGACTGTTGGGTCTGTACACAAGATAGAGAGTTCCGTTAACGTTAATCACTTTCTGTATGTAGACATCGTGGTTTATTTTTTAACAAATGAAATGTGTTACTTGATGTGCCTTTTGGAAAGATGTGCCCAAACTCCAAGGCTTACTTGCAGTGTAAACGATTAACAAAGCTCCCAACTGAGGTCCGCCTTAGAGGTCTTTCTCCTGTCCTTGTAGTCGACAGGTAGCGTGAATGGCAGACACTGATTGTCGCGTTTACAAGGAATGATTGGACCAATAAAATTAGGCAACTTATGATGATGGACCGATATATTGATGTGTTTGTAGCTGCTATACGTCAGATATTAGTAATATAAGTGTAAAGATCTTCAGAATTTTGTGAGACTCACTTGCGAACTCTGGAGAACACGCTTTACAAGCAGTTAATTACATCACTGCTGTGATTTTTCATGTGTATCTGTTGGATTACTGTGCAAAAATGAAAAAGCTTGGCTTCCAAGTTATCTCCTTATATGGAGACATCACCAATCTAGAGCTGGTAGTGACGCCAAACATTATTTCCGTCAAATTTCGCACTATACACAACACCTACATGTCTTTCACAAAGTTTTCTGACAGCTGGTGATAATTCAACGTTCGGGTGCTCCCACTGTCAGCGTACGCCTTGTCGGATGACATGGAACTTCATGTGTTCAGTAATAATTGGTTACTGTTGGTTGTATACTATACTAATTTTGGATGCATACGTTCCAATAACGCAAATCAGTTTAACCGCAGTAGATATTGGGGTTGAGACGAATCAATTTTACAACAACGATATTGCTACCAATTTCAAACCTGCTAACGGGAGGCCGCAGTCATTAAACAACGTTGGTTTTCTCTTTTATACATGGCTAACTATCATAGTAACCAACTAACCAACAAGCATAATAAGACGTTTTACCACAAGCATCTCGATGAGCACCGACAACATAACTAGGCTGCCCCGGAGAATTCGTTTCATTTTTCACTCCAACTTCCAGCGAAACCAGGTTTTGGTAACGAACTATGAAGATTCAAACTGGGGTTGAATGACCGAAACTTTGATGTATAGAATAGAGTGGTTCTGCACCACATTGCTTGACCAGCTTGTATGGGCCGATTTCCTACGTTCGAACTCTTCATAACATCAACATGGCATACCGTCACTTTGAAAATCAGACGGACGATGAGACACAAATATAGGTTTTTACTTTTGGGAAATAGGAAACCGCACCTGGACTGAGAAAACTGATCGAATTGTGGTCCAGATAATTTAACAAGACTTGTAAATGTGATTCATCTTGTCGCTAGCCCGCTCCCAGTACAGAAATTACAATCAAACGGCCAAACTACAACCGGTTAACCATCAGAATAATGTGCACATAACTGACCAATGAAACGAAGCTTTCCACAATTGGTGGTTATCATCCCTGCAACGGACGCCTTGTGTGACGGATTACTTTATGCCTATACTCCGATCTTTTTCGCGGAGAATGTGAACCAGACTCTGTCCAGCAGTTCATCAGCACGTTGTAGTCGAACTGGCCAACGAAAATGAGATCGTCATTTTTGATGCCAGCAGCTACTTTTCTTGTTCCGATTTTCAATACAAGCAATGTACTTTAGAAGTTTCAAAGCAGTTATGTACGATCTACGCAAACTGCTTGGAACTCTACCCAACCTTACCTCAACCCGATCCATTGTGGCATTCTCCCACACACTGATGTCTGTAACGCCGTTGGCCCTGGACACATCCAGAGTTTTTGCCTACATATCATATGTGTCTATTTTAGGATGAATTTTCACCTGAACCTCATGCTTTTGCCAAGTGGTTGTCTTCATAACAAGAAGTTGGTAGACAGGCGGGCGTAACATGCTTCGGCGCAAAATTGGCGCGCAGTCCGTCACGTGGAACTTGGTAACAACTGAGCTGTCCAACTTTTCTCGATTTCTTCTGACTAGACGCTATTCAACAATGAACTACACGATTATGCAAAGTTTATGGTGGCAAACTGATAATACCAGAAACCCACGAGCCATACGGAGCCGTTCAGCAACTTCCCACTACTTCTAGTAGTTGGCAAAAAAATCATATGCTGAGCGATGGCACAGTGTCGTCATTCTGGCCCACAACAGCCGTTTACATCAGGGTATCTTATCAACAACTGAGCTGCAGACACAGATGAACAGTTCTTCATCTTTCTGGAAGTCATGGTACAATCAACTTTTTAATCGTTCTTTACGGAATAACATTTCACATGTAAACCCCTGTCTCGAAACTACCTGACTTGTTACCAAGGGTCAGCATACCAATAACGTAAACTTCCTAGATCAATTGTTGATAGTCAGTAGTGGAAATAAGGACGTCCAGGACGTTACAGAATTACAAGCAGCGAATACAGTAGCCATCTGTAAACAGAAGCGCCTTATTGGATCTCTATTCTAACCGTTTTCTCTTAAAACTTTGCCCGTAAGCTGGTATCACTTCGCCCTGATTATGCGACCCTTAATAATTCTGAACATTTCGTTTGGTTCAACATAAGTTTTTTCGCCGATTTCTGTCATCTGACGAGGAAGCTTCTCCGAGTTGTCTTCTGCTGCATATCTGAAAAACATTTTTTCTCACAACATTGCTTGACCAAGTCTGATGGTAAACGTTCTCAGTAGGGTGAGGTCCATCCATTTAACGTCCTACACTTTCACACACTTTACCTGTACTAAATCTCCTGTTTATTACATACACTCACAAGCATACGGACTATAATACTCTCATGTAATGTGTACTGTCACTGTGTTAAACTTGGTAGCTCTGACTGCAAAATCTTGCTGAATATTCACCCATCGGGTGAATAAAGCTCGATTCGATCTGAGTTGAATTGACCCTCTTTAGAAAAGTGACAGCTGATACGTTGTTTCAGCCAGAGTTGGACGATAGGGCCGCATTGCGTTTTCAAAAGAAAATTTTCTAATGTAAAAATCCTAATGAAACTTTCTCTCTACAATCGCCTGAAGGTTACAACATCTAGAAAAACACAAGCACACACTTGCATTTACAGTCCAGACTAAAATTTCAACTGAATCAGTCACAACTTTCCGGCTAATATACGGCTGTTTACTGAAATCATCTGGTGTGTTCACACTTTCAGTCACAGTTGTAATACCTGGAAGATTTGCGAGGCACTTGACCTCGAGGAGCAAATGTGGGTAATCCCCCGATTTGACAGACTTTTTGTGTGAAAACCGATAAGTAAGTGTTCCGATTCCTATTATTTACAAAATAATCACTGTTGCACGTAACCTTATAAAAATGTTTGGAAACTTAGAGAAGTTTGCCAAAATACCAAAATAGTGAGACGCAGTCTAAACTGCTTACTGATCCGATACTTTTGATCAAAGTAGGCCCATTCGTCTAGTGTTTGGGGCATTGGCTCATCTGACAGAAACGGGATTGTTCCATGAACCCAGCAAAAGTTCTCCAGGAATTTGTCGAAGTCCGTTCCCGAGGGTACAGTTGGAATGTAACACGATATGGCTGACATCAGGTATTGTTTGACCGTAACTACTGCGGTGCACAACATGAGTACGAGTACTGAGTAGAGAAAACTGAGCTTGTCTGCAAAGTCTTCCACTCCAATGTAGTCGGGAACGTGAAGTTTTTTGAGGAAATCAATGAATTCCACACCAACCATTCTTCAACGTCCACTTCTGTTGTAGCTCAATTAAATGCTTAAAATAGCAAAAACGAGAGTATTGATTATTTGAGGGAAGTGGGAGATTAAGCAAGTTGACTTTAAGAGTTCATCAATTCACATAAAACATCACAATTGGATCGTTTACACCCTAGCCTCTTTGGTACAATGTTAGTTAGTCAATAAACTTATGTGGAAAGTAATTCAAAAAAGCCGAACATCCGCTATTGATAAATGCTTACATAGGTTATTTTGTTCAGTAGCATAATATGTTGGTTGTATAACTGGGTGTTTTACGAGATTCACATGAACCAGAAGTGAGATGAACCATAACTTTCCCTCCTCGTAATTCAACACTTTCTTATTGTTAGTAATCCCGTGGACAACCTTTTCATGCCTAACTAAATTCACCTCATTTCAAGAAGTTCTTACTATTTTCAATCAGTGGCTCTTAAACGGGTGACGGGTTGTGGCACTGACCGTAAGTATAACCTTTACATTCAGGTATGCAATCTGGAAGCAAGGGCTGGCCTAAATTCAACTCAACGATCGTTCCCACTTCACAGGTTCTATTGGACTGTTCGCATAAGAGGACACAAAAAATGGTGTTAACAGTCATTTTGGACTTAGCAGTCATCAACACAGACACTTATCACAATTAACCCCACAAGAAAAGTGAACTTAGTTCGTGTACCCTCCCATGCCTGGTAATTTGTGATGGATGAGTAATATTTTCCAACAGCAATGAACATGGCTGGAAGCTATAGGTTAAAAACTAAAACCACTATTGGTACCCGCCAAAATAACAGTCGTTAAAGCCTAAATTAAAGCACAAAGGCCCGTTAATAAACGCGTTCGTCGTAAGCCAATTCTTGAGCTAGCAATTCTGCCAAACCGTGCATTGCTTGAAACGTTCCACGACCTCGATAAGCATCATTTCAGGTGCACATTTTAACCAAAGCACAATCGATCGTTATTTGTTTAGATTATCTATTTCCGTGGTTGGAAAAGAAGTGTGCATAAAACTTAATATTTTTTTAAAAGTGACAGGTTCACCTTCGTCACACCAGCGATCATATTGCACACTAAGTTCCGGTGGTAACGCGCCCAAAAAGCATGCACCATCCTACGGTGATTCATTCGCGAGTTGTGCGTTTGGATTTGAAAACTGCACAATGAACGCCAGAATTTCGTTTTTTTATCTTTCGCATTGTTTGTAATTGAATTCATACGGTAAGGGATTTGGTCACTTTATAGCTTGGACAATAGTTTTCAATTATTTTGGGATCAACGAACGACTATACAGATCTTGTGAGTAAGTCCCATTTCAGTGGAACGTTTGAGCAAGAACAACATTGACTGGTTCTTTAAGAGTACTGATTTTGAGGTAAATTTTCGTGGAATAAGCTCCTATTTGTGATACAAAGCTTCGCATATCACCCGGTAGATCATTTGTAACTCTGGACATGTCGTTCTTGTGGTCTGTTTGAATCCACCTGAGGTCCGGATTTTTCTCAACTGGACTTCTTCTATATTATCAAATCTGTCAAGCCACTTACCGAAACCACACTGACAAAAGAACAGTTGAAATGGTTCAGTTAGAACAACTGGTCGAATTCTTTGTCCGTCAAGTGAGGATGAGAACAAGGTACATTAGATACGTCTCTGATCGGTGTTCCTTACCAAAACATTTCTTAATCAGTTCATTAACAATATGCTAAACACGGCACCCAAAATGTCCTACCAAATTTGGTGCAGATGTTTTACAAATGTTGTACACACCATACATATAGATATATATTTAAAGTAATCGAAAAAGGAGCACACGCTGAGCCGTGAACTATTTATTGTCACGCTTTAAATCCACACTAGGATCCGTTATCAAACAAATAAATGTGTCGGAATGAGGTTGTTCTGCCGCACACCATGCCCACCTCTCGGTCTGTCTTCGTTCTTTTTTCGTTTCAGCGTCAGTGATGCTGACATAGTAGTTGTCTACGTCGACTTGTCGACTGGACAAATTCCGCGAATAGAAAGCTTCCAGTACTGACCGTTCCCCTTTCATTCTTGTTCGCGCGACCACTCTCGCACGACCTTTGTTGATCTCGTGACCTGTGTCCGCACAGTGGTGCCAGAGTTGTGGTCTAGAGTCGGCTCGTTGCATCGCCAATTTGTGTTCGCGCACGCGTGTGCGCACCTGTTTGCCTGTCTCCCCCACATACCGTTATATATATGTATATATGGGAAAGGGGCCTAATGCAGTTGTCACGCCTTCAGAAAGTTACCCCAAACGATTATGGAGCTACGACGTTTGTGTTTGAAAACAGGGAAACTATTCTGAGTTTGCCTTCAGCAATACCGAATTTTCTTATTTAGGGTTATGTTGTGTAGTTGTTGCGACTTTCGAAGGTTAGCTTATTTGATTTAGTGCAAGTGGTGTTGCATTGAATCGTTGGTTACTGCTACGATTCAGTTGAGTGCACAACTGCGACAGGGATCTGTCGAGATGTTTTGATTCGCTGAATCTTCTTTTGTAATCTTGGAAAAACTCGGTCTCCGTTCCTCTGCAGCCATTCTAGTTATACTAGTAAAATCAACTTAATCCAGTGCTTACCTAGGGGTCAGCAGTAGTTTTCAGCTATAAAATTTGGCTAGTTGAAGATGTGCCAAAGTTGGGATCACGTGACCTCACATTCCTCATCCCAGTGTACACAATTTCCTAATATGCGTTTTTCTTTTACTGGGTATACTGACACACGCTAAGCATGTTATTGAAAATAAACGGGGTTAAATGAGTTGCGTAAGCAGGTGATTTTCTGCATGACTAATTTGGAAAATCTAGGGATCTAGATTCCGATTATGTCGAACCTGTGGCTAATGACACAGTTATCAATTTTTAGTTCATTATGTCAGCCAATCACTTGACAATTCCAACAGTCAGCTGGGTGTTTGGATGAACAAGAGCAGTTGCATGTCCTCAGAATTGTACTTATGCTGTGTCGCATCCTAAACGTGCTGTTTCCGGTGCACAATCAAACGACACAGTGTGCAGACTAAAAAGCCAGGTGATCCAGTCGGTAACCTATGGCTCATACATCGTGTAAGTATATCACTTTAAGTATTTTGAACAGTGGAGTAAGTGATTCATTTCAAGGTTGGGACAAGTGAAAGTCCAGTTAGTCTATTACTTGTGACGCAAGACCTTTGGTCTAGCGGTTAAACAATTCCGCTGACAAAGTAGACGACCGTCATTTCGATACCCTCTCGGAGTACCTCAACCTGATTCTTGCAAACAAGGATGAAACAAGAATTAAAGCAAGGTATAACTAGATTACATACAAACGTCCCCGTCACAAATGATTTCGAATGGGTAAGACCATTGTCTCGTAACAATGAAGGCAGCCGATCCGACCGATCATTCACACTCTGTTGAGTCCCACCGATGACAAAACCGGTCGTGGGGATGTCGGTTTGAGGACCGGCATAATAAAACGCTACAAAGGATGAAGCTTTAGGTTGAGTGTCGATTCGGAAGTGAACATTATGGCGGAGTGACAAGTCATGGAGAACCATGTTCTGTCACTATAGTTGAATGTTTCCATTAATTCTTCATATGGTAATTAAAACATTTCAGTTATGTTCTGATATCTTGATTTCGGATTACCGCCAGTCTGTTAGTTCGTTTCTGGACAAAGCTCAGGGAGTGTTTTAAGTCTAAACTTAGCATACATGGTTGGATTATCAAAGTCAGTATTGGGCTACTGAACTGATCTAATTAATTGGCCGAATGTCACATTCCGTTTAATTTAATAGCATATATGAAAAGTGAATAACATCTGTTGAAATATGTGAAGCGGAAGGAACGACTCTTGATTCTTCTGATAGCTTGGCGAGGCTAAGATAAGAAGTTAACAGCTTGCTTGATAAACACCGGTAGAAGACGGTTCTGAAAGTTAGTGTTTTAATTAAGGCAACATTCGGAAGAGCGGGTGATTGGTACCAATAGTCAGTATTTATTGGTCTGATTTAACAACTTTTCATGGCAAGATTTATGACTTCCGACTACCGTACAGATGAAACGAACAATACCATTGTATTAACATGTCCACGTTGACTGTTTATAACCTCAGCATTATTGGAATTTCCGTTTGGAGCAGAACAAAGATGCGCTTGACTAGGTTTCTAATGAGACAAATTACGTAGACGCATGAGTAGTATCTTCTATACGCTTGACTTTCTAATTTGCGCTGTTATGCACTACTGAGGAGCCCTAAATAGAGCAAAACTCCAGTCGAGTGTTTGTTATCGGAACATATCGACTGGCTGCAAAGTCTATCTGAAGACGAAGATGGCGATCCAATGTGAATGATATTCAATTTGAAAGTAAGCGACTATTGGTCGAGGAGTTGTCACTAACCTCATATCTCTTCAAATTTACATTGGAATTAGTGAGGATAAACATCACAATGGTTAGTAAAGTAGACTGATATAAACAAAATTAGAGAAAATTCATTTGCTTTCTTATGGCTATACTTAGTGGCCTTCAAAATTATCACAATTAATGGATGTATAAACTTCTCATCTGCTCCGCTGTTACTCAAAGAATGGTAAACCTATATACTGTAATCTCGCAGTAGGCAAACAACATATTTCTACTGCGGATTTGTATTGTATAAAGGTAGGACATTCTTTGCTTAGCAGATAGTCGTATCTGTATGCGATTGTCAGTGCGGGAATACGAACTGGTTTGGCAGACATACTGATCTCCGCACACTGAAGTATTTGAGGCGGTAACTTTAATGTTAATTTGCAATGGTTCACATCAGGATCACAGCCTTACGATCAAGAGGTTAACTTTGCCGATCAGGCAATCGATGACTTCTGTGCTCTCTACCTAGGTATACGTTGTGGTGAATCTTTTCTCTTAAGATACGTTGTCTGAACCATTTCTTGGTCGGCATTCAGTATACAACAAAATTCTCAGTTCACACAATGTCACAATAACGTACAAGTGCCTTATCAATGTTATGTGAGTTGTTGGAAAACTAAGTGGTTCGATTTAAACGCTGGAAATTTCGACAACTCTTGTACGAAATTTCAGGTCACTTGAGGCTGTTCAAACGGCTCTGTGAATAGAATGTTAGGTTCTAAGGGCTAAGTCACTTTCACTCATCTTTGCTGAAGGATTTGCCTGGGATTTTTACTTAACAGAAAGATGTGTAAGATTCTGGGCTGTAAAAACGCTAATCTGACAGAAATTCTCTCAAAAAATGCAATTTCCGGCTTCCTTGACCGGCGGTCAAACCAGTGTGATTAAGAGGCAACATACTGATTGGCACTACTTTCGAATACACTCTAGTGGTGGTGTTGGTCGAAATCCTCAATTTATACTTAACTGATCTACACCAATGGAACAGTTGGTAGCACAAGCAGCTACTGAAGGTCTGAATCCATTGGAGGTGACAAAATTTATGCACTTTAATGTTCACTCTCCATTTATGGTTTTAGTCAAGTCACATGCACAATGAAGTTGTTGCGTAGCACGAGCTGTCTTATCACGAAGATATGTACTCGTGCATCTATATACTCGATGTGACTGTTCACCACCAATGTCTCCTGCCAGTGAAGATCAGCTTGTTTAAACCAACTCACATCCTACTTGTCAATTTATATACAACTGAGGATGATTTACCTGTAATAAACCGAAGGAGGCTTAGGATACAACAATATCTGCAGCAAATGCAGAACTGAACGCTTGCGTGCTACTGGTCACTTTTCCAAACTACCTTGTGCACTCAAAATCCTTCCAGGTCGAATCAACTCGCAATTCATGCGATTCATTGAGCCGGTCCAATCAATTTGCTCAAACCGGTTGTGTGCAATCAGGAATCACTGTTCCCGCACCTGGTTCTGTCTCGGGGTTCTTGGTCATTCTTGAAACACTGATCACATCTGTCTCTTCGCTTATTCTGATAGCATAAAACAGTACAGCCTGAAAAGACTGTCAACTCATTCTTGTTTCCGGTAGGCAATGCCGATCGATTCATATTACGTCTTGTTTGTTAACTGACCCATACAGGAACGTAGTTTTCGGCCAGGAAATAGGCATTTTTTCAGTTCAGCAATTAGTATAATTTACAGATTCACTGGCTGACGCCGCTCATTCGTTCATTCAGTCAACCACGGTATGTCCTTGACATCCAAACTTTGTGTGCCTAGTGTTTCGCAACGCTTGTCCTGTGTGCATATCGCACTTGCTGATTACAAAACTGTATAGACAGCACTGAGTGGCCTGAAAACAAAGACTCAACCACGGAAGATTGACATAAAAAATACTGTATTCAACAGGTAAGTTTTTTTGACCACTTGTCACATTAATTTGTCACCACCTGAAGAGAGTGGTTAGCATGCTGATCTGTACTGATTGAATAAAACAGTACCTATCATTAAATGTGGTTTTACACCTACCTCTTTCTATAAGCTGCACTAGATTCCAACTTCGCTTTTGTAATAGCATACTCCCTACTTGCCTAGGTGTTGAGCTGAAATCGATTAACTGTGCTGTTGTTGGCCTGCAACCGGACCTACCACCAACCTGTTCTTAACCCCTTCTAGGGCTACGGTTCATGCCTGTTCGTCTACGAGTCAACTACAAAACGACTGATTGATTTCAGGCCACAAATGAAAGAAACCGTAAGAGATGGGAAAACCAGTTCACAACCCTTCTTGCAACTCTGGTGACCATGATCCCGTGGTCAGGTGGATAAGTGCTTGGGCGGCAACCTAACGTCTATTCACGGGTTTTGGATTCAGTTCTCCAGCGTACGCGGTGCTTATGTGACCCACCTAGTTCGAAATAACTGTCCACCACTTTGCTGATGGTCACTTTGATCACCAATTTGGGGCAAACTTTTGTGGTAACTTGGATTTGAATTCCGAACCACATTTTCTTGAGACAACCGCGCTTACCACTGTATCATCGATTTCGCATTGCGCACCATGGACTTAAGGCATCGTATGAGTTATGTATGGGTTAGCCCATCAACTCCGTAAGTATTTGCGGTGATTTATTGAGAATTTTGAGATCCGCATTAGATAACGTGATATTCAAAGATTTCGTTGAACGGTTACAAAATAGCATACAACTTGGTTGGATAGAATCCTTCAATTTTGAGATGGAAACACATCTCGGCTAGTAATGCCTGCAAAACGTGTGGTAATTCGGAGAGTGTCCCCACGTCATCTGAATTTAACGTTCAGATTAACGATAGGTTCATCTCCGTTTGAAAGAATTTCTAACGAATAGTGACTCAGTGTGGGCAAAAGTTCAGGAAAATCACACCTCGTTTTGGATATAGTTTCAACATGAACTTTTAAAGACCTGGAATAAAAATGATGGCTCCTGAAATTAATGTGAGATTATCTCGTAAATAGGAGCACAGTATGGACTTGGCAGGTCATACACTGAGATAATCTTCCTTTACTCTCTCTCGTTTGAATGTTTGCCTCCAAAGTTGTGAACCAAATTGGGAGGAATGAAAGTACTTTTTAAAGTCACAGCAATATCCGTACACATGCAACTCAAACCGCGTTGTTTTCTCCATAACGGCCTCAAAACAGCCCGAACTTGACAACTTACATATACCGAAATTGCTAGAAACATCTTTGAAACAACTTTGATTACTGCGAAACTTTGGAAAGAGAAGCAGGAAATGTGCGTCGTACCACTAATGATTGATGCTTATCATCTTAAAATTAACTTTTAGCCGATTTGTTCGCACAAAATTTTCGTGAAGCAAGATGAATCATCAATGGTTGGATTCATTGTCGTACAGTTGTCCGTAATGCAGCATAAACACTCTCCAGCATGCAGCTCTGAACACTGACTTTATGGATTCCGCTGTGGCCAAATCACAAGCTGGGCGATATCAGAAATTGCGTAGCACTGTTTGAACGTTGACCAAATGCATTAGATGTGAACGACGTTCTTCCTAGAAAAGTCAACATTCTCGTTGGGTGAATGCACAGGTGACACCGATAAATGCCGATAAATGCCAGACATTGTCCTGCAAAATAGGGACAAGTCATTTCTACCGGATGAGAGAAGTGTGAATGCAACTAACCGATAATTTTGTGAGCGGTTGTATCATAGTGTCTTTTGAAAAAATCTAGTATCCTCGTGCAAGACACATTAGGTTAAAATTTGCTGAAACTTTTCGAAACCTATTGCCTAACAGTGATGAGATTTCATTCAACAGTAGAGTCTCGCTTCGCTAAATTTTAGCATAAAATGTAACCACGTATTACTGAGCAGTCCCACGTAAGTCGCTTAGGAAAACTGAGGCCTTACATCTATGGCTATTGTATAGTTGCAAAGTAAACTGGCCTAATAGTTCACGATGTCTGACTGCTGTATTGAGGCTATTCGAAACTATTCTAACCACCGGTATTGAATTGTGTGTGATTTAGTCACATTAGTTCATGTTGTGTACCCAGGATATACTTTTCAAACGTATTTTTCATTATGAGGTTTACAGAACCGGAACTGATATAATTGCGTGCACCACTGCGTGGCATAAATGTGTCCGCTGAAATGTCAATTCTTTGCAGGTTGGAACAGATTAAGCAACCAAAACTTGAATATTATTCACTACACGCAATTCACGTAACGGAAGTGTGCAATTTGCCCTGTCGAAAGCAACTTACTAACTGATGAAACCGTCCTAGATCCATATAGCGCACTGTAAACCTGGGTGTGGATGGTCTATCATTCATCAAATGGAAGCATGACTTCGGTTTGTACTTAACTTTTTGTACTCAGTGGAAAACGAACGCTGTATTCACAAAATATTAGTGAACAGATTCAAACAAAGTTAAGGCGATGGATACGAACATCAGCAAATGGATGCATCACTGTGTTTTCACAAATGGGTTGCCATTGAATTGCAGCATATGATCAAGTTTTCCCAATATTTTGTGCAGCGGGCCCGTGTGTCAAGGTGATTAAATACTGTATCTAGCCATAAGGTGAAATCGTACAGATTGCAGTCTTCTAAGCTAGTGCTAGTGATTAGACCATTTACTTGCGATCTGACGTTCGAAAACATTATCTGGAAATGTATTCGGTTGTGTGGTCCGGGCAACCATGTTTACGGAAAAAATTACAAGATGGAAGATAGCGCAGTGGAGGTTTATTTACACGCATGTTTTACCGGAGAGCTAAAAAACACTGTGCTCTACGCCATACTCTCTTCAGACAAGCTTATTAAGACCATACTCATCAACCTGACTTTTGCCTTTGGTTCTCTCATCCCTGGCTTGTATACGACATGTGGATTATTACTGCATTGCGGAACTTATACCCGGCACCACAATGAACTCAGAGTGAAGTTGGTAGTATAAGCGATAAACACGTTGAAGCAGTCGGCTTTAGGCATAGTTGCTTGTGAAGAAATGTACTTTTGGGGTTGTATAAGACCGTGAGCATTAGATTACGGTTGACTTACAGCCGAATTATGGTTGAAACTGAACGCCAAACGAATAGTTTAAATTGCACTTACTAGTCACTTGTCAATCTTATGTACAAAACTAATTGGAAAATGTGGTTAGTCCAACAGTATACCATGTACAAACGGCCCAAGGAAGCTGATTTTTATAATGTGGACCTTGACGCAGACGACGAACATTTACTATGGTGTTCCATGACATCTCAAGACAATAAATAAATTGCGGAACGGAAAGCCAGCTTTCGATGATGTGTACAATTGAGATGTTCTGACTAACAACTTCAACGTGCGTGCTTAGGAGGTGGACAATAAATTGCTAGTTTTAAGTGCATTAAGTGATATTACTATGATACATACGTTAGCCACGAAGGTTAAACAGATGAATATCTGTTTTGGTTGAAACAATCCTGTTGTAATAATGTACAAAATACTTAGCTGCAAGAATTCAGAATAAAATTTACTTATTCATACGAAGGGCGAGCAGCTTCTAGAAAGCAAATGATATTTATAGTCCTTCATGACTTAAAACATCAAAGACATTTGAAAAAAATGATGATAATTAAAACGGAAAAAACTACTCAAACAAGAGCGAACATGCTTGTGCCATGTCGGCTAACAGATATGTTAGTCCACTGGCTAGCAACTGACATTCATCAAGTACCAGACGTTACACCAATCATTGCATGATCTTTTTCTGTCATCATTGTTTACGGTTCTGCTGAATACTTAGAAGTTATGACTTCTCCAGTATGTAAAGGCACTGTTGGTCAGCCACTGGTAGCCAGCTCTGTGTGCTCAATATAAGTGGTTTTGTTTGTAGTATTGAGCATCAAGTTTTAATGAGTTTGGACTATACTTCCAACCACTTCACTAGAAGTTCGTTGTTTCCACACTATTCATATATCCATATCTGACTAGATTATGCGAAAAAGGTTCATATCATCTTATTCTGACTAATCCATTCACATTGAGATGTGTCGAGAAGCCGACCGCTGGATTCCGGCAGTTTGACAGTTTGGACAAATTGTTTACCGAAGTGGACGGGAAAAGTCATGCTAGCTGTTCGACGGTTAACAACACACATGCTGAGAAGTGGAAAACAGATGTGTGTAGTCGTGAAGGGCATTATACAGATTATAAACAAGATAAAACTTCACCATGTAGGATACTAAGGCCGAAGAGAAATCGTACTGAGTCTTGTCAAAGTAAGGGAATCTTGGCGTGATTTTACAAACTAATTTGTAGAACGCTTGTCGAGTTTCCGTACCCCAGTATTCTTGTGAGCGCGAGTCTTGTCGAAACCCAACATGGATCTCTACCAGGTTGTTAAATCAACCGAACTACCTGTCACTAATGCAGTTGTTTCTATCTGTGCTACGTGGTCGTCAGGGCCATTGCACGAATGCATGTTGATGACGATTTGCTTCCAGTTGTACTTGTGGTTTTAGCAGTTCACTGTGTGAAATGTTGGGACAGGATAGATAGTTTCCAGTAGGAAATAAACGGTGTATATTGTGATATTTGGGGGTGGGAACCAGAAGTAATAAATGACCGACTATCTGTTATTATCATCAACGTATTACCTGTACTCCTGTTATCTTATTAGCGTAATATTTAGAGCTCATAGACAATAACGCGAACACAATAGATGAAATAAATCCTACTCCATAACTGATGTTGCTGTTTATGAAGTCATTTGCGAGTTGTTTCGCCCCGTTGACAAATTCAATGAAGTGGAAGGAATGGTACGAAGAATTAAGGTAAGTCAACGAAACTGCAGTTAAACCCAGTCTGCCTCAGTATCCTAAGTGTTGTATGAAGACAACGTCATTTTCAATAGTGTGTTGCGTACACTCAAAAATTAAGAAACAAGACCTGACGCCAGAAAGACGATGGATCAAAAGCGATTATCGGAATAGTTTGTATTTACTAAGGGGTAAGTCCCACCACGACGAATAACAACGTACTGTTATCCAATGTGTGTGAATACACGTCAGTCGTGGAAGTAAAAGTACGTGCTCGTGGTTCTATTTTTTAACAGAAATTGTGCGGGAGTTCTTGCCAAAAAAACACATTTGCAGGCCAAGCCTCTTCTGCGGTCATAATGTAGGTGCATCTCAATTTATAATGAAAATTTTAGTGTACACTTTCTGTCAGAATTCGCATAAGCCCCTCAATCATTTTCTGGTTTACTATCACGCAGTGAGTATTCATACGTGATGAACAACATTCACATATTTCAATCCATGAACTCCAAATTTGTTACTTGGTGATGATAACTTGCTTACCAGTTGGAATAGTTTAATACAATAACTATTTCGTGAAAATCCCTAAGCCACCCTGAATGTTACTTGAAACTGAGTTCATGCACACTTCCTTAGGCGTGTTTTAGTCACATGTTCTGTACTATAGACCTTATCGAGAAAACATAATATCGAATTAGTTCACCAGTCCAGGGCTTCCTTCAGAAGAAACCTGGATGGAAGGCATACCTGAAGGCTACAGCTTGGAACACAAGTGAGTGGTGTTCAAACTGTGGTAGTTTTTCAAAAGTGAATCGTAGTACATAAAGACCTAAATTAAAGTCTAACCTCTTCATGTGCGTATAATATCACCTTGGTAACTTTTAACTTGAGGTAAAAATTATTTGTGTACGTTTTCTTAATTTCAGGATTAAATTAGGTATCGATTTGTCTCAGCTGTGGAAATTTAACCTTGATTGCAGTCGGACGTGCGATTGACAACAAATATTCGGGAATTTGCATTTAATCACGTGCACAATTATTTGGCCGAATACTGTCAATTCAGAATAGACCACACTCTCAGGCTGTTATCAAATGATTCATCCTAAATTGTGAGTTCAGAAAGTCTTTTTTGAATACACTTCCTTCCTTTTGCTAGCTGTTGTTTTATAAAGAATCTGTCGAAAATACTTTCTTATGACCGTAATCTAGTAATACCCACTCAGGACAATTGTCTATAAAAATCGCTTGCAGTAACTTGTATTCAACCAGAGCAGGATCAGCGCTCTAGCAGTGTTGCTTGTTTAAAGTCATTTTTTAATAGAACGATACACTTCCTTTCAATATTCTCAGCCAATAGCATTCTACTATCAGCTCATTAGATGGTGCACCAACAGAATGAAATATGAAGCTCATTAGAGTCCCTACAGTTCCGAAACGTGTTCAGACCTATTCACAACACCCTAAGCAATAATTTGTTGTTCTGACCTATCTACATACGGGATAAGTAATACTTGCACAATCCTATTTTAACACTCATGATGATTCGCTGGCCATTTTACTGAAGTAGACCAAACGAGCAGAATTAAACGGGGCACTGTTCGTAGTTGAGATTCCTTTGTTTCCATTAAGTTTAATTTATATCGGAGTTTATGAACATTACAGACTATAATCCTAGCCCATGTTTTGTAAGACCCCGTAATATCCGTTTGATTTCATTTCACTTCATTCATCTTATGCTTACGATTGTTATAACCCTATCTCCCGACAGAATGAGGTGCCACTGTTCATAAATCATATTCGTAAAGAACTTAAAACTAATCTATCATCTGGCAAATGCATACTGTTATCTGTTTATGTTTTAGGTGGGTTGAATGTCTTCATGTTTCCATTCTAACTGGAAGGGCCACTGATGTCGGCCGAGGTGACACCTCGAGCGTCAATTCAGGTGATAAAGTGAACTATCTAAGGCTTTGATAAGCACTCAGATGAGAATCTCGAAGAAGTTATTTTCGAGCATTAGTGGCAATGTTCAAAATGGACCTAAAAAATCAACAGCAAGTTATTTGCCATTGTGTTTGAGCTTATCGGATTTCTTCGAGCGCTGGAAATTTTATGAATAAACGTTCAGTTTACAGCACTACACTTCTTTTACGTTTGAATTTCAAACGAACACATTCGATTGATACTGTGACACTGAAATTTAAAAGCTTGCTACACGACTCTGCCATCTTTAAGCGATTTCCCACGTCTATGTTAATTCAGTGCTTTCCTCCGTGCTCCCTGACCTTACTTAGCCACGTGTTTAATTGGAGCAACCTGTTATCGTCTAGGAATTTTCGAACATCAAGCTTCTTTTACCCGATTCAGCAAAATTGTCCGGAAGTATCAAGTTCAGCGTGTCAACTTTCGGCTCATGTCTACCAATCCGCAGATCAACACCGCGCTAGCTCACAACTAAACTGATTAAACAGACCTCAAACAAATGATAACCAACTTGACAGTGGATAGCATATCGTCGTAACATTTTTTCTCCCAATCTCAAACGCACTGGCATTCTCATCACGTGCAGGAATCGGGGCTTTGGATGGGTGTCCACTTGTCTTTCGTGTGATAGACGTCATACCTAATGTTGTTAGTGGTGGTATTTGAGGTGGGAACCATATTGAATAAGCATAACTGCCACTTAAACAACGCATTCAGTATACAGTAGCACAGTTGGTGACAGTGTCTACTAATGTCTGTAGAACTCGTTGATGCTTACCTAATTTCTGCTTACTACAACAGAAAACTACGATAGGTTTCAGTGGATACATGATGCTCAGATTGTGCCTTCGTCCGCCTAAAGGCAGCAACAGCCACAAATAGGTCACTGCGCTGGAAGATATCACAATGCGTTTTGTTCTGTCAGAAATCAGTCTGATCATAATGACCAGGCCCTAATCATCAATACAAATTATGAGTGAACCCATTCCAAGACACGAAACAAACAATTATGATGACGGAATGATTCTTGCTGTCGTAATTAGGACACACTTTGGATGAACTCCGACGAAAAAGAAACATAATTCATGCATTTCTTTTCGTGAAGGGTTGACTGTGAAATCGGTGGAAATGTACAAGCTATAACCACTTATGAGGAATAATATGTTCACATTAACCAGAAATCCATCACTGCCAAATGATGATTACAGATTTGATGACTTAATGGCAGAGTTTTTAATTCCTGTAGCGCAAAACGCAAATTTTGGGTTCATTTTGACGGAACGTTTTCTAGTTAAATCAGTTTGTTCCGAACGGACTAAAACCTGTGAGAAACGATTACAAAACCTATTTTCTCTTTGATTTTTGCATAAAATATATCTGGTACGTTTTGTTACTGTCATTTTTATCAACGCTGATTTTGAAACAACTGTTTGAACAAACATTTATGCACTGGTGTGACATTCAAGTGGCAGGCAGTCAAATATCAAACAACGTTTGGAAAACTATTCCGTGCATCACCCAGTTATATAAACTTTCTTTGTAATATGCGTGAGTTTGACCTCGACCGATACCATATCGCTTCTGAATTGTACGGATAATTCTATTGTGTCTACAGGCAAGAAAGAATGGATTGTTTGGTTCTTACTGACCGTTGGATTATAGCTATTGTTCTTGGACATACCGCGTTACCTCAGTATATTCTAACAGTTGTTCTACAATGCAAATGCATCTGCGTACTTCATGAACCTGAATTTAAAATTATCCTAACAAACGCGTACACGGAACACCACTGAGGACTGACATCAGTCTGCGATTTCATAAGGGCTTTTCGACCTGGTACTTGCAAATATACTCACCAGACTGGAATTTCACCTTTGTTAGAGACAATCATTACTGCATATTCTTGCCATGTCCATGAGTTGTACTCTCACATTCTTCCAGGGTAACCAAGTTCAATGCTACGCCACTGCTATATTAAGCACTACCGAAGTATCATATGTGAAATCTCGGCCACATCTTCTCGTAAGCGATTTTTAAAATTCTGGATCATACTGCTCAAATATCAGTGTGGCTTATTCTTTGGATTAGCGGCCCATCATTGATGTAGGCTCAACGATTGTGTATGACGACGTGGGTGTACTCTTGACCGAAAACTTATAACCAACACGTGTTCAAAAATCAACTTGTTAATTTAATCGTTTTCACGTCCACATTATTAATTGCACCGACAGGTCGTACTTGTAACCTCAACGCGGTTCAACTTTTCGTCTTTTATCCTACATTCCGAACGGTAACCTGATCTCGATAAATAGCTGTGCTCATTCACTGTCCCCCGACATGTTTAGCAAGCCCAGGCCGCCCAACACAGCTAGTCTCAATACAATCCTTTCTTGCATCCCCCTATTAATATATATATATCTCGTTCGCGTTTTGGAATAATCACTGGTCACCTACATTGTCAAGTCAAAGGCCATCAAGTCTTCTTACCCTGGTTTACACCATTAGAGATCTAAAAGCAGACGGGAATGACACAACGCATTTGGCCTATTCCCCCCATATGAACTCAGCGCTACACGGCTCCATCGAGGGGGTTTGTCTCCAAAACTCGTACAGCCTCCTTCTTTGAAATATTAACAAGCCAAGGATTATTTCCACATCAACCCCCTCATCCGTCATACCTCGCAAGACTTCACTCAGTTGGGGATTCACAACTGTTTAAATCCCCTTTTCTGGGCTACCAGGATTGTGATAAGTCCAAACACCGTTATCTAAGTTTTCATTCACTTATGCCTGGTAGGCTACCACTGACGTGCCTTACATATGTATTTTTACTAGCGTTGCACCTTCTGATTATAACTGTCTTTTGCGCCAATAACATAAATCGGTCTTATGAGGTAAATGGCGCAGACTGACCAGTTTGTATTACAGCCAACTAAGAGTGTTCATCATCCCGTGCATTCAAAAATCACGTAGTCCGCTCTATTTAGCATCCACAAGAACTATACAAGAGATTTTCAATTACATGGAATGTAATTATTTTGGCTCCACTTTCTCAGTGACACATTCACTTACGTTGTTCAGTATATTATGCGAATTTGAACACGGAAGTAAATTTGTGAGAGTGTTGCGTTAATTTGTTGCTTCAGTTATTTGGCAAACGCCGTGTCTAAGGGACCTTCCTAAGAAATAATTACGCTCGACCGACGCTGTCCACAATTTTCCCTGAGGAATAGTGAAAAAACCGTTTTATCCTAAAGGGAAGGTCAACTTCTTGCCGCAATTTTCCCTTCCTACCTATAACCCCTGCATTCGAATAAGAGGGGGCCACTAACAACAACAAAAACTGTGAAAATGCCTGTACGAACTGGTCGCGCAGTCGACTAATTTATTCTTTGCTTCAGCGAAATATACGAGGACGATTTTGGACCTGAGTGTTTCCCACAGAATGTTACGTTGCTAATTCAGTGCGCCAAGTTCGTTGTTAGAGAAAACTGGGTTATCTCCTGTGTTCTCAGCAGTGACCAGAATGTCCTGTGGTGGGGTATGTTCACAGAATCGATCTTCTTTCGCCATGTAGAACCTATAAAAATGTCTGATACACTGAGACTCAACAGACTATCGTTAGTGCCACCGTCCACCCGTTAATAACAGTAGTCCCTTATAAATTTTAATAACACTATTCAGTCACTCAACATTAAGGGCTGGTTAGAAATTTTGTTGTATAATATGACTACAGAATTCCTCAATTTTGTTATCAAACGGATGCCTAAACTTGATTACTTTATATCGAATGAGAATATGCTTGTTGATTCAGTATAGGAGATAGATCGCAGTAAATTGAAGCTATATTTAAAGTTAACAATCGCATTTTTAGAATGCTTTCGTTGGTTTTTGCTAAATGGCTTTTATCGCACTCGCTGAATTTATCACTTCGTCTTCATGTCATCGTGAGACAAATCGATTCGTTATATCGAGTCAAATCTTGGTACATGGAATAAATCACTGTTAGTCACTTCTTCAAAACTGTAAACTACTCAAAACGCTCCGCAAACACATGATCAAGTTAAGCCGATATGACAACATTCGTGAACGTCTTAAAGTTAAAATCTTGTTGAATCATGAGTGACAGATTTGCCCCCCCCCTTTGCATGTAGTTGGTTAGGACGAATCGGCCCAGTAACAAGAAGGCTATCTAATGCAGATTATAACGCAGCAGAACAATGCCTTTCAAGTACACAAGATGCGGGTATACTTTTCTCAAGTGGCTCTGAGTGCTACCTTGGAGCTACATTCAAGAACATTCATTACCACGAGGAGTGTACCCTTGTAGGTGGTGTGAGCCAGATTCGTTGTTTCGATACAATCTTCTACAAGGTGTACATAGAAAATTTACACTCCACACTACCCCCAGTCTTTGTGTACTCACCTACAATAAAAAATGCAATTTTGTTTATGCAAATCTTTAACGATGGTCAGATAGACGTCCTTATTCTAGTGGTTCTTCTCAAACTTAGTTGCATTTTGATGATACCGAGCTGGTGTATTAAACGAAATCTCTGTTATCAGATGCAAAAATTTCGTTGTTCATTTGGGTTTGATTGACTGATGTTGAATGAATGTGCTTATTTAGCAAGCCTTGGTTAGTAGTTAAAACGCGAATTAGGTTTGCCCGATTCCACTTCTTTTCATTCCTATTTATTATGATTCAACGGAGCAAGCCAGCGTACTTTCAGACAATCATAACATTGACTCATTTTATGGAACCGTTCACTACGTTCAGCGGAACGTTCAGATAGACTCACGATGAATAAAGTAATTATCATTACTTACTGACAAGTGAACTAGTGTCATCACCAACCCACATTTTACAGTCATAAGAAATCTCGTTAAGTTACCCACATTACATTGTAGTGAAAGGTATTTCAGTGTAATATTGTCCGATTTTCGGCAGCTGATTAAGGTTTCTGACGACAGTCTGTTGCAACCCTTTCAGTTCAACAAAGTGCTCTAAGTCTTTTGGAGTATGCTTTAAACAAATGTAACGTATATAACTCAGCCGGTTGTTATGGACTACGGATAAAACGATGTTTCTTCTGTGGAAATTTTTACTCCTGGAATCACATACAAGGTGGTTTAGCGGAAAGTTAAACATCAACACGTAGATCCTACTGACCATAGCGCTGGGTGCTCGCTATGGATATGTTACAAAAGTTTGGTACGTCTAGACCCTGTTGTAAACTGACAAAATCAAAATTAGATAGCAATGCTGATACGTCCTCACATGGTAGTTGCATGAAATAGTGCACCTGGTACAACATATGAGGGGTTACAATGAGGGTGAGCAACACTAGAGTCTGGAAATGTACAGCACTTTTAAATTTAGGGACCATTGTAACTAAATCACAAATAACGAGAGCTTGGGAAATAGGTACCAGATAGAAGACAAATAGTAAGCGATTAGAGCTGACTCACAAATATTTCCCGTTCATTGTCTGGGAGTAAAGCTGACAGAATCCATAGCTCGGCATAATCCACAAAACCATGTTTGCACAAACACACACCAATTGATCTTCAATCCTTGTTTGTTCGTTCTGGTCTTATTACCACTGTTCAGGACAGCCAATTGGCCGGCACTAGCCACAACAGCCGTCGACGTGTTGTTTATACGCCCTTGGGGTCATGCATTTCAGCACATGCCCATTGGTTGAATGCCAAATCCGGTTTGTTTCGGTTTCAAACAATCCAACTTGGTTTAACCCAGTTTGAGTTTCCATTTTACGTTCTGTTCCAGAGTGTCACATGAATAGACGCAAAATAGGTCAGCTGATTGTGACAAATGATTAGTCACTGCGTCGCAGTAACCACTGATTGAACTCGACTGAAGAAAGATTAACAAGAATTTAATGGGTAACCTTCCGGCTAACTTTACAAATATCATTTTTTCAGCTCTTCCTGATTTTCGTTATTAATTCTCCGACCTTAACCAGACGCTTCTGTGGTTTCCAGACTCGCAAGTCCAATACGTTTGGTCATCGGCCCATCGCGTATGATACAGTTTGAGTCGTCAATTTAGTGGATGGTAACTTTGGTAGGCATCACGATGGTTGTAGGCGAAAAGCTCAGTTCTGTTCTTGCTGTTTGGTGAGTAGTGAAGTCGATTAATAATGGGATTCTGGGTGCCAGGTATGATTTGAGTTCGCAATAACGAGGACAATGGAAAACAAACTGTTTGATTTGCCTGATAAAATATGAAGAACTCATTAATTATTTCCCACTGTATTTGATAGGGCTTAGTTGATGTCCAGTGACCGGGTGTGGGTTAAATACAAGTGTGTCCAACTCGCAGTCAGGGGGAATAGTGAGGCTTGATCGAGATGTTCCTGTGGATAGCTCACTTACTGGTATAATGATCGATATGGTATTTGCCAAGTTCTGCTGCCTGAATACCTCCGATCACTTGATTGGACGATGGATGACCATTGAAATTCCCTCAAGCACACTGTTACCCATGAGAGGGTGTTACACCATAACTTTGATAATCTCTGTTCTGTCCGAATACAGACATTGATCTGTTAGGGGTTGATACCACTTAATATAACTTGGAGAGTTGTTCAGTAAAACATTTATTCCAAAGCGTAAAACGTCCTTAACTCTAGGTGGTGCACATGCCAGGAACGATGACTTTGAATTTCACGGAGTTGAAGACGGTGGACATTTTACATTTCCACTATATCTGTACAATCCACTTGAAGAGTGGGGTGAGTGGCATGCCAAACAAGTCCTCTCTTCGTGGAACCAGGTGAAGTTTTCTAAATATTTCGGTCACTTGTCAATAGCTTGAAAGTGACAATATTAGACATATGGGTACAGTAATTCTCGGAGTACACTTAAATCAAGTTTTTTTCTTAAGCGTGCTTGACTGAGGACAGAGTTGTAACATCAACAACTTGGTTAAATATCCGCAGGACCAGCTGTCGCACCGCGGGAAACTCCTGAAGTGTTGTTGGGGTCCACGGACCCTCTCACTGACAAATCTGTTTAGATTTGATA
Organism: Paragonimus westermani; assembly: GCA_008508345.1. Taxonomy (NCBI): domain Eukaryota; kingdom Metazoa; phylum Platyhelminthes; class Trematoda; order Plagiorchiida; family Troglotrematidae; genus Paragonimus; species Paragonimus westermani. The sequence goes on from QNGE01000570.1 coordinate 54,940, forward strand.
TGTGAAGTAAAATGGATAAAGCCGTCGTTCCGCAGTTTAATAGACTTGAGTGTTTTTGTTCATTCCTTTCAAGTGTTATACAACAATTCGTCAAAGTATTGCAGCTTCTTAAATGCTGTTTATCTGCCCACTGTCTCAGGCGAATGGTTACCACTTCCTGCAAACTGTAAACTATTTGACTTCATAGGCATTTTTTATCTACGCTTTGTATATCGTCTCATAGCTTTCTCATTTCAGCCACAACGCACGTCACCAACAAAGTTGTTGACGGTGTTCTTGCTTTCAGTTACCATTCTTAAATGGACAGGAAAACTATTCGTTTCAGGTGGTGTGAAGAGATTGTTACATTTGTCCGTATTGTATGCTACGCATTGAGCGTGACGCAACACTAAACCAGCAGCTGACTCGGTGCGACGAAGTTTAGCGGCGTTGCTGTGTTTACGCCACAGAGCCATGAAGCACTTCGTAAATAGTGATGGTCGCCATTGATAATACTTTGAAAACTTGTTGGAAAGAGTTAGTTTGTGTATCCGACCAGCATGAGGAAAGAGTGGCCCACTGCCGGTTTAGTTTGACCTCTTGTCGTGAAAACGTTCAGATGCGTAAACTTGTACTCACGCCAACAGTGCTGACAGGAGACGTCACTAATCTGTCTCAGCATAACTTCTTGCAGCTATCTGTTTAATTCCACTCAGTTGTAGATGCTTAGTTTAGAGCAGACCGCGTGGCAGTAGTGCTGAGTAAGATCTCAAGGTAAACTTGTGTGGAATCAGACACGCGCAAGCGTATTGTAACGCTGTAGATTGTGTACCCATAAGAACACGCAAGCCTAACCAGAAGCACTCAACTCATAGGGGTTAGTTAGCTGGTCCATCCAAAACACACTTGGGTAGACGAAAAGACCAAGGCGCATGAGCGTTCTCGAATGATGAACCACTAAACCTACAGTACCACAGAGGAAAGTACTTGGTACTTGCGCTTCCATACGGCATGTCAAAGCACCACTAGCTTTTTGGTTTGCTTCAGTCTTTTTTTAACGCTGGCCTACAATCCAAGCCGAAAAGAAGGCGTACTGTGCGATTTATGAAAAGTCCGCTCAATAATGGTCGAATTAAACAAAACACAAAACTTGACCATCTTATTCTCAACAGGACCTTATGCAAAAGCAACGAATTGTTGCGAACAGCAATCCAGCTATCTCCCTTGATGGAAAGGTTACCATCCACGGGTCGACCGCCTGACCAGGAAGACGTGCGCAACCCGTGACGGGATTATTTACTTCAAACCTTTAATCCTTGAACAGTGGCATACATGAAACGGACTACTCTTCCCAGGGAAGTGACGCAAGAGTTAGGGGGTTTTCGTTTTGTCTCTGCAAGTGAGTGCGTTAAACACCACCTGCTTCGTCACCAGTAATTAAAACTCTGCCAATATTCCACAAATCAGTTGCAGCCGATGTTGCATAATTCGGTATTCGTTAACCAGGCCTGTTTCTCATCGACTGCACTCTTGAATTATTCTGACTTGGTGTCCCCAACAAGAGAACTTCGAGTAACGGCTTCGTAACCAATCTAATTTCGGTCTGATTAAGGGCCGTTTCTGTTTATTCCGAACTTTATATCCGTTCCCCATTTTCTCAGCGCACTAGGAATGTTGGATATGTGAACATATAAAAAACCAGTTGATTTTTAGAACATCCTTCCGTATTGCGTATTTTCTATTTTACCGCACATGAGTAAAGTTCGTAATAATCACTGATCGAACGACCTTCCCCGGTCATGAGATGAACATACGCTGGAAGCACATAGCACCTGGTCAGGTGTAGCAACCCAATGACGGTGATTCCTATTGTCACGTATGATAAAGGCAGTTTCCAGAAACACCCATATCCTTCTTAGTCCGAATAAGACAAGTGAGAAAGCTTTGTGATTTGACCACGCGCCCGTATCACTTTGTTGTGTTGTTTTTGTTATTGTTGTCTGTACAGTGCATATCACTGCACGTAGGCATGCGTGCGGTAAACAAACGGTTCAATAAACTAATCACGTCGGATAGTTGGCGATTTATGTTACCAACAGTTCCGCTTCAGTTCGTTGCACTAATTGAAATATCCACTTAGACAAACTACAGCGATGTACATGGTGGACGGCATAGCATTTAGGTGCAGCATCTGTTGTGGATTTGGCAGAGACATCTTTTCGACTCGTGATGAAACAGAAACAAAACTTGACTTCATCCATCACATGTAGTTGAAAGCGCACATAATAAAGTTAGTTCCAAACTAATAGTCATGTTTTCCCAGACTATAGTTACGAAAAATGTGAAAAGTGAAACGTTAATTTACTGTTCAATCTAGGGCGGTGTTATATGACAAAAGTCTCAAAATGGGTTGTTTGTTTGGTACATTTCTTGAGGTGTTTGTTGTAACCAAACGATAACTGTGCCAGGTTATCTTCTGCGGAAGCGCCGCTCGGCAGTATGAAGTTCCACTGGATTCGTGTTTACCTGAATGACTTCAAGGTTGGATACTTGGGAATATTTTGTACGATCCTTAGATTTTGTGGAAGCAGTACTCAGTAAGTGTAATACGGGGTGATGTACAGCTTATCTGTTGATTAAGCCAACCTGTCAAACATAAATCTCGAAAACATCCATGACAATGGTAACACAAATATCAGACAACGTAATAAGCACCTTAAGCAATATAAAACATAACTCTATTGCGCACCTTTTGTAGTTCATTCATGGATTGTGTAGGAATTGTCAAGTAAGACCTTACCTTGGAGAAGTGAAGTCGGGTACTTAAAATTAAATACTTAGTGTGTTCTAAGGACTAGAGTTTTACTTGTAGACACCTAGATTTTGATATTAGTAAAGTCTGATGGGATTTTCGATGCAGAATTTGCAATTCGTTTAACTTCTTCTAAACCCATCATATAAACCTTTTTCACACCAAATAGTTCCAACTAAATTGGCATGTGTTCCCTAACTTAAACAACGTAGTTCATAATCCTCCATAAGCATTTGTATAAGTCACCAAGGGGAGATTGCTTTCTGTGCAGGGACGCATATTGACAAGTCAACCGATCACATGATGTGCAACGGGAAGAAAACTTTAAACGATGGACGTAAATAGAATCGTGATAGTTCCGAAAACCAAGCTGTTATGAAGTAACATTTTTCGTGCAGTTGGCTACCAACTCTAGAAAATCAGAACAGTAGTAGTCTGAATGCAGCTAGAGAATCGTAATTCAGTGGGAAAGCAATGTTCTCCCTGTCGAGAACCAAAAGTGTTGACACTATCGTTTCCTATTAGCCGATGATGTGGTCGCGTCCTGATTGGCCTGTTCGTTGCTATGTTCCATGGGTGATTCGGTTGTTTAAATTAGCCGTACATTTAAACAAATTGTTCTGCTCATCAACTTTTGCAAGAAAAGATTTGAGGCAGTAGCTGGTCTTCGTTTCTGATTGTCTGGTGCCAATCGACGGCACTTCCGGTAGCAGCAGTTTGTGCCTGTCCTCATTGGCTGAACTTCCTCCAGTCAAACAACCCCTCTAGTCCAATCTTATTACAGCAGCGTAATCCTATTTTTAACGGAATAATTACATACTTGTAAGAAAAGATTCTTAGTGAACGTAAACGAATGAGTAGGTAATGAAAATTTCTCTATCTTGTTTAGCTGTCGTAGGTGAAGTTAACACGATATGTTTGGGCATGGTGAATTTCGGACTGCGGGACTCTGATCAGTTTAAGAGTTCGGACACACTGTCTTTTAAGGCAGGTGAAGAAAGTCGGACACACTGTTTGGGACCTACCAACTTACAAAAGTGTGTTTAGCAACTGACACGGAGCTATTAGTAGTGAGAACAAGAAAGATGAGAAGACTACATCCTCTAAAACACAAGAACCAGTGATGAAAAGTGATTATGGTCTACCTGGGAACTGGGAACATGGTTAAAATTGATAAAGTGTTGACAAAGAAGGCCACTGGGTGTAGTTTCAGCAACAGAACTTTTGAGACACCGAGTTATCATCTGCGTTTATAGTGTTACCAACTATAGTCCAAGAGGGTTATGCAAACTTGCGAATACAATCTTGAAGCTGCATTCATCCAATAGATTGAAAATATGCAACAGTGAAAGGTGAGTGCCAGAACCAGCTTCATTTTTATAAGCCGGGCATGTTTCCTAAAACGCAGAAAGATGAAATTTAAGGTGGATGAATTGTGAGGCATTGCGCTGGTGACATAGTTCGTGGAATGTTACGCTACTATATATTACATAGTAGTTAAATAATTTCATATTTCTTCGGTGACAATCTTCTAGTTCTGCATTGAAAACCCAACTTTGCAATTGAATAAAGTGGGCAAGTTGTAGACACAACTGAACCCATTGGAATGGCTTGAATGTTCTCCTCCAAATTCACCGTATTCACTGAAAAAACGGTTCATATATTGGTTTTAGTTAATTTATTCGAAATCAAAACCAGATTGTTGTTCACTGCCACCACGTCACCCAGCAGAAGAAATATATTTTCCTTCTTACCGTTCATGGAGAAAACCAATCAGTATATATCCCGGGCTTCGTCTGATCCGAACCTGCCACAGGTTGCTATATGGAACGGTGGTTTGGTGGGTAACTAGGTCCAAATTAGAGATATAAAGGCCCCTGAGTAGCATCTTAGTTGTGCTTGTTGGGCATACGTGTCGCAATGATATGTAATTCCCGCCACTGGTCCAAATCCAGATAGAGTTAAAACTTTTCACAACTGGGTTGCTTTTGAAAAAAATACAAATTTATAGATTTACTGGTTACAAAATCTAGAAAATAATCGTGGTAAGCCAGTGCCGTCAGAAATACGATTGTTTCAAACTGTAATCCCTATGCACTTCAATCATCAAGTAAACACACAGCAATCCAACATTGAGCAAATATATTGTGGGCTTTATAAATAGCAGTCTTTTGCAAGATTTGTCTTTCCTGTGCCATACCGCACCTTGAACTAAGGACTTTGCATGGTAGGCTGTCTACATTCGGCGCTTCACTTGGTGTTATATGTTAGCTGTGAAATGTGTTTATTTCAAGTGTGTAGAGGTTCTTCTTGAGTACAGCGCTTCTGGGACGCTTTGTGTTTTGAGGACAGGTTTGGGCGTGGATCAATGACAACAGTTCGCCTATAGAATTAAAGAAAAGCAACAGACCAGTATGTACAAAGTAGAACCGACCAATAATTGTGACGTCTCAATTCGTAGTATTATGTTATGTCTCGAAAAAGCCCATTTCAACCGGAATATGTGGCATGCAGTCAGTGCTGTAAGCAAAGACCTATTGAACAGGATTATATATTTTCCTGTTGGGTTCTATCGCACCTAATCACACTTTATGAACCAGCTAAAAAGTACACATGTAGCTATGCATGGTCTCAGCAGACAGCATTTAATGTGGTCAGGTGCACTGTCATTTACGTGCCAGTCGTTGCATCATACAATAGCGAAACTTCAATTCGTATTTAAGAAGTGGGCGAGAGAGAAACTTTCAAGGCGGTACTATTCTATGGTAATAAATTACCCGAATGGTCATTTACAAACACTAAAACTTAATGAAAACCAAAATGTTTGTAATCGTTGCATCATAGAAGAGATCACATCGTATGATAAAATATACCGGGCCACAAATCACAAATCGCTGGTTTGAACATAATTTGAAATTCGGTGATGTCTGTTTCAGGGACCGAGAGGTAAACTCCTGAGTCTTGTCATCAATAACCACATCATACATTTCGACAGCGCGCACAGTTTTAGGACTCAGTCTATCTATACTAATAATGAGTCTAACCAAAACGAAATTGTCACTGCAAATGAATCTGTGAGTATCATATGAATGCCAGTGATTCACCCGAATAGAGCAACAGCGGGAATTCGGTTGATATTAAATCTGGCAGGGATGCCCATGAATGATCTCACGACAAAAACAGAACCCATCAATTTCCTTTATTACCAAGGTGCGTTCACCAACCAAGATGTTCTATTAATGATGGGTTGACAGCGAGTAATTTTTTAAATTTCTCGCCTTATTTTCTGTCAGACAGGCTACCTGAGTAACGACGTGAAAGTTTTCCGAAGTGAACAGAATGTCTACTGAGGGAGTACGTGGGTTTCTACCACATCTGCTGACTGCATTATGAGCGGCAAATATGAAAGCAGTATCATTATGCAAATCGCTGAAACATTCACAAAGAATCCTTGAGGCTGCTAAGCATAGAAACGTCCAATGATCTTAGGAGAAATATCAGAGTTTCTAAATTTTAAGCGATACCTTGGTAGTTCGATCTGTCGAAAGATGAAGATACGTATTCGATTGTTGAAAACACAGAGATAACTTCGATTCCACAGAAGTGTGAGGTTCTATCTTCTGCAACCGCTTTTCCAGCCATTGCTTTGTGAATGCAACTGACCGTGAAACATACTGACCGAGTAGAATCAGTCAACTGGAAGTACACTTTAATGTGCAGGTTAATCGCAGCGAAGACAGTGACGTACATACACTGAACAAGTGCCGCTGGTTGATTTTCGACATGCGCCTTTGGTATATTGTCCAAAGATGTAAAAATTGCGTAGCTTGTTCATGTGTACAGGACAGTATTGTGTTCAATAGGTTGGTGTCACACCATTTTGCAGAGATTATATTTTTCGAGTGGATGTAACGGGCAAAAATTCGTGCTATGAATGATGGTAGCCAGTGCAAACTTATCTGGATCTGGTAACGATCCCCGTGTTAACTAATGACGTAGTGTTAAGATAGGATTTTACCACCTCTAATGGCGATTGCCAATTTGTGTAACAACCTGTCAGGGGACAAATCGGCTGCGTTATTGGATTCCAGCGAAATTTAAGCAAGTTTTTCAATGGCAAACTCTAGCTTGTAGTTTGGTCTGGAAATGAAACTAGTCATTATTGCACTAGTCAAAGTCGACGTGTAAGTTGAGTGATCTTTCACTGCCTTCAGACGGACTGTGAATTAGGTCGACTACGTGAGTATATACAGATACGTTCACTTGGAAGGGGCAAGTCTAGGTCCATACTGAGTTAGTCTAACAAAATCCCCAAGTCAAGACACCTGAGCAGATAAACAGCTTTTGAAACGCTTAACAAGGCAGTTCGGATACCTACTAGAAGATCCCAACTAGAAAGTCTTACGTGACAATAAGTTTCAACCGTCATAGCCTACGTGTGATCCCCTTCAGTAATGCGGAACAGACAAAATGCTTCAAGTGTGCACATACAATCCAAGGCCTAATGACTAAATCCCAAGGAAGTTTTTTTATTCCTAGAGAAAAATGATGTTCTAGAGGAAGTAGACAGTGGAAATTGGTTGACCACTTCGGAGTTAGCTTTGGACTGTTGGAAAAAACGGCCGTCTTTATAGCGTTTATAGACGTGCAGACTTTTGAGGAACTAGAAAAATAATACAAACGTTTAGTTCGTTTTCCTTTCACTCAAGTATCTGTAACATTAACCGGGTTGATAAGAGGTCGGAATTTTGAAAGAGCTGCAGTCTGACAAGACATATTTGACCCACGTCTCAAAGTTTTAACACCAACACTTGACGGTGTACTGACTACCCACGTAACACTTACGACAGACCTTAACGCAATAAGTGCAGAAGTTTAGGCGGTATTGTCGTACAACGTGCCATAGTAATATGAAGCATAACGTGACACATTTGTGACTTGTTTCTAAAAGCGATTCTGCAGTTTTCTTTAGCGTACTAACTTTGTTCTTATTTACAGAATTCTCGAACTGTGTTTCGTCATGTGACGTCTGCTTTAGTACTGTTTGACCTCACCGCATTTCCTGGTTTCTCGGGAACATGCGGTTGAATAAGTGTGCAGGTGTATTATTCTCTACTGAAGGTCATAGTTGAATTGGTCGACTTTAGCGTATAGTAAATATTGTCGTCGAATTCCAAGTTAAATGTGAGTTGAACTCTTGTACATCACCAACTGTGTACACTCTATTCACGGGCACTTTCGATAGTTGTGATACCCAAAATCCTGGATTTCTGAACTACAGTTGTACTTGGCTTCACTTAACGTTTAAACAGATTCATTCTTTTAAGGTACTGATTAACAAGGAACCTCTGGAATGACAGTCAGTTCCCACAGTTCTGTAGAGCACAATGGTTGTACAGTGAGGTCCAGATACGGTTCCTGATAAAATACAATGTACGAACTGGTTAGGTCAGTTAAAATGGCGGTGATGAATACTTGATTGTCTGTTAAAACCTCGCGATTTCAAACGAACAATTTATTAGCCGTACATTTGTCTATTACGGTAATATCTTTGAATTTCAAACCACCAACCAACACGTTCGCCTCATACCGTCGTGTCATTTCAAACTCGTTATACAGAGATTTACGGTTGTGCTGTTTCATTGTTTTTCGTTGTTCATTCCCAAAGAACTAAAAATCTAGACAAAGAAATTACGTCTCTTCACAATCGATAAACTTTCCCAGGAATCATTGTTTCGTCTGTATGTAGCAGTGTGGAAAATTTGTGATAGTTCCACATAGAGATATCATTATTTATGCTCAACTGTAATGACGATTATGCTGTGTATTAGTGCTTGATTCCCACTTGTCTGTGCTCAGTCGAATTTTGATTACGAATGAGATTTGCTGTTGATTTGAGTGAATGCGTTAGAATTAATTACATGTAATATTGTATTTATCGCCATAACTGCTAATTTTGACCAGTTGAAAAGCTTTAGTCCACAATTCTTCAGTTTATAACCTTGAGAGTTATTACAAACCCTGTGAAATTAAGCGCATCATCATATCTTGCGAAAGAAGTACAAAAAACAACGGTTTTCCTAAGTGGTTCGAGAAAGAATCTATATTAAGGTACAAAGAATCTTGTGTGGTTAGTTAAGTTAAATTAAGTGGTATATCCGGAAAGCAAAATATCTGTTCCAAGAAAGGTCCCAACAGTAACTTTCAAGATTGCAAAAGGCGTTATATTTCATCTTGTCCAACGATATATGAAACAGAATATCTGTAAGTTCAACCCCCAACTTCAAATACACGCTACATATTACAATTTTGGCAGCGAGTTGTAAAGTGAACTTCGAGATCACCTCATTACTGATATTAATTTCACATCATTTCTAAAGAGACCTTTGTTGTCTTTCTAACCCGCAAACAGGTGTGTTCGCAATATTTGTGAAACACTTCAGGAAGCTGTCAGTATCAAAGACTCATTCCTTTTGTTTTTGAACCAAAAACTATTAAAGGAAGCTGTTCACGACCGTTCCTCAGGTTCGGATGTACACAGAAACAGAGTATTTCTCTCAAAATGCGTTGAAATACTCGTCTATCAAATGAGTAACTAGAGAGACCGATGGAAAAATACTTTTCTAATCGAAAACAGTACTTCAGGTATACGTACAACTTCTATACGCTTAAATATTGTGGTAGAATTGATCACGTTCAAATTATTCGTCAGTTGAAACTCTCTAGGTTCAGGGCGGACTTTACTAATCTATCGCTGTCGGCAATTGACCCAGTGAAAAATGTTGGCTGTTTTTTCCTGCTTGAGGGTTTCCCCCTGAATAGCTTTATAATGTGAGCCAGAAGTGTGCAGTCATATTACTACAGATGAACTTGTAAACTACGGTGTAAAAGTATTGGAGGTGATCCAGACGAATGTGTCACTAATCACACATCACTGATTCGAGGTGGTTGTAAAACGTCACAGCGAAGTGACTTAAACGATAAAATTAATTACGATTATCGTCTAGCTACGTGCGATCCCTCTGTACTGCATCCGCATGCAATAGAAAACGGTTGAAAGCCTCCTGTTTTCGCCGTACAGTTGGCTATTCCGTCATTCGGGTCCGATTTTCGCTCATCCTAAATTGTCTGACTACAGGAAACAGCACCTGTTCACTTACAAACCAAAAATACACCCGCTTTTCTCAAACGTCGTATTTTATTTGTCGTATTATTTTGTAACTGCAGGAAGATCGTGAGCTCTTCGAATTCAGATGAGTTTCGCAATCCACTGGGCCTGTTCGACTACTATTACGGTACCTTCGTAGATTCATAATAATCCTACCATAGGTTTGTAAAAACTGTAAAGGTATTTCGAATAGAAGTTTGACAAAAACAAAGGTGTGTTCTAGCTAGCGAGGCTCAAAAGTTTAGTCATAATCGGTCTACAAAATAACTACTCACATAATCTTGTTGTGGCTTCTAACGATTCAACTGTTACTGACATATTCTTTGCGATGTATACGTATGAACTTTATCCGTTGGTTTAAAGTTCCTTTCATCAAACTTCCATTTTGCCATTAAGAATGTTGTTGTCGGTTGCGATAATATGCTATTCATGTTCTATCTAGGTTACTTCATAATGAGCAGTTGTTTTGAGCAGTTCCAAAAAGTTTGATTTTGTGATGAAATTGTAAAACGTCTAGTATTGTTTTAACAGAAATGGTTTCGAGCTTTCGTCGTGGCGTCCTAACTCAACTCGCAGAGTGCTTGATGCGGCTTTATATGCCATTTCATGGTGCTTTAAATACAGCCGTAGACCAGATCTTTTGCAGTTGAATCTCATCTAAATCATCTAACTATGTTTCTTTGAAACAGTTTGTTCCCTTTATGAACTTGAATAAAACAATGAGAAGACGCAATTCATGTGATGTTCTCCGGAGTAACATTTCGTACATTCTGATCACACATGGACATGTAACTAATTTTAAACGGGTCAAAATTCCACAGAGCGGAAGTCATGGCTTAAGAAATTAAACAAACAGACACCAAAAATGGAAATCACAATTGTGGGACTGCTGACTACCAGGGTAGCCGCAGTGTCAACACAAATTGTTTTTGAACACACTCGTTCTCTAAAATACTGTTTGCTTTTGGATGAAGTTTTTTAATTAAAAGCATCCCCATTCAAGTTGCCGTTATCAGATAATTTTCAGTAAATAAATGCTTGCACGAATGCTCTGCATCATTTATATGCTTTTCTCAGGAATAAATATTTCCTACAAACATTTTCAGTCGAGTTATATCTGCTTCTGGTCAGCTCTACATTACCTTTTGTTACAGAAACATTGGGTGGGCAAAGTAGACGTCCAATTTTGCAAGTTCCTTTAAAGTTCAGTCGAATGCAAATGTGCTTAAGAACAACGCGAAGCTACGCGAGTTAATTAGGCTGTAACGCCTCTTTACAGGCATTTATTTCCTTCAAAATCTATTATCGCGCTCAATCACGAGAGTGAAATTTATTTGTGTCCCTTCACAGTCAGTGTTCATTTTCGCTGCGGATGCTTTTCAGTGATGGATAGTTGCATTCTTAGGTCGCATGTAGGACACTCGACAGAGAAGCTGTGAAACAGTCCGTCTATTAATTAGCTATCCAGTTATCCACGGTTTGGTTGATTGGGTGAACCAGGTTGTCCGTTCGTGCAAACACCCTCAATGAAGCTTTCCGGATTGGTTTCCGATTCTTGGAGGTACTGCAGTGTGGATTCTTCTTCCTTAAAGAGGTCTTGGGAACCGAATGGTAGATTTATATTTCTTAAGTTGTTCTATAAGAAAAAGCTGCATTGTTGGTCGTGTTATGGTTCCTGTTAGATTGCATCGCGTTTTTATTTGATTTATTTACAAGTCATTTTACTGGCGACAAAATGGAAGTGCCTGCTTATTTGTTTTGTCGGCGGCCAGGATTTTAGCAGCAACTCTGAAATGTGTGACGACTAACTGGACAATTTCGACCAATAACCAAAATCTTAAGCCCTTGGTCTACACTTTACAAAGCTTGAAACGCCTACAGAGAGAACGATATGTCCCATTTATGAGAAAATATTGAACATCTTTGGTTGCTGACTAACTTTCACGTTGACCAGAAGTTTGTTTTATTCCAAAGCGCTCATACCAGTTTTACGAATCCAACTCAAAAGAAGATTGTCAGTCGAGCGATAACCATTGAAAAAAACAATATTCTCACTAACTTGAAGGGTTTTTATTAGACTGAAAGGACCAAGATACCGTCATCTTTCAGCGGCATTAAAAGAATTTCATCCCAACGGCGTTGTGTGAAACTTGTGCGTAGAATAAAGAGCACAATTAACTCACTGAATGCAAAGTTTGGGTTTGCATACTGACTAATCAGTTAGATGTCAAATTTGACGTATTTTCTGCAGACTACGTTGCAGTAAAACTTTACTGGTGTACTTCTAAAAATTCCGTTTAGTTCTCCTCTAAGTCGCTATAAGTTGTACCAAATATTTGGTGGCTCATAACCAAAATGTTCTGGAGATGATTTACTTCCTCTGTCGTTTCTCTACCTTATGGCTACCAAGTTACCTCGTTTCGATGAAAAAGCTAATATATACTCCGAACGGGTGAAGCAACAATCTCTCTTGTGGGATGCTACAGATTCCCAAACCCCCATAACTGTTTTGGATACCTGTGATTCAGGCCCGTTTCACATTAATTTCCACTTAAAATTGACTGTTGTTACCTACGTCTTTCAGTCCTCTCAAGAATCCTTTGGAATTCTTGGGAGCTCAATTTTGAGTGCAGCTGTCTTTGATAGTTCTCATGTGGTTTTTATGAATATATGAGGTAGGTGAGTGCTACATGTGAGAATTGCAACTAATCAAATAGGTTATCATCACTCGCAGAGATGGTGTGGATCACAGTCTGCTGGAAGAGCGTGGGAGTGTTAATGAATGAGTTAGTGTCACATGTGTTTGTCATGGGACATGCTTTCGACAGTCCCAGCTGGTTCACGCTTACTCGGGTTTCAAGTAGCTGTGCACTACAGAAGTCGGAGGGTTTGTAAAAGCTGTTTTAAAGCACATAGACAGGGGTTGTGCAGTCCGATAGCAACATTCTCGTCTTTTCTGTTCTAGAAGTGGATGGTCATCCTCTTTGGTATGATATTAGAGAACTCTTTGCATCTTATCACGAGTACCAACAAACGTGAGCAGAATGTTTGCCACATTTTGGGCTATTAAAGAAGTTTGTTTGTAACTGCTTGGAACTCACTTCATGCTGATTGCCGGTCAGGCAGCTTCAATATATATCTGAACTTCTCAGTTCTCTGTCTAACCCTATTCCGCGATGGTCCATCAACGGAATGCTACAGTCGCAGTAGATTCTCAGCGTACAGCATTGCATCTTGAATACATGTTATGTGCAGAAAAGTTATCCTGATACACGGACTCTGTGGAGAATGGTGGCTGTGGTTGTTCGTCAATTTAATATTCTCTGTAGCTCGTTCGGGTTCAACTTGTTTTATTGAAGTCCTGCCATTCAAATCGGTTATCTATCAGGGACGATTAGAGGACGGACATAAAACACAAGTGTCTAGGGATGATAGAAGAAAAAATTATACTGTTCACATTTGATAAGATCATTGTTCCTTACTACTGGTTGTCTGTGTGAAGTGTTTACAGTCTGGTATTCTTTTTAGTAGTGAACAGAAATCCTCGGCTAGTTTGGTTATCAGAATTTAACGATAGTATACCGCATGTTGTTAAACCCTGTGTTTAATATAGTAACAAACTGGATTGCTATGCCTAACAAACCGACTCATGGCTTATACTCATAGCAATGCGTGCACACTGTACAGTGTGATGCACTGTTCAGTGGGGAAGAAACATTCTCCTTTGTCCTGAATTGTAGTACACTAGTTCGCCGGGTGCAGATTTTAGCACTGCGGTTTCACGAAAATTGTTCATTCCTGAAGGCGTCCTTTAGGTTTTAGACACTGACATAGGCGAACACTACACTGCAGATAATACAGGCGGTTGGTTAGACAGCATAAGCTGTCGTCAGTTGTTGACTGCAGCAGTACATTTGTAATACAAAGGAACTGTTAACATAATTCGTTAAATTTGGTCATCAGTATCTGACGGCAGTAGATGTTATGGTGATAGGCTTTCCTGTAAGTTTTCGGCCCAAGTGACCGGAAGAAGCTGTTAGATTTGCCAAACTGGAGTCACAGGTCGATTTCCACCCAGATCACGGGATTTGTGTCAATGTGATCCTGAATGTTCCTCAAGCGAGGTGAAATAGAGCAAACAATTTTCTAAGATTTCAAGAGGCCATTCATGCGATCTCATGTTTATTCGACAGAGTGAAAGGTTACACGACTTCAAAGTTTGGTGTTAATATTTAACAAGCCCTCATACAAACGCGAGATTTTTTTAACCAAACAAAGTTCAATTTGCAGCCGTCAACGATTCTTAAATTAACCCATTGATTTTAAAACATCACCAGTTTTCTAGTAGTCGAATTATTGTGTACCTTATCCGTTGGAATACAACGCACTGGGCGTGTGCATTCAATTACAACTTTCCCTAGTATGAAAGTGAATGCGGGCAACGGCCTCAAAGATTTCCATTTGACGAACGACAAACACGCGTCGTGTTGTCAGCTCGAACAACTCTGTTCGCTGGGGAGTTGCCTGATTTAGGGTCAAAGGGCCTTTTGGCCATGCTAACGTCACCAAACGGATCAAATGTCTTATAAAAAGAATAAACAGACACACTGTGTCGTCCATCAGGAGTATCATTGCCCCATATAAATTTCGTACCACAAATTGTAGATAACCATGCTACATTTTTTCTATCTGTCAGCGATGAGATGACTCTGCTAGCGGAAACGTACACAGTTGACGATGGTCCCATAGAGTCTATGACATGCACATCTTAATGTGCTAACATCTGGCCGTACTCGACCGACTTAAATTTCGATGGTATCTTGACGGTCGAGTTAGTTAAGGTGGATTGTCAGTCCGACCGATGGAAACCTAAGGTCTTCACGCTGGAAATTCTTGGTTGACTAGTGCAAAACCCTAGATAAAACAACCGGGCCAGGCAATTCCAACATAATTATGACGTTTGGTTGTATAAGATGCAATGCAATTTAATTTAAGGCAACCTGCGAATCAATATTCTTCTCAAAACTCTTATTCGGTACAGGCCGTCTGGATGGTGTAGCATGTCGAGAGTCGTTGCCTTCCCGTAGGTGGACTGGTCAGCCTTCTACTAAGGTCTAAAACGAGTAACCCAGGAATAAACCTTAGAAAATATCACACGATGAATACGTTAGGCAGGCACCATCGTTTACTGGCTAGTCACGCTTCAATTTTGCAGTCTTCAGGCAGTAGGTTAGTTCATTCAGTACGCCCATAACAGCTGCAAAGAGATGGGGTAGAAAAAGTAATGTATAGCATTTTTGCTTCCAGTGTGGTTTAAATCAAATTTCACATTAACATTTAACATGAAGCACTCTCGTCTGATCAACATAAAAATATATCGGTACGCTCTTTCGCACTTAACCATGGCTGAGTTTTTACACAATGAATTCGAACACCTTGTGCATACTAATCCGTCCACTATAGTGCTGCTACAATTTATCGCAAACTTTGAAACTGCAACCTATTTTTGTTCGGATTTCATTAGAACAGACTATGAACTTTGAAAGTAAATTAGTGAAGTAAACAAAGGAAAGATCGAGCCTCAACGACGAAATATTCTGCAGCTGTGCACATGAAGTTACCGCAAACAGTGTGGTGGTACATACGGACGCTTGGTCAGATCTATGAGACGAATAATGTACCAATGATGTGTCGACTGAACCCCCGATATTCAGACGCTGTTCACTACACTGTGGTAAACTGCAAAGATATCTAAGTCGGATAAATTGCACCCCTGTATCCTGACAGTTTTGAACCGTTTGTATCGATGCTTGATGAATTGTTGCTTCTAAGAAAAAAATCAGATACTGCAGGTAAACCGCACAGCGGCTAAACTATATTTGAAGGAATTATCAACTGTATTCCCATGTTTGTTCACCCGTGCTACCACTTTCCTCCTTTCCTGTCTAAAATCAGCAGCAACAGTGATGATCCAAGTTCATGCATTACCATATCTGGTATTACTGAAACAAACCGCACTGGCTCAACATCTGTACTGGAACGTGATCAGAGAGTAAGGTTAACTGACCGAAGCAGCTGGGTCTAACCATACCATCAGTTCTACCTAAATGTACGTGCAAGCAGTGTGCTTACAGACATCAATCCCACTGACCTCTTCACATTTCAGATGCTCACAAGTTGACAGTAAAGTTATAAGCGAAAAGTTGATAGGACTACAACGCACTCAACCAAACTCTTCACTCACATCCAACGGGGAAAATTTTACACTACTGCTTCTCTCAAAAACTGCGAAAAACTTTAAACGTTCAGTTTCCGTAGACGTACCAAGTTATGCATTCAAATATAGTTTTCTTAGCAGAAAGCCTTGTAAAATCCCCCTTTGTCTGTTATCTTTATTTACTCACAAATACATTCGACCTTTTATGAGGGTTTCCTGTTTGCGTTCACCATTTCATGCTTTCCACATTATATTCCCTCAAAATTCAACAAACCTCACTATTGACATCTTTGCACGTCGTGTAGATTACAATTTACTGTAATAGTCTACACTAGAAGCATCGGTGTACATTACATTCCGTATTACGCTTATTCATCCGTATTCCATATGTATGCATGCAAACTGTTTACAAACCTAACACTCACCTTCTTCAGTATAGACTAATGGGTTATAAACGTATGATTTGGCAGCCGGAATACTTGCTCACAATAAACAAAAAATTTAAAGGGCGCTTTGAGAAATTTAAAAGTGTATGTAACCTGAAAATATGAGGCCAAATCATCCAAATTAACAGGGGTTGTTCTGATGTCTGTTTGGCTCTCTGACTTGATCGACCAATCACAGACGGAGAGGTTTCATAAGGTTTCATACAATCCCAAACACTACCTGATTCCTTTCACAATTGGGTTTCCATCAGGGTCCAAGCGAGTAAAATGGAGCTGATGAGAGACAAAATTGTGGTTCTGGTTGAAATTACGATCTCTTCTGTCCCTCAGGAGCAGACCGGAAAAAATAGCAAAAAGATTATTGATTGAAGCGGTGTCTAAAACTTTCCCCCGTTTATTTTTGCTATTCGATATTTAGCTGTAATTCCCTTTCCACATCACCAGGCATTGCTGTCCTCTAACTATCCATGTTAGCCATTTTTCCATATCTTTGCTAGACTTGTACGAATCATTTGCGACAGGCTGGCAAACACAAAATAAACATTACATCAGGATGAAAATGGTTTCGTTGTGTATCAAACGGATTATGAAAGGTAACTGTAATCACACCTTCGTCAGTTTTGAAACATGGACTTCCTTTGGACATTCATTCATCGTTCAATCACGTGGAGACAGACAATGAATAGTTTCTGTAGAAAGTGCAAAGCAGCGTGCAGTAGCAACAGTGGCCCAAATGCTTGCACGTTTTAAAGGAACTATGAAAACAGATTGAGGTACACGGAGTTATATTTGAACACAATCCCCCAGATGATGAAAACATTATAAAGGTTGCTAACTGATGAAAAACTGCCAGATGTGATGGTGTTCTGGTAAATATATATTACAGTTAATATGGGAATTACTGCGAAAACTTCTTAAAATTACAGTTAAAAGGTCTTTATTTTGTGTGTGAATGAAAACTTCGTTAACTATTGTTCGTTAAAATCTGAAAACTTGAGGTTCTGCAATAAAATGAGTTTCAAGTATATACAGTGAACGGCGTACACCGGTTTATACACGAGTTGCTACAAATTTACCAGAAGAACCTTAGAAGGAACTTACAAATGCACGAAAGGGAGTGACATTCACTAATGTAAATCACGTGAAGACAATAACTCTCACTACATGGATTAGTCTTACCTTCCGTAGCTCTGGGTAATTGACGTACCATCGACCGTTTTCTGTATATTTCGCACATTTTACAACAGTCGTGAAAAAAATTTGGACATTGTAACGTACAGAACTTTCGACACTAATTTGAACAGAACCCAGAACTCCGTAGTGCAACAGACAGGCCAAATCCTCTGGCTTTCATTAGCCGTTGTACTCATGGACTAACTTTTTGCAACTTACGGGCACGTTTCAGTCAATTTTCCAAGCGGCAATCGTACAAGAAACAACAGGAACAATCGTGATCTCAAAACCGAGTGAAACGTGCACACAAACGAAAACCAAAATAGGGTCAGCAACGTGGCAGCATTCCACGTTCCACTGACACAGCTGGTAATAGTTAATTAGAGACACTTCGAAACAACGATTTTTCGAACTGGGTTTGACAATCAGTCCGGAGTGAGAGAATCCGCTAACCGTCATGAGCCGGAGGCTCAGCATGTCACACACAGCTTGCACAATCTGAAACCAAGATAACGTCAGCATGTTTGAATAACCAATTTATAAAATATCAGTTCTTTGAAGGTTGACGTAAGTTGCACCATCAAAACTTAAGAAATTGAGTAAACCAATATCCACATTACAACGCAAGCTGATGAAACCCGATTCGCACACTTTTATACGCTTGCTTTTGTCTTGCCATATTGACTTGAGACCCAAATTTAAAATGGGCCAGTGCTGTTTCAAATTACTTTGAATAATTAAGGATAAAAGTAAGCACTGTACAATTGTTCTTCCCATTGGAATACACAACCTATTTTTGAGTGTGAAATTTTGTCCACCGAGATACGACTTTTGTTACCCAGACTATTGTGCTCACTCAACCACACTAGTTTGTCACACGTTTTCCAGTGAACAGATTATCTGGTTTTATTCATCGTTAATAAGTGATACATTCCATCAAGCTTCAAATGAGGATAACTTTACACATTTCTAATACAGCAACGAGGACAAGTTCAGGAAAATCCTTCCACATAGAAGGTCCCCAGTTAGCCTGCCGCCAATGTGACGTGGAATTTTCGTCGTGCATTTTGTAATCATACTCCAAGAAACCTTACAGTACCAAGAGTTCCCTATGAATATCATGCTGTCCTGCTATTGAGTACCAGATTATGTCATCGTTTTGCACGTGAACTGCCAATGTTACAAAAATGGTGACCTTGGTGGGCTACTTCTAAGTCTTCTGTGCATAAGGCAGGATACACAGGAATACGCCGTGTTTGTCGCACTAGAATGGGTGCTGCCATAGGTGTCCACATTTGTGTGCACTTCTTATTTATGAATATATAGTTAAAATTATACCACATATCCATCATCGACCGTCTCCATTACTCACTTCTATACGCAGCCGTGAATACATATTATTCGTGTGACCGTACTTCCCGGTAAACGGCCGTACATTTCAACGATCTGATTTTACATGTGATTTCCCCGCGCTTTTTCTCCTTGGTTTTACCCAACTCGGATTTTTCAACCACATTTCAGTGCTCATCGCTTTTTTCCTCAAGTATGCAATTATCAGACGCGAAAAAACAAAAGGCCGTTGAGGAGAGAAACCAAATCTTCATCCAACGAGATGTACAAGTGGTCTCTGACAGCGCTATAAACGGCACCAACACGCGAATTAGCTACAGAGGCTTGAGACCGGCCGTCAACGAGCGAGTAAACCGTAAGAATGTGACACGTGTGTGCTTCGGATTCGTGCCACAGTCAATTGAAATGCAGACAAACAATTGGACAGCATACATCATGCGAGCTTCATTGATGGTCTAGGTGAAATATGCAACTATAAGTTTCGAAACTATTTTACACAGCAGACAGGCCAATGAAATGTCCAGGCCGCTACACAGCTCTCCCCTAGAGGGGTACTGTGGCAACAACCCTTCGATCCTGATGAGGATAACTGGGGTAAGCCACCCTTGGCTTATTTTGGTTAAAGGCATACCAGCTGATATCCAGTCAGCCTGCTATTGATACGACAATCACCAGACGACGTAGATGGAGGAGCGCTAGAGCTCATAGTTCTTACCAAACGCCCATTATAGTATCCTCCACTAAACGTGCCGAAACAGATGTAAGAAGAAACGAATGTTAAAGGCGTGGCATCCACGGAACGTTCAAGCACGACATCCAATACGAGATCGAGGTTGATCGCGATCGATGATGCCACATACTTCATGCCGACATGCGACAGAAAATTAAACGAAACTGGCTGAGTATCAGTATAAAAATGACTGACGAACTCAACCAAATTACACAGTAAACACGAACATTCGAGCGAAAAAATAACCAGGGCAAACGCAATTGTTTTTTGTTTTGAAAACTATTTTTTTGTATTTTCAGAAACAGTTCGCGATTTTTTTTATGGCTGGAAAAAAACACATTTGACAAACGCTGGTCCTCTGTGAGGCGTTTCAGCCAGTGCACCGTACGACCCGAACGCGTTACGGCGGGTGCTGGCGTCATCGGCGAAGGCGTGATGTCTGCTGAGGACGATACGCTTGGGCTACGCTGGTTCGAGACAGCTGCCGGCCCGGACGCAGTGTGAGGATGAGTATTGAAAGCTTCCTCTGTCCTTTCGAAGTATGCAGGCTTCAAACGACCAATACTAACCGCGTCCCAAATACCCTGACGCTCGAGCACGAAAAAGCGATCCTTCCGTTGATGTACTTTCAAATGGCCTTCGTAAGGTCGTTCGAGCGAGCGTCGTGAACCATCTACGTGAACATTCACATGCGTGCAGTCGTGGAGGTCTTCGGGAACAAACACCTTGCGGCTTTGTTCTCGTGTGTCCGTGACACGGAGGTAGCGCATGGGCGAAGTAATCTGTTTGGCGTAAGAAGCATCATATCGAAAGGCGTCGGTGGCGGATGAAACGTAATTGCCAGGAAGACGTAGCGGTTGACAGAACAAGAGCTCAGCAATGGGACCGTGAAGATCGGCTTCAAGGGCGGCTCAGATGTCGAGTAACACCATTGGCAGGGCTTCTGCTCTATGGATAGCATCGACCGCGGCGAGGGCCGCTTTTAGTTGTCGGTGGAAGCGTTCGACCATACCGTTTGCAGCCGGATGGTATGCCGTAGTCCGCGTGCGATAACATCCAAGCGCGTTCAGTGTTTCCCGAAGGAATCGCTCTCGAAATGAGGGCCACGGTCGATCGTAACCGTGGCTGGGCAACCATGAGATGCTATCCAACGCTCAACGAATGCGCGTGCTACAGTCTCAGAATGGACGTCGGTTATGGGGACGGCCTCTGGCCACCACGTGAAACGATCTATTATCTTCAGGAGATACGTCATACCACTGGAAGGCGGCCAAGGACCTACAACGTCGATGTGGACATGTGAAAGTCTAGATGTAACCGAAGGAAATCGACCAAACGAGGACAAGTGGTGGTGACCCTTAGCTTGTTGACAAGCTAGGAAAGATCGTGCCCACTTGTGAAGATCCGTATGCAAACCAGGCCAGACTTACCTACCTGAAATGAGCTTCGCCGTGGCCCGGATGCTAGGATGGGCTATGTTGTGTAGCGTATCGAACACGAGTCGTCCAAAAAGACGTCGTAGAGCTGATTGTTGACAGGAAGCGCGGAAATCATTTTCCGAACGTTGTGCGTTAGCCACGGCGTTTAAGTCGGCTGAGTCGTGACCAACTAGTGCTGACACTCGGGATAAAGCGTCAGCCACAACGTTATCTCTGCAAGAAACGTGGCATACATCAGACGTAAGCTGGGATACGAAGTCCAGCTGGCAAACTTCGCGTGACGAATATCTTTCAGACCTACTGCGGAAGGCAAAAACCAACGTTTTGTGGTCGGTGAAAATCACAAACTGGTTTCTTTCGAGGACATCGGAAGTGACGAACAGCAGAGCAAATTGCTAACAATTCACGACCGAACGTGCTATACCTAGTTTCAGCGGGAAATAAACGTCTGGAGAAGAAAGCGGGCGGTTTCCATATTCCATCACCGAACTGTCGAAGTACGGCATCGACTGAGACGTTTGAAGCGTCAACAGCTACACATATTTCCGCGGCTGAGTTAAAGTGGTGCAACATAACGGCAGTGGCTTAGGCGTCCTGATTTCTATCGAACGATTCGATGGCTGTCGCTGGTAACTCTACGACTCCGCTGACACGGCCGTGAAGTAAATCGGTTAAAGGCTGCATAAGTTGAGCGCAGTGTGGAATAAACCGCCCATAGTAGTTGACCATCCCGTTAAATCGACGAATAGCTGCGAGGGTTGTAGGACGAAGGAAATCGCAGATTACTTCTAGCTTATCGGTTCGCGGTTGAATACCGTGCTGGTCAACGTGGCGTCCTAGAAACTCTATCGCTGGCTGGTCAAAAACGCATTTTTCCGCATTAATCGTTATGCTAATAGTCGCCAATCTGTGGAAGAGCTCTCGCGGATGAATCTGGTGTCCTTCTCTAGAAGCGCTTGCAACTAATAGGTCATCGATGTAGGGGTGGGCGAAATCCAGACCACGTGTGACGTCGTCGACGGAAAGTCGAAACGTTCGTGCGGCGTTTCGAAAGCCAAACGGCATACGTAAAAATCTGAATAGACCAAATGGTGTGATGATAGCTGTCTTAGCGACATCCTCGTCCGCAACCGGGATCTGGTGGTACGCGCGCACCAGATCAATTTTGGAGAACACACTAGTACCATGAAGGCTAGCCGTGATGTCCTGTATGTGCAGAATCGAGTACCTGTCGGGCGTTGTGGCGTTGTTGAGCGAACGATAATCTCCACAAGGGCGCCAATCGCCAGACGCTTTGGGGACCATGTGGAGTAGAGAGGCCCAAGGGCTACCGGACGGGCGAATGATTCCGAGCTCAAGCATGTGCTCAAACTCAACGCGGGCTATCTTAAGCTTGTCTGGTGTCAACCTGCGAGCTTTGGCAAACACCGGTGGGCCTGTCGTGACAAGGTGGTGCCTCGTGGAGTCCCTGAAGGCAGGCAGAGATAAAGACCGTCGAAAAACAGTCGGATACTTATCGATTAGAAAATTGAAGGAGTTTGGTTTCGTAGAGCTTTGATATACGGGACTGATAGATAACTTATCGGTGAAAATCCCGGTAACCGTAAGCCTTGTCGTTCGGTCGACTAGACGGTGTCGTCTGGAATCTACCAAAAGGTCGAAGTGCTGGAGGAGGTTGATGCCGAAAATCGCCATTTGGACGTCGGCGATCGTGAAGATGCAGCGGAAAGGCCTATCGAGACCTAAATTAAGTGTGCGAGAGCGCTGACCAAACACTTTTGTAGTGCTTCCGTTGGCCGCGCGAAGATTGGAAATGGATGATCTGTTTAAGTCGTGGGCCTCAGGTGGGATCACGCTGAGCTCGGCATCTGTGTCGATAAGATAGCGAATCCCCGACTCGTGATCTTTTAGAAAGAAGAGACGACCAGGCGGGTGAGTTACGTCGTTAACCATGCGGAATTGCCCGCCCTGTTCGATGGCTGGAACAAAGGTACAAGGCTGTCAACATCGTCGGGCTTTGTTGCCAAATTGCTGGTGATACCAGCAGTGATCCGGATTAGCGTTCGGTGGTGGCTGACGAGAATCACGTGACCCTGCGTGGCTACTGTGTCGTCGAATGGGGGTAGTCGAGCGTGACCTTTAACACTGCGTCGTTAATGATTGAATTTGTCCAGGTAGGCTGGCAACTTGAGCAGTTAGAGTGACATTTGCGCTCTGACTACTGGAAGCAAGCTGGGAAACAGCGGTGCCGTATTTTTCCCCGATCCGATCTGCGACATCAGCCAAGGTTGACAAGGTTGCTTATGGGTTTGCGCTAAGGATATTTTACATACCTTTAGACAAACGCTGTAGCCGCATCTCCTTGAGCAGAGCCTCTTCTCTGTGTGTCGTGCATGCTGACCTCTGCATGTGGCGAAACAACTGCGATGGTTCACGGTCATCGAGTTCGGTCGCACTCAGAAACTGAGAAACACGCTGGAGATCAAACAAACCGACGCGCTTAATTACGGCTGCTTTGATTTGCTCGTTAGGCTTCGTGGAGTCCGGTAACTACAGAATATCGCCCACCTCTTTAATGAGGTGATTTGGCAGTGCCGCAACTATGTGATGAAAACGGGTTAGCTGTGAACTGATTTGTCGTAACAAAAATGTTGCTTCTAACTGAGCAAACCACGATTTAGGATTATTCTCTCTAAAGCGTGCAAACAGTACGGCTAATGTATTGACCAAAGCATCTGACAAAACGTGAGGTAGAACTTCCATTTCAGCGGACTGGATGATAAATCGATTTAAAAAGAAATGAATATGTAAAATGTATGAAAATAGTAACCCACAGTTATACAAAAATATACCTGTGGAAAACAAAAATTGTTCGAACGAGCTAACCAAATTCTTCGGGCTCATCAGTTTGGTTCTCATCGCACTAAGTCGTTTTTTCCTCCGGTATGCAATTATCAGACGCGAAAAAACAAAAGGCCGTTGAGGAGAGAAACCAAATCTTCATCCAACGAGATGTACAAGTGGTCTCTGACAGCGCTATAAACGGCACCAACACGCGAATTAGCTACAGAGGCTTGAGACCGGCCGTCAAAGAGCGAGTAAACAGGAAGAATGTGGCACGTGTGTGCTTCGGATTCGCGCCACAGTCAAGTGACATGCACACAAACAATCGGACAGCATACATTATGCGAACTTTATTAATGGTCTGGATGCAATATGCAACTATAAGTTTCGAAACTAGTTTACACAGCAGACAGGCCAGTGAAATGTCCAGGCCGCAACAACATCATTCAGAGCACTATCTAGATGTATCTTCATGCTACAGGGATGCTGTTCCGTTCCGAGGACACAACTTCGGATTGCCTCTCTTTTGTTCGACCCAAATGTTCGCGTGTGCAAAACCGTGCAGCGCCAAACACAACGGAATTTTTAGTGCCATATAACAGTGCATTTTGAACCATTTTCAGCAGTGTCATTACTTTTCTTCGGGGCACAAAGAGCCTTCTCAACGAACAATCGACCTGAGTCACAAGAGCGGTACCAGTGAGCCCGCATTTCACAACTGCAGACCGCTGGTGGATTTACCAAGAGAGATGCAGAGATGGCCAACACTCCGAGTAAACAGTACGTAAGTCTGAATAAACGCAAGTCACAGTAGGCTTTTGAGCATGCTGACAATGACTCAACTGACTTGCCTCAAATTTCACTTCCACAAGTCAAATTAGGTCAACTACTAGCTCACAATTCACCAGCCCAAATGATATTCGTTGTCGTCTTAGTAACTTGTGCAACGGAACTAGCAGAAAAGCACATATCATTTTCCAGTGACTCCTTGTTTACTGGCCGCCTATCCATAGCCTGGAAACATTCCACGACCACACTTTTCTTCAAATGTGGATGCAGGGAGGACCCAACAAACTTTCGAACAGTAACGTTTGTTTCAGTGTTCTCTAAGTTGATGGGAAGTTTAGTAGACGGTTCTCTCCGGTCCAAGATTAAAGACCTCAAACTCATCATGAAGAAGCAACGTGACTTGCGTAAGGAATACTCGTGCGTCAACAGGCCGCCAACTGCTTGTGATGTTTGGACGAAGTCCGCAGACACGGGGCTGGCCATACAGGCGGTTTGTCTTAACTCTTCCAGAGCCTTTGACAAGGTTGGCGATTTTATATTGCCACAGAAACGCAATAGGTGCGACCCTAACGCTTCAAGGCGATCTCTAACAGCGCTGCTGAAGACCTCAGAATAAGGCTGCTTCAAAAGTTAATAACCCTACAGGAAATGAACTACTCCCTAGGGAAGGTCCGAAAACAAAACCTGAACAGCCTCCTTTTACATCCTTGCCTGCAGTCACCATTGACTACAAGGGACAACTGTCCCACGAGACTAACTCTAAAAAAGTGTGTGAGAATTAAATCACGACAGAGCCGTCGAAATTCAAGTGGATACAAACCAGGAATTTCAGGTCGAGACACTTCTTCTGCCCGTGGCCAGTTCGGCAGTCGCGCGCTGGACACACTCAACAGCTTATGTCTTTCATCAGGCAGGCATACTCAACCTGATTAACATACTAGAGGAGCGGTCTTATACGGACCCCGTAAAGTGTTTGGAATGCACTCTTGTCCGTGCGAGAGGAGGTAGGCTTAAACATCCTTGGATTGGCAAATCCCCTTTCCGTCGCCATCTTTTGGTGATAAGCGAAGGATAAGCTCCAAGACAGTCAGGTGCACAGATATTTCGTCAGATTGATTTTCACAACATTTACTGTGCTAAACGCACTATGGATCACGAAGGCATTCCCAGAATCTCCACTGAGTGAAATGTGCGCGTGCTGATTGTCATTTAGTGGGGGACTCCAATCGTCAGATCAGCACCTAGCACCTTTCCTCAGTTGGGTCTCATTTAAAATAAAAAACCCGCCACACTGCTTATTAGTAATATAAGACTTTGAGATCGATCTGTAGTGCTTTGGGATCAGTGGCACCCCAGATTTTCAGGGCGTCGGCGTATAGCAGAGTTTTGCTGAATATGTTATCTGTAAGGTAGTTGATATAAAACAGAAGACGTACCACTGGCCCTTGAAGAACTGCAGGACTAAAAAACAGGGACAAAAGCTCCGATCCGGCCTTAACCTCAAGAGTTCTATTGTCAAGAAAAGAAGTAACCCGGCGAAGAACCTGCTCATGGACATTGCAAACCTCCAGTTTGTGTTTCAGGGGGGCGTGTGGGACACAATCACAAGCCTTGGCGGAACGAAAGGTGGCACCTGAGATGAGACCCTCGTCTTTCGCTTCCGTGAGACTATCCATAGAAGCAGGCATATTTGTTGTGCATAACCAGTTATGAAGGAAGATGTTTCGGGTAGAAGCAAAAAAGATGGTTGGCTGAGAATTCTTTGAGAATGGCACGCTTTGATAAGCACTCCATTATCTAGCATGGAATGCTGAAAAGGCTGATTGGTCGATAGCTAACCGAAGAGTTCTAGCGATCTACTTTGAAGATGGGTGTGGTTGTCGCTTCCACCAATACTCCAGGGAGAATGCCCGTCCGCAATGTCTTTAAAACAGCATATAAAAGGGTCAGGCCAAAGTAGCGGCCGCTTCCTTGGGAATTCTGAGATAGATCTCTTCAGGATCCATTGTACTGTATGAATTAGCCGTGAAAAAAGGTCTTAGAAAGATGTCACAAAAAACGCAGCGGTGAAGAGTGGCTGCCGCGAGATCTACAGCTGTAAAATACAAGAATCCAGCGCGGCGAAGTTGCTGACTGTAGAGAATTACCCCCTGAAAATCTCAGCCAAGTCTAATGAGCCAGATGAAGACTCCTCGTCGGGTAGTCGCAAAGAATGAGCCGGACGTTCTATCTTCCGTAATCGTCTCATAGACATACATGGGATTTTTTTCCCCGGGCTCTGAAGAGGACCTGTTCCTGTACGAGTTTAGTGTGCTCACGGGTTTCTCGCCCGCACCTGTTTTGAACGATGTGGAACGCAATTGAATCCTCTGAATCTCTCATGCGATTATGCTTCACGAGTAGGTGAAAACGGTCATCGAGGAGAAAACATATTCTGCGCGGAATGATTGGCCGGAAGGGCAAAGTGCACAGTCTGTGAAGCACAGCTAAGCCGTCTGCTTTCTGAATTGCATTGCGAAACGCACAGTAGTTCTTGCACATGGAATCATAATCCAAAAGTGAACCTAGGTCACTTCTCAGCCCGTTAAAGTCAGACTGATTAAAACTTGGAATTGTGGACCTGTTTGCTGTTCGCTGTAACCAGTGGTGGATAAGATCAAAGGTGGGTATAGAGTAGTTACTGTGCAAATGTGGTGGTTCAATGATAACTGTTTCTACCAGGTGGCACTCATTAAGGATGACCAGGTTGAGCAGAGAGGGAATCTGACTTGAACGTTGCCGCGTCGAAGCACTGATATGCTGTGTCCACGCTGCCCGTCGTGACAGCGTCAAGAACGAAGTCGAGAGTCTGCTTTCACAGTCCTGGTGATAAAGTGAGAATTGAGGAGGGTGGTAGGGTTGGACTCGACATGCTCTCCCGAGTTGCTCTGATGGTCCCACTTTGGGGCGGCGGGTGCGACACCAACACTTGTGCGGACTTCAGCGACCTTGCAGAACGCTTGACCAACTTGCAAACTCTGCGCTCCTGTTAGATTTCACACTTTAGAAGGGTGTTCGGAAGTCTTCACTCACGGAAAGTTTGGCCATTTCTCTTGCTGATTGCGGTGTTCAAAAAGGACTATTGTGCACGGTGTTGTGGGGCCACTGATAGGAATAGCTAGTGGGGCGGGTCAGAGGAATGCCCTCTGAATCACAGGAGGCGGCTTCATCAGGCCACCTCCGTTGCGAATTCCTGGGAGAGAGGATGTCTGCGGGGCCGTTTGTCGGAATTTGGGACAGGTAACTCGTAATGCGGTTTTTGTGCGGTTTCAGTGCTCCCATCGATTATGTCTGTAATAAGGGCGTCTGCCGTTTTAGTGACTGCTGATCCCGGACGTCCGGTGGTTGTTCGAGCGACGTTTTGTCTACTCGTAACGTCTATCGATAACCTGGATCCAGGATAGTCAGTTTGTGAGCAACGAGGGTCTATAACTTCCGAGCCCGTCGGGCAACCGGTTCAGATCCATAAGGGAAGACGATCGTATTGGAGAGTTTCTTATTAATAATGTGCTTATGTTCAAGAACATTATGATATACCAAATAGAAGAAGAGGACAAGAGACCTTGATATTTACTTTACCAGATACACAAGTTCTGAGACTAACGGTTCGCGCAACTATGATCAAATTCAACAGTCGCGCACTGGCGAGACGGTAGAGCACAAATGAAACCTGGGTACAAACAATGTCCAGCGAGGAAAAATGAGAACGGAAAACTACGAATAAACATGTTTCTACGAGCAAACGGTGTAACATATCAGAATTAACATTCACGGGGGAAAGGGCTTGTTCGACACGTAACGTGAGTGGTCGTGTCAGACTGTAAGAAAGGCTCGTGATCCTTGTAAAGAATTCCAAAGCAAGGGGATGAACCAATGAGAAGGGAATAAACAGTGCAAGGAACGTGATCCTCGACGTTCTATCAACACATAAACCATCATCAAACACTCAACACAAGGAGCTACTTCAACGGTGACGACTGCAGAACCGAGGTCTCTGATTTCTGCTACAGACGCAGGAACCTGGGTAGATACTTAACGAGCAGAAACTACGACCGTAGTATCTAGGTTTTGCCTGTGGTCTACCATGATTCGTGACTTGTGTTAGTCCGCTGCGTGTGTTTTGCGTGTGTTTTGCCGGGAGCGATTAAATACACGCCTTTCGGGTGGGCGTTGGCGGACCTCTAGGCTACTTTTTTCCCCACCACTGACCCAGGACTGGTGAGGTTACTGGAAAGCCACGTGACTTTTGGTTGTCTCGGCGTGCATCCTGCTTGCATGTACGAGGTTTATGACGTCCACAGAGAATGAAGACACTAGGACTGATTTGACCAATTCGGTTGGAGATGTGGGGAAACGGCCCATCGAAACAGCTCTCCTTTCTCCTTCAGTTTTGTTGTTGCCCCCGCGGTGTGTGCAGATGACAGGGCTACTGACGTCTCGGTGACCGCTACACTGGGGAAGGCAAGCGTTATGTGTTTACTGGAGGACTGCGGCTCCAACCCTATTTCACACACAGTCCGCTGGAACTCCTACATTATAATCCCCTTTGAAGAATAAGGAGATATAAGTCTAAGATGAGCCCCGCATTCTCAGCCGATGGATAGGTACGCTGGTTGTACGGTATTTGTCGAGGTCAGTGTGTTTGAAGTCATACTTCAATGCGAGCGCGCACTAACTGAACGCTTCCCGAGGTATACTCAACGCATATCAAAGGCAAAATGAGAATACAAATAACTGGGGAAGACCAACTTATATTATACAAAAATTACGATAGGTCTCAACGAGCGCCTAATAGCACTAATACAATGATACAGCTAGAAAGACTAAAGACCTGACCGTCGAGCGTAAGAGCAGGCTGGAGGTGCGTATGACGCCACTGATGCGCGTAGACCGAAAAACACTTGAATCAACAAACATGGTTGCATTCAGCATGCGGACGGAAACAGAGGTCCTTGGGAACTTAAGTACAATGTGAACTGGGATTTGAGCAGGAATTTTGCACGTCGTACGGCAGGTGGACCGGGGTTATCTCCAGGTTGCTACACAGTCTCCCTCTAGAAAGGCACTGAGAACGCAATTCTGCGATCTACACCAGGACAAACTGTGACCAGCCACCCTTGGCCTGGACTCGTTCGTGCTGCACAGGCCTTCAGTTGGTGTTGTAATTACCCAGACCGCAGATGGGAGAATGCTAGTGCTAGGAGTTCCCAGCAAGCTCATACTCAAGTGTCCTCCCCTCTCTATGTGGCTACATTGCCACCTCTGACACTGGTAGCACTGCATACCGTTTTGTACAGACATTTTGCGCCCGTGTCGACCGCAAATGCTCACAGCTTCAGTTAATGTCTGGTGATCCCTAGCAGTGCTAGATCTAGCACGATTTACTGCCAGTGGGAACAATCAATATACAATAACAGGCAGTTATTTTGCAGCAATTAAAAGCCAAACACGACAAAGCCGAGAAAACGGATGTTATGGAACCCAAGTAATTCGATTCGTCACGAATCAGTATGTTATTTAATGATGGTGATAATAATAATAATTTCACAGCGAATAACAGTGATCATGCACAATTTTTATGTACAGGGCACCAATAGGCCAAACCCATGGGTAGACAATGACGGCGAGAAAAGTTTAACCAAATTTCGAGTTACGCGCGCAAAATCGCAAGCAGTCTGAGTCGTTGGAATTTGAATAAGCTGACAAAATTTCGAAATAATGAAAGTGAGTATTTGTTTTCGAACCACGACAAACTATCGTGCGAACGTACGAACTAAGAGCAATGCTCCAACGTTACACCATGACATCAGATGAATTTGCGAATGACCTGCTAGGACGATGACAGGCAGTTTAAGCCTTCATGATCTGTTTCGGTAGTTACTGACAGCCAGATAGGATATTTGTCAACTCTTAGCAGCCTACTACAGTGCAAGTGCTTCATGTTACGTCTGAGAGAGCCCATGTTCAGTGCTAGGTAGGTGACGGGTAACTCGTCGAACTGGCCAACCACAGTACGCGAAACTCGCCACTATTCCATTGAGCGTAGCACCAGTAAGTGTAGTTGGATGATTACTGCCGGAAAACCGTCCTAAAACAGTGAGAGTTTGAAAGTGATAGAATGAAATACGAGACACTTCTTCACTGTTAGTGGATTTGGAAAAGATGTCGGTGCCTAAATTATCGAACGGAATATTGATGCACTCGCCAACGATTAAGGTTTACGCCGAGTTGCACACGATTTGATGATTCATTAAGTGCTTTTTTCAATACCTAACGGTGGAAGAGATAATCTGTCTTTAAGACGGATGCTGAGAATGCGTTCGTGCCAACTGAATTCATTACGGTACCAAATGATTCGATGTACAAGAACATTGGATCTCACTTCGGGAATAAAAACACCATCAGGAATTGGACAAATAACGTGCCGTAAAACAAAGTCGACAACGGGGCACGACTCTGTAGTGGGAGCAATCGGGCTCAACGAAGTAAGTCGTCGTTGGCTAAGCCGGAAGAAGATGACTGTTCGAGCATCGATAAGTGATGAGAATTATAAGTTATCAATGAATTATAGGAGGAGGGTGTCTGATCTGAAACTGTCGAAGAGAGTAATTATTAACAGGGCCCACCAACTTGTAGAGAATTGGAGCGTTTCTACGTTCATAACCGTGCCCATTCTCCACAATAATTGAACCAGAAAACCGAGTGGTGGACAAAGACGTTTATCGCAAGTTTACTGGCAAAATGAACTGTAAGCGAAACACGACAAAACATGACAAAACCAACCAGCTAGCGATCAAACGGCAGCTCTTATTGTGGACTTGAACAGTTGAACAAACGAGAAAATGCTTGCGTTATCCGGAATCGCCCATGTGTTCCTAGATTGGCGTTGTCAGAGTGGGCTACCCAACCCATCGTAACTACTGGATGTAGGCTCTCCCAACTGCTGCAACAATATATGTATGGGGGTGTGCTCTCCCACTCATCGTGACTTACGCGTGACATGAAACGTTGGAAGAAAGCAAGTACTTGGTGAGCAAATGGTATGTACAGGCTCACCATGTAATCTCCTAGTAGCAGTCAAGCAACACGTATTACTCCACAGAACGTTCTTTTGTTGTTCTTTTGCTTTTTGGATTTCGAAAGTGAGAAGGTTACTAGGAGAGGGAGAAACACTGTGCACGGTAAACGATGTTTGCAAAACGTGCTCGAAAGTGGACATGACGTCCTCATTACGTGTGGCGCTAGGCAGGTGACATGGAGGCGACCGGTAATGGAGACGGTGTAGGGACGGGACCTGCCACGGATGTCTGCTAAGTAGCTTGTTTAAAATCGTATGCTGCATAGGCGACTTCAAGGCGACCGATGGAAACGGTGTCGCGACAACTATTACGGTCGATCGTGAAGCGCTTTGACGTTCGCGGAAGCACCTGGAAAAGGCCTGAGTAAGGTGGCTACATCATCGCAAACAGGTGGCCAAATCCTTGTCAATTTGCATTGGCCTATTTTGTCTGCGAGCGGGTGTGGGTTGAATTTGCCGCAGGTACTTAGATAGTTTGGAAGCGATGGCTGAAGGGAGGGAAGAGGTTAAAGGAGAAGGAGGCGAAACAACCATAATCTACTGCCATAGACAAGTTTTACAAGGGTGCACTGGGGATAAGCCTTCAGTGTGTTTCGAACACCTAAATTACTTAAGGAAATATTTCACTCCACACCTGATTAGTGGTGGCACAAAGCAAAGGTTCAAGCTTCCCATGGAAGCACTCCACTCAACCATTCTGGGATGGATGGTATGCCATGATGCGAATGCGCCGGCGTCCAAGGAAGTTCGTCATCGCTTAGAATGTTGAGCATTCGAGGTGTAAACCACTGTCCATCGTAAGGGTTGTAGGACGTCCCTAGCTGACCGTCGAACGTTCTAAGAAACCGTTCACAGGAGCGTCTCTTCAAATGGATGGCTTCCAGCCATTTTGAAAAACGGTCGACACAAGTTGAGATGTAAACGTAGCCGCGTGAAGGCGGTGAGGGTCTAACTTGAACCAAATGGACGTGTGAAAACCTAGCATCTGGGAGACCGGATGTAGTTAGTGTCTAAGCCTACAACTAAAGAAGCGCCGACAGGTATCATGCAATACATGAAGCTGACAGTATAAGATGGCAAACTGTGGAAAGTCTCATTTGTGCTGCTGAGTGATCAACAATGAATGTGTGAACAGCAGACATGCAGAGCAACATATTAAGCAGGTGTTCGAACACTAATATATATTTGCAGTAGTTCCGTTGGGTAACAGAGGGTAGAAGACATGACACCAATTCCATTTACGCCCACAAAAATGGAATGAAGCATGCACAATTAAACAATCCACTAGCAACTTAAAATACAAAAAAGGCAAATCTTGGCATTTTCAGTTACAGTAGAAAGCTTTAATTGCCTATCATTCCCGACGCTTTCTTTGCGATAGTCGAATTAGTTCTGCATCGAGCGTGGATTACTTGAATCGTGTAGACCCATTTTAATACTGCTGAGGAGGTCTATTTCCCCAGAATGGTCTAATTTCTCAGACACCCTCAAAAATTAATGTTGAAATTTGAATTTTATTCTTTCCGCGTCACAACGGACACACGTTGACATGCGTCCCCGACTGGTCTATCACCTTTTTAATGCGCTGATTCAAGTGGGGTCTTACAAGGCTAGTCGAGAACTATATATGGGCAGACGCTGGTCCGTTAGATGGCCTTTGGTTTGAAAGCAACTACATCCTCGAATGAAGGTCGCGGCCTTCTGTGTTCTTCTGTGGTTTTCGAGTGTCGTGAAGATCTGTGGTGCGTATCAGTGAGTCGTACATTCGTACGCTAGCCATTTCTCGTTATCGTTGGTCACCGGGCCGTATCATATTATGCGACGAGGATTTGTAATTTGTTTTTTCCTCTTGTTGAACCATGTCCTCCGACCCAGGTCTGAGGCAGACGGTGCAGTCGCATTTCCGACCGACGGAAATGCTAGTCACCCATTTTGTTGTACTTGTGCCCTCCACTTTTATCAATCCGCCGTTCGTGGATCACGTGGCTGGAAACACCCCCGACTTTCTGCATGATCCCCAAGTTGGTGTCTCCATCGAGGCCTGGTACAAACAATATGAAATCACGTTAACCATGACAACCCGAAGGTTCGTTTACTTCTCCGGAAACTGTGTCCAGCGGACCATGTCCGCTATACCAACTAAATCTTACCATTCGAACTGCGGAATCCGACTTTCGCGGACACGGTCTAGAGGCTGACGAAGATCTTTGGGAAAACTTCATCCCTGTTCACTTCACAGTTCCAGTTCCTCAAACGAAAAGTATACTAATTTGCCACCTATCCTGGTCTCGTTGACCGGCAATGTGGACGTTTCAAGCTTGGTTCGGTCGCAGAGAGCTATATCCGGTGCCTGGTCCTCGTTTGTGGTCTGCAATCCCCAAGCTGTATTGACCTCCGTACCGGACTATTGGCTAAAATAGACCAGGATTCGAGCAACAAGCTGGAACAGATTGTGGACGAGTGCGAGAGATTGATCGACTTCAAGCGCTACTCGGCGATGATAGAGCATCCAGACCGGCCGTCCCACATAATTCAGACCGTTCCCAGTTTCCAGCCGAAATCTACACGATCCACCAAACTGAGTTAGGCTGATGACAAGAAGCCGCCTTTCGCTTATCACTCGTGACATTTCTTCAGATTTTGCCCTTTTCGACAGCATCGCTGTCAGCGATACTGCAGTGTCGGTCACAAGGACGGTTTCTCCCGGCCAGGGGCAACGGACAAAATCGAGCCGACGTTGGCCTTCAAGTTCAAGAAGCCAGCCTTGTCCCTTGCGGTTGGCAGATGTAACAGTCTCCCGGCCACGTTTGACGTCAATGTCGTTCATCTCCGAAGGTCCGTGTTAATCCACACCAATTGTCTTTTGGCTCGCCTGCAGTTGGACACTGCTTCAGACATCATGATCACGTCCGAGAATCCTTGGCGGGACTTGGGCAGTCGTCCCATCCATCCATCATCCTAGATGGCAACCAGTGCTTGTGATGTACCGGTTCAGTTGACTGGAAAACTACACTGTTCCGTGTCATTCTGGGGCACCACCACCGAAGGGACTTGCTATGACTCTAACTCTGGCCTCGATCTTCTCGGGCTGGATTGGCTCAAACAGCTTGGCTTTCTTGATGTCCTAGTCCGAGCCATCTGCAACCAGGTGCGGTCCTCTACTGCACTTCAGGGACAGTTCGCACCCGTGTTCCAAGATGGCCTGGGTCTCTGCTCAAGCACTCAGACCACGCTGTAGCTTAACCCCGGCAGTCAACTGGCCTTTCGTTCCAAATGGTCGGTTCCATATGCAGCCATGCAATCAATCAATCCGGGTCCGCCATGATTTCTCAGCCTGCCTCAGCGCTTCCAGTGGCTGAGGACATGTTCACTTGGTTCAACGGTGACCATTGCTTTGCCAAACTGGACTGGGCGGTGACACACTTCGAACTCGAGGAACCACCAGATTCCCGTAGACTACTGACAGTCAACACCCATCGAGGCCGTCTGCAGTACACCACACTTCCGTTTATCGTCAGAACCGCACCCGCTACTGTCCAGCAAGTAATGGACGCATTGATTAATGGCCTACCGGGTAAGGCCGCCTATCCCGACAAAATTATCCTCATGAGGGGGATAACCGATGAACTCCGGGACCGAATCGTTGCGGTTCTCCAACGCGTCCAGGAGTATGGATTCCGGTTGCAACCAGACAAATGCCACATGTTTGGAGGTCCATCTGTTATCTAGGTTACATTTTTGATGCCTCCGGCGCTACACAGATCCTGAGAACATTCGTGCAATTCAACAGATGCCGGCACCCAAGAGTCAACACACACTGCGGCCCTTGCTTGGCCTCATCAGTAACCACGGACTTTTTCTTTCAACGTCACACGATGTTCCGGCCCACTCAGTCATCTGCTACAAAAAAATATTACATGACGCTGGTCTCCTGATTGCGAGAGCTGCTTTGCTTGTCTGAAGACTGTGCTCAGCTCCGAACTGCCGCTGACGCATCACGATCCAACTCTGTTATTTACGGGCGCAGCCAACGCCTCAAATTACGACATCGAAGCAGTCGTCTCTCACATCTTCTCGGATGTTCCTGAGAAGGCAACTATCCACGCCTTCCGCACGTTCAACGTCGCTGAAAAAAACTGCGGTCAGATAGACAAAGAGGGACTGGCCATTATCTTTGCGGTGAAGTTTCATGAACTTCTACATGGTCAGCATTTTTCTCTGCTAACTGAACATAAGCCGCCACTGACCATACTAGGTTGGAGAAGGGCATCCCCGTTTACGCAACCGACCGACTGCAGCCATGAGCCATAAGTTTTCTGGGCTACGATTCTGAAATCAGCTACCGCCGCATTGACCATTTTGAAAGAGCGGATGATCTGTCGCGTCTCATCAGCTGCCAGCACGTGCTCGAAGAAGACACTATGACTTCTGCTCTGATAGTGAATGACGACTTTCGCCGACAGCTCACAGACGCCATCTGTGGAGTCCCCGTGTCTGTCGTCGAAATCCGATACACCATAGCATTGGATCCGAACCTGATCGACGTCATGACATACGTCCGGACCACATGGCTCACGGCTCTTTCAACCGGGGAGATTAACCGATTCTGTTGTCAAGGCCACTAGTTGACGGTAGTAGACTTCTGCATCATGTTTGCCGACCGCGTAGTCATCGTGGCATCACTAGGATGAAGGCAATCAGTCGCGGTTACGCGTGTTGGTCGGGCGTGGACAGCGATGTCGAGGAGCTAGTAGAACAATGCCCAAGAATTCAACAGGCCGTCAAGCTGCCCACCAGAAAGGATCCCTTACCGTGGCAAACAGCCAAGGGTCCGTGGTCATATCTCCACCTGGACTTCGCTGGTCCTATCGATGGGGTATTCTACCTCGTCTTGGTCGACGCGTACTCCAAATGTCATGAGATAGTCGCATTTTCTCCGGCGACATCCCTCAATACGAACACTGCTCTGCGTCGCATTTTCGGCCTTCATGGATTCTCCGACATTCTCCTTTAGAACAACGAGACACAATTCACGCCGGCATGCTTGGACGACTTCTACCGCTGTTCAATCATCCATCACATTCGGTCTCCGCCGTATCACCCACAGTCCAACGGCTAAGCTGAACATTTCTTGAACACCTTCGAACCTGCACTCCTCAAACCTCGGGGGGAGGGGACCACGAGCCAGGTACTATAGGAGTTCCTGTTCGTCTATCGCACAATCCCCAACATGGTAACGGCCGACTGCCGTTCACCAGCCGAAGCTCTTGTGTGCCGTAAGCTTCGCAAGGTCCATCACGCTTTCATTCCAAAGAATGAGCTAACACAAGTGCCAGCCCAAAACTTCTATAACGGTTTTACCGCTGGGGAAGCCGTTTACGGCCGTAACTATCAAAGGGGTCACAACCTTTGAACTGACATAAATGTGAGTGCTCGTCACGGGCAGGTATTTTATGATGTTTCTGCTAGTGGCACCATATGGAAAAGTTATCGTAGCCAGTTGGGCCCTCGGCACACGAGTGGAAAGATAAAAGACGGCCAGCAACTGCTTTTGCCAGACATCTTGCTGGACATGTTTGCAGCCCCTGACGAAGGAACCACCGCAGTTGCGCCGTTCCATGGCAAGCCACCACCAACCTCCTGCGCTGACGTCGGACCAACCGCAATAGAGGCCCACATCGTCTCAAGCTGGTGGGCACTGTGGTCAAGTGCTACTGATAACGGTCAACTGAAACGGGCGGTGTTGGGGCAAGTCTGTTTCCCCAGAATGGTCTAATTTCTCAGACACCCTCAAAAATTAATGTTGAAATTTGAATTTTATTCTTTCCGCGTCACAACGGACACACGTTGACATGCGTCCCCGACTGGTCTATCACCTTTTTAATGCGCTGATTCAAGTGGGGTCTTACAAGGCTAGTCGAGAACTATATATGGGCAGACGCTGGTCCGTTAGATGGCCTTTGGTTTGAAAGCAACTACATCCTCGAATGAAGGTCGCGGCCTTCTGTGTTCTTCTGTGGTTTTCGAGTGTCGTGAAGATCTGTGGTGCGTATCAGTGAGTCGTACATTCGTACGCTAGCCATTTCTCGTTATCGTTGATCACCGGTCATAACAAATCCCGTATCTCATGTTCACATAAGGTCTCATTTCGTGAGGACTCATAGAATGGATCATCATCTCACACATGCAATTCATCACCAACAGCCAAAAGTCTATTCTTACGACATATGTTCAGTCAACCAACCTGAAATTCTTGTGGATGAGCAAGATTTGCCTTCTCGATTTGACATATATCATTGCGATAATCGATGACTCACGACGCTTGACATCTGGAGTCGGCAAAACTACATTTTGTTATATCGATTGAATGAATGAGTATTTAAGTATGGAGGGTTTCGTTCGCCGTGTACAGCGTACGCATATTCGTCCCGCACCTCCGTGCGGGCAGCCTAACGACAGTTCCACTCCCCTGTGCTTCCTAGCATTTCCACTTGTCTGCGAAGTGTTAGGAAAGAAGGTTGTGAAATTTCCTCGTTGAAACTTATGCAGCTTACACACACTCCATAAGCTTGCGGTACTTCAGCTTGAATATCCTTCTAAAGGTACTTTCACCATTCGCTGCCATGCTGATCCAACGTTCAGGAGAGATTTACGGACAATGGACCATTTGAACGCTGTGTGATGCCAGATGTTGTCAGATCAACTGAACTTTGATATTACTAACATCTGACGTGGAAATATCATCTGCACCAGTATACTAAAACTTAATATCACGTCGATTTCATTGGAGGTTTCCACCTATTCGTGCAAGAGAGGAAGATTACTGCCTTAGTATTGTGTGCTGGTGTATACCGTGTTCATATTATTTAGTCTTTCAAATTGGAAACACTATTTGCCACGTTTTATCGTGCTCAATTGTATCGAGAAGTTATGAAAATAATCTGGTAATAAAAAAGGAGTATCACGTGGTAATGCCCATTAAGTCATCGAAACTCCAGAATTGCCAGTCGCCCAGCGATCACCCTAGCGCGAAAGAAGCATGATGGCTGCAAAGAAGGACGTAAAACCTCCGGACTGAAGGACAGACACATGCGTCAATCCTGCTGTTGCTAAGGAAACCAAAACCACTATTAAATCGTTCGCTAACAATTCAAGTTCACACCGAGTTACGCATGATCTGTTGATCCGGTAAGTGCTACTGAATATTCAACGACAGAGATAATCTATCCTCGAAACGGTTAACAGGAGGGCGCTCGTACAAACTGGATTTAATACGGTGCTAGTTGAATCAATGTATAGGAAAATTGAGTCCCTCACTTTGAATGTGGATATCCTCTAAAATCGGAGAAAGAAAGTGCCTGTACAACAATTTGAC
The DNA here is from genome assembly GCA_008508345.1 of Paragonimus westermani. Lineage (NCBI taxonomy): Eukaryota > Metazoa > Platyhelminthes > Trematoda > Plagiorchiida > Troglotrematidae > Paragonimus > Paragonimus westermani. The sequence goes on from QNGE01000570.1 coordinate 94,379, forward strand.
AACCAGGCACCGAACAACAATGGTGGACGATGAAACGGGGTTGAGCTCACTCAAACGAACGGTGCTCGGTTGGGTCAGAGCAAAACGACCGTTTACACATCGAGGAACGATGGGAATCGCAGGTTACTGAAAAAAATACGGAAGAATAATGTCTAATTTTGGCATTTAGCAGTTTACAGGGCTCGGACTAAATGGGGGTAGGGGAAACGGTCAAAGTAGACGGTGTAAGAACAAAGGTGAGTAACGTATCTTATTTAGGGGAGAATAGCACAGCGTAGGGCCACCTTTCAACATTAACCAAAGCCCAGCAATCTCAAAATAACGCAACAGACCTTGAAAAAATCAACAGCCACCGCCAAAACAGTAATCTCAACAACATACATTACCACATCACATGAAAGGCAAGACATCAAGTCATGTTCAGCACCCATGAACGATGTATTCGGAAATCAAACTAGAAAAATAACGGACTTAAAGGTTGGCATGGCGGTGCTACATAGTAAGTGCGAGGGGCTTACCAGAATTTTGCACCAGATAGACCCGGTACTTAGCACTCCAAATGGTTCATGTGACAGCTACAATCAGGCTGCCTCCAGTCACAAAGACCTCGTAGCCACTGGAACGTTGATTGACATATTAGCTACGAAAATGAACGAGCGGTTACTCTGTCCAATTAAAGTGGGGGTGTTCAACCTACCTGATAGAATAACTTGGTTGTTCGTGAGAAAGTCACATTAAAAGATATAAAGTTCACCAAGCAATAGTGCCCTTGCTTGGGAATTCGCAGGAGAGTAAATTGAAAACGCTGTCCAGTGTTGCTGCAGTTTACAAGTGGACTGTGGCAAACGAACCCGTCGGAAGACGGGAGCGAATCAGGCGTGGTACAAATTTCAAGTCCATAAGAGTGTTTGGTAACAAGACGTTGGGTGCTACCAGGAACCAAATTTCTAATGTGTATATCCGGAAGAGTACGTCACCACCTGATTATGCCTGTTGCAGCCGCGCTAAGCCCGTCTGTGTGCCCCATACTCGTGCCAAGGCTCAAGATGCGTTCCCATTGGCCGCACCTCCGACGACCAACGGCTCATTCGTCCACAGACACAAAATTGACGATACCGCTTGTAAATCTGACAATACAATATGTACGTCTACTGATCCATGTGTTCCCTCTACCGTTGTTATTGTCCTTAAGGCTTATTGCCAATTGAACCCTCGTAGAGATACAGCAATGCTACCGAAATGTAAATGTACGCCAAGCCAGCCATTTTTAGTGCACCCCTCTATAGTTCATTCACCACCACCTGAACCTCTCCCCACATCCCACTCAGTCATCCTACCATAATGACACCAGTCCAGCAATTTCTATCATAGAGTCAATTGTTTGCGACAGTCATCCGTATGTGAGCGGAAAACTGGTGCGTTCCTTAGATCATTCTACTTACTGAGACGTGGTGCCCCTTGATATTCCAGACAGTCAGATGAGCATCGCAAGATATTACGTGTTTCGTGGGCATCGTCTTGCAGGACGAGGTGGTGTATACATTATTTACCCAAACGAGCAATTCTCCGCAGTAACACTTGTTGAGTCTATTCTTCAAAAATCGAAGACCTGTAGTTAATGGTCTTTATTGGTTCTCGCGAGCTACTCACAGAATGCGTCTACGGACCGCCTAATGTTGCTAACAATGATCTGACTGACCTTGTGGAGATGATGAAACACGTGTCAAACATGACTTGTGAACACAAACTAAGAGGCGGTGGGTTTTATATGCCCAATATGTATTGGGCCGTAGTTTCTGCGTCAGAAAAACAGGCTGAATTTCTTTCATACATTTCAGGAAGCAACCGCGAGGTACTTATACGTCAGTTTCATTTCAAAATGATTAATAAACCGACAGTTATATTCCACCGTTCGTCGGACTCATTAATTAGAGTACCTTCTTCTCCCCACTAAGATACTTAAACTGCAATACCTTATTTCTCACATCAGACCTAAGCATAGCTGCTGGAGAATTTATCAGACATCTAACGTTTTGTATCGACGTTGTGGTCCCCGTAAAGTCGATTCGCATGAACAAGGTGGAACCCCTGATGAAAAAGGTTAACAGATATGAAATGCTCAAGTGGAGATGCAGAACACTAGAGTTCTCACTGGTGATGCAAGTGAACAAGGTGTTAGAACGCACAGAACGCCGAACGCGACTGCGTCATATATGCAATTAGAAACTCGCGCTCCGCAGCGATGAGAGGCGCATGAAACTAATGCCACCGATGAGACTGAGAGACTCCATCTAGCACCTTGCTATAAAAGTTACTACTCTAAAAAACGACTGCTGATGGTCCTGTTGCAATGTGTGAATTCTTCATCTCACATTCCACTGCTTCGTTTGGTGCAGGTAGCACATCAATATCTGTTATTAAATCGTCGAAAACGAAAAGTTTTGAGCAATTTTCTCATTGGTCTTTGAAGCATTCGCTCGCCGTTAGCTAACGTTAAATCCTTAATTCATCCTGGACCAGATGGCATCTCATCAATGATCATTAAGCAAGAGAATGAAGATTTACTCATCCTCTTACTCAATTTGTTCAGCAGATCACTTTAATCCAGCACCTTCCTCCTTCAATGGAAAAGTCGATCATTATGCCTTGTTACAAAAATGGTTCGGCAGGACGTTAGGAACAATCGTCTCTCCAACTACGCACTAATCTGCTTGGAATGTTTAAAAGGATAATAAAGGTGCACATTGTCGAGTTATTGAGGACATAAACTGTATCATTCAAAGCATGGCTTCCTAAGTAAGCGCTGGTGTGTAACATCAGTTGAAATTCATAAACTATACCTCGATGTCTGTCGACGCTGGAAATGCGGTAATTATCCTTCACTTAAACATACAAACAATTTTTGATCGTGTGCCTCATGAGCGCTTCTTAATCAAAATAGCATCTCTTGGCATACAGGACCGCTGGTTTTAAGAATAAAGGCTACAAGTTCCAAGCCTCTTGCCTGAAAACTATGCGTGGAAACTTTAGTGCGAAGCATTTTTATTTTTAAGTAAACTTTCGAATGAAATCAGAGTCAGTAGAAACACTCAGCGCTTTAAAATAGGCTTGGACAGCTGTTTTACGCTATCGTACATATTGCCCACCTTCAGACTGTGTATTCAGAGATGACTTTTTAAAATTGCTCGAGGAAACATTCGGCCTCCAGCTGCATCTAATGCTCATACCCCGTCTCTGCTATCAGGCTTCCGTCGAAACCAGCCCGGCTGAAACTTTTGGTTTCATCTTCCTCATTTACTCACACCGCCATCTGGCATTTGATCTATCGCATGCTCAGGAAACCGTCAGAAGAACAACACCATTCAATTCGTGTGCGTTATTGTGCACGCTTAGCCAAGGTTGCATGAAAATGTGTAGCCGGTGTCTATTAGTAAATCCAGCTAAATGACCTTACATGAGGTAAACTGTGAACACCGGCAGAAAACACAGGATTGTTAGTCACACGTACATTTTTCTCCCACGCACATATATGGCCGTTAGCAAAAATCATTTCATCGTCATTATCACCAGCGTTAAAATAAACATGATCCTTCAGACAATGATGAGTGATAGCTGGTGTTTGATCAAAAATACCATTGAAGTCATGAGAACGACATAGTAACGAACAAGACTTGTTTTCTGTGTTTGATCATCAGGCTGATTACACCACAGTGAATATGAAAACAGTCACTAGTGTGAGTCACAAAATCGGTCAACATGGGTTAATGACGACGTGTTAGTTATCAGTTGGGTGATCACCGTTCCAAATCACCGGCTTGATTGATTGTAGGTCAGGGGAGGTTAAGTGTCCGCACGAACTTCTTCTGAGCGCAGAGGTCAGGGTTGCGCAACCGGATGTTGTCGGCTTCGGCAACGGTCAACCTTGGAAATCTCACCATTTTTGATCGATTCCTTGGCACTCGGTAGACAATCCGAAAAGCATCTTTCTCACTGACAGAATGATTGGAGACGGTCAAATGGGCAACAATCGCGCTTGAAACCGTTTTAATCACACAACTGTTCAACCACGCAGGATGGTGTTCACGCACTCTGTCCGACAATCGCCTTGTAGTGCAACCAATATATGCTGCTCCACACGAGCAGACGAGTGAGTACAGAGGCTCATTTGGGTATCAGTTTTCGTTCGACACTCGTTATCATGTCACAACTCAGGGACAAACGTCCATGTTTTACAACCAATTATTGTGTGTAATCACTTGTTTGCTCGTGTCAATCATCATATATTGGTCGTATTACAAGGCGATTGTCGGACAGAGTGCGTGAACACCATCCTGCGTGGTTGAGCAGTTGTGTGATTAAAACGGTTTCAAGCGCGATTTTTGCTCATTTGACCGTCTCCAATCATTCTGTCAGTGAGAAAGATGCTTTTCGGATTGTCTACCGAGTGCCAAGGAATCGATCAAAAATGGTGAGATTTCCAAGGTTGACCGTTGCCGAAGCCGTCAACATCCGGTTGCGCAACCCTGACCTCTGCGCTCAGAAGAAGTTCGTGCGGACACTTAACCTCCCCTGACCTATAATCAATCAAGCCAGTGATTTGCAACGGTGATAATCTAACTGAGAGCTGATGTTAACGGATCACTAGCTATCACATAAAACGTTCCTTACAGAACTGTAAAATTGCACTTCTCGTAGAGCTCAAATAATCTCATTGAAACCTCGGTTTATGCTTTCTATTCCTATCCCTGCCTCAAACCACCCTCACTAATCGCCTAAAAACGTTTTCAAGAAATAGGGAGTTCGGTTTTAACGTCGGCTTTATTAAGCAAAATGGCGTCAAACTCCGTGGGGAGTTTTGATAATCACTTGGTAATCGTTCTAGACGTGGATGCCGGTTATTCGATTTCCGCGGTATACTACAACAAATAGTTGACAGCGTCATATATATTTCATCAACCAACACGGGAGTACCAATATCGCCTGGAGTCCTCGTCACAGATTACCTTATAAGCATCATTCGTCGCCTTAAATGTGATCACTCCATACTTTCGCAGTTAAAATTTGAGACTGTGTTCTTTTTCTTACCCCTGCAAACGTCCGTTGTAAGGGAAAATCTTTTGCGAAGAGCGGACGCACAAAACCTGTTCTTGACCAAGATGTCTAACTTTTTGACTGTATCTGGCACTGTACTAGATTCCTTCCAGTCGTTCACCGGACCTTGGACATTATCTCCCTCCTTCTCTCCAAAGCCGACTTACTTCAATACTTTACCTACGCTACTCATATCAAGCATTGGCGAACCTTCCAGAAGATGCATTTGGACTGCAACATGAAGGCCGAATGATTCTGTCATGATTATCCCTTACACTCGTTGATCATCTTTGGGTAATGTGGACACACCGAAGAACAGCGTTCTTCCGAAGTAAAGGTTCCAACGAAAGTCCTTTGAAGAGAAGTAACACGAATAAGCATGAGCCAAAGGTCCAGCAAGTCATGCACACGACTTACACAAACGAGAACTAAAACGGCGCCAACAAAAAATTAGCACGCTCTGTTAAGCAACCCAAATTTATTCCCTGTTCGCTTGCTGGTCTCGGCTGCGCGTTACAAGTGATATCTCGGGGTGTGACTGTGAACTGTTTGAAACAACGACTTGCAACAAGTAAGCTGAATGTTCTGCGTTTGTTCACCTGTTAAACTTGTAAACCTAGTTTTCTGACATCAGAGATACCGGTGGACACCCTTCTTCGAAGTAGGGGTTCCAGAGATAGTCTTATGAAATGAGGTAACGGAAACAGTTGTGAGCCAGAGACCCAATAAGACACGCATAAGACTCACGATCAAAACTCAAAATGGCTTCAACAACACGACAGCAAGCTGCGTTAAATGCTCGTGCATTATTTTGTGAATGGTTATGTAAAAGGTTTATGTAGCACCAAATCTTTTGGAATGAACCTGTGGAACAAGCGAACTATCTTCCTTCCTGATTCGTGCGTTGACGTTTAGTTAAGCACAATTCTTCTCCCCGATCACGCTCTTTTGAGACAGACTTCACGCTTATACTACTACTTGACTCCTCATCATTTTCTATCGCATGTACCCATCTGTGATGACCCTGCATATCCCAGCGTACTTTGCACACATGCGTTGAGAAGTATACACTATTGAAAATCCACAGGGATGGTGTACCGCTGAGACCGGTTCTGTGCTTGCGGTGGACACCGAGAAAAGGTTCACAGATTTCTGTATATAGGGAGGTGTTCCAGAGCTCATCAACATGGCTTAATAAGGAGAGGGCTTGTCGAACTAGCCTGCTGAGGTTTATAAGCACTGTCACGGAGAAGGTGGATAGACAGGCGATTGAGCTTTGGTACCCAGATTTCCAGAAAACCTTGAATTCTGTCACACACATAATATTGGGTTGGAGACTAGAATGAGGTGGGGCATCATCTACATCTCTGGATGGATATAATCGTTACTAGCCTGGGGGCCACGGAGACAGACAAAGACTTTCAGTTAGGTGGCGTCCTACAAATTTCACGCATTGCAGCTCCATTGTCCTGGTACATATAAATGACAACCAAAACCTAGTACCTGGTATATCTATGCTGGTAGTACAAACTTGGCTAGAGGTGCGTCAGACTCGGATGACATCCAAGGGGACGTTATGAAAATCTGCTAGTGGACACTGAAGTGGGACCTCCCGCTGAGCACCTCAAAACGCAACATCCACCCTTACGCTCTCTATTCGGCCTTAAGTTGTCTAAGGGGCGCACATGAACAGACGTTCGAACTGACACGGAGAGTTATACTGGCTGAAGTCCGTCATCAGTAACCCGTACCTAGTGGTGTTCATTCCGCTGTACCTAACCACATTTCGTCCTCAATGAGAATAATTTGCTCAAGCTTGGTCACCTTATCTCAAGGACATTTTCACTCTAAAAAAGCTAGAAAACCTACACACGCATGTTATGCGGTATGAAAGCTCTAGGCTATCAAGACCGACCACGATCGCTATATATATTTTCGCTTGAACGACAGAGGGTAAGAGGGGACCTTATTGAGATGTACGGAATACCCAACCAACTAACACAAGTCCCTTAACCTGTTCGCTCGTGATGTCATATGACCAGGGATTGGGGGGTCATAGATACACAGTCGAGAATAAAGGTCAAGATAGGTTATTCCGCTCAACGTTTCACCTAAAGTGTAGTCACCTGGTGAAATAAGTTGCCCCAATGATTGCGAAGGCTTCGAGAGGGGGCTGGGTATAGATTGGAGGTCATCTTTGCCCTACATTGTACTAGACTAAAACACGATTGTAGTTGTTCTTGTAAGGGAAACTAGGATTTGTCTATAATTTTCATTTGTCCCGGTTCCCAGATCTCTACTTGAACGCATTGCAGTGACGAGAAACGCAGCCTGCGCAATCCACGGATCGCATCATTTCTGGATTTGAAACGGACAAATATGGAAAAGTGAACCGACCAATTAACCGCAGGTTTCAAATTTCAAGGACGAATAACAAAACTACACGGGAACCGGTTTCCTTCCTTACCCGGGAAAAAAATGTGAACCGCTTAATAATACGCTGAGTTACCTTGAAGCCGAATTCTCTCATTGGTTGTCCAAGCAGTACGCTTGTGTAATATATACGACAAGTGTGTAATATATATGTAGACCATATGTGTCAGAAATACCTAGGGTGTATGGGGAAATATCTGAGAACATATGAAAGCATGTGGTGACTGATATATAGGTATATTGTGACAAAATGTACATGTATTTATATATATACATACGTGTATTTGCATATACCTATATATACTTTCAGGTATATATATAGATACGTGTAGATAGTTACATAAGTATATGCATGTATAAATATACATATATATATATGTATACATGTACACACATGCATACTTATATACATAAATATATACATATAATTCCGTACACATAACTATGTGAATATTTTCATCAGAGTGTATATATATGTAAGTACATGTGTGTAGACATATGTATGCGCAGATGTATATATATATAAATATATATATATATAAGATATCATGAATGTTCATACGGATGTACACGTATATATATATACATATAATATCATATATATGCATATATATACGCATATATGTAACTATGTATATATCTAGATACATATACATGTATACCTATACACATATATATGTATTTATATGTGTATTTCCATATATATATATCTTTAGTGCTCGTCGCACTAGGTCGCGTTTTCCCCAGGTACGCAATTATCAGACGCGAAAAGCAAAAGGCCGTTGAAGAGAGAGACCAAATCTTTATTCGACGAAATGTGCAGGTGGTCTCTGATAGCGCCATAAAAGGCACCGACGCGCGAATTAGCTAGAGAGGCTAGAGACCGACCGTCGACGAGCGAGTAAACCGGATGAGTGTGACACATGTGTCCTTCGGGTTCGCGTCACGGTCACATGACATGTAGGCAAACAATCGGACAGCATGCATCATGCGAGCTTTCTTAATAGCCCAGGTACAATATGCAACTATGAGTTTTGGAACTATTTCACACACCATACCGCAGGCAGGCCACTGAAATATCCAGGCCGCTACGTACCCATATACACATGTGTATATATGTATAAATCCTTATATATACATATATGTACATATGTATACATGTACATGTATACTGATTTGTATGTGTGTGCCGTTGCGGAAACAGATATACGGACGTATATGTATGCATATATAGATCTATTTCCACAACGGTTTACATATATATATACATGTATGTATATATACGTATGTATACATATATATGTACAAATGTACGTAACATGCATATTGATATATAAAAATATGTACATATATGTACATATGGTCATGCATTCTTATGTGCGCACATATGAATATATATGTGCATATACATAAATATATACGTATGTATATACGTATATCTGAACGAACATATGTAGACATGTAGACATATACCTATGTATAGGTATATGCATACATACAAACATATTTGCCTATACGTATATGTACACATACACACGTGTACATACATAGGTCGCCACTGGAATAAGACTCAATGGCTCTCATCGCCTGTCCATGGAATCTAGTATCGCCGGTCAGCTAAGGACCGAGGAGGCTGTCACTGAAATACGACTCATTGACCCTCATCGTCAGCCCACAGTGAACAATCGTATGCATGTTAACAATAAGTGATCAGGGCTCGGGATGGAAATCAAGTTGTAAAAGGCCCTGAAGAGGGCCGTGGGATCATTCCAGCTTGTCCTGAGAAGGACAGTGGGGCCGTTCTCGTGGTCCACGTTGGCTTCTGAATTGTCTCACAGTCCAGGCAGGTGAAGTCGACGTTGGAGTGTTGGACCCAGTCGACGTTGTCCTCGTCTAGGCCCACGGGATCTTCTTTCAGGTAGCATATCTGACAAACGTCTTTGTTTAATGGCTTCAAGGCCATGTTCCTTATGATCCGTTCCCTCATCCTTGTTTTGAATTGCTTTAAGCTGCCCGTAATGACACGCGCTGTTTCTGAGGGATTCCCAATAACTTCTATCTACGGCAAATTATCGCCAGTCACTCGACTTCCAAGTGCGGACTACATGCACCTTGTGGAAACAGATGAGACACACGTGGTGGGAATCATAGGCGTGTGTCTCAACTCATCTGACTAACACGCCGCCTTGCTAGTGGATGGTATGGAGGGGTTCAAGCATTTAGGATCTGTAGGAGGGAAAACGCTGCACGGGGGAATATTTGAGTCGGTTATCAAACATTTCCTAGCCCGTTTTACCTGTGGCTGTTCTTGTGGAACGGCAAAGCAGTCGTACCAGTTATCGGCTGGTCGTGTCCCACTCTCGGGCCACAACTTATCGAACGACTTCCCACCGCTTACCTGCACGGTCTCTCGTCCAGGGAGTGAACAGTGTAGTATGAGATCTGGATGCCTGGATGACAACTCATTTATCCCACGGATCGTCGCTACATGCTTGTTGTTATTGTCATCACTCATGCAGCCAAAAATAACGGCAAGATCTTGGCATGCATCTTCCGGGTTTCGGATCCTATCTAAACGGGAATGTGCTACCGGAGTGGGCATGCATACTACTGGTTTCTGCATGTCGCATCTACTATTTTCACCAACGGCAACGTGAAACGTTCGCTGTTCCCACACCGAACATTCCACATCGTCTTCTAATCGACTATTATCAAAATGCCTGAGAAAAACACATCTTACAAATTCTGATAACGGTTTCAGAAGTGCACAAAGGTTTTTATATCCCACCGGTGGTTTAAACAATTTCGTACGTTTTACACCAGCGGCGCACAGTCGATCAAAAACAATACTCTTTAACGTTCAACAATATGTATCATTAACGCGTATACTGTTGAACGTTCACACACAGCACTTTTAATGTGTCTGTTCTCGTTCTCCACCTGGTTGGCTGTATAGTTACCCAAGAGAACGGTCCCTGTCAGCAAATGAGAGGCCTACCCAGATTTACAGACAAGCCATTTCTTACACAGGTAATCGAAGGCTTCTCAGCTTACAGACTTGATAGCCTGCAGTGACCTGCTAAACTGTGAGACGTTCCTTGTTTATGCTATGTTACGTGTCCACTGGTATACGCGGTTTTTTATACGTGTCTAAGCCTACTAAGTGACGACTACGCCGGGATACATCATTCATTAAGTGAAAACGACAAAAACAGTGGCACACCTAGGGTAAACTTCGCGAATTGCTCTCCACTGTGCAGGCGAACTATCAACGACGAAGGTTTTCATTGCTGACGTGCAAGGTAACATTTTCAGGATAGGTTGTGAAACTATCCAGTAACTGGCCGTCGTTTTATCAGGCATCGGTGCATAAAAAACGTCACACCTACGCCAGTTACATCTACCAACATGGCGTGCCACAGTATGAAGCCTCCGTGGTTTAACTGGTGAGTGGCGTCCGCCAAAATGACGTCGGTAAATTTAGGACACAGCTGGAAAGAACCTTTCAGAACGAAGAATGCGAACCGTAAATGCTTCTCCCCTAACAGCAAGCAACACTGTCCTTCTGCTTTCAGCAGATCGCGCAATTTAACTGGCTCGCTCCGAGAGTCAGCCTTACACTGCTTCTTACATAGATTGCGCAAGTCGTCTGCATGCATCTTAATCCCGAACTTACTTTTAACGTACAACTTCATTTCACGAGTGCTTTTAAAGTTCTGAATCATCTCCGTCACATGCCACTCATCTGCTATCGACTGACGTCTATTTCTGGGATATATGCTAGGCCGTCCAACTTGGAAGTCGTGCGAATGTTCCAGTTTGGCCTTCTCGATGCGATATGCCACACAACGACAGTGAACTACCCAAGAGGCCTTGCAGCCGTAATCGACGAATCTAAAAGGTAGTGTCATAAGAATTGTACTGATATATCACCGTTTGGCGGCTATCTTCCGACGAGTACAGTGTACACATTTATACATGACACTTCTGTACGGGCAGCCCGGCGGAAATCTGCTCCCATATGTTTCTTGGCACTTGCCGCAGTTTGCGAACTATTGATGGGAAAACTGCCACACGTTTCCCGTTGACATCTGTTGAGATCCTCCTGGATTTCTCAGAGGTTCTGATACTTCTCCTTGAATATTCTCCACAAAACGTCCTCGTTGTTCACCACCATGGTGATTCACCGTACGAAAGTGATTTTCTTGTGGTTGCCCATTTAAACATTAACTAGGTGCTATAATGTTAGGATCCGTGAAATGCGCATTTTCATACATTTGATTTGAGATTTTCACTCGTACCATTTCACTGAAACTTACCACAACACTCGCCTTATACCAGTTTTCCCATTATTTTTGTATAAAAGGATCTCTACTTGAACGCATTGCATTGGCGAGAAACGCAGCCCGCGCAATCCACGGATCGCATCATTTGAGCATCTGGACGTCAACAAGTGTGGCCGAACATCATTTCTGGATTTGAAACGGACTAAAACGGAAAAGTGAGCGGACCAATTAGCCGCAGATTTCAGATTTCAAGGACGAATGGCAAAACACGGCTTTGTGTATCTACCTGGTGTGGTAGGTTCCGCGGAAGCCCTTTCCACGTTGTCTCCGAACTTGTTAAAAATTCATCTGACATGCAATAAATCGGTTCTTAAGTGCCAATATTTTCAACATACTCTTGATCAGCTTTGCTGATTTACACGTTCGTTCTTCTTGTGCCAAAAGCATGCTTGAGGAGGCTGGGACCGTTGGGGACCCTGTTGACGTGGGCCTGGTTCCAGGAAAAGTCGATTTGCAATTGGTGTTGGCGTGCGAGAATGGCAATTTATGTCATGTAAAAACGTTGACGGATGAAGGGGCGGACATCTGTTACCAGGTATGTGGTGACGTATTAGCATCGACTATGCTCAAACACATTGCCCATAGTAGTTTCCATTTAAACTATACTGTACCATTCCAGAGGTGTTGTGTATTGTCTGGGACATTTGAAAACGAATTGCTGTTTCATTAACGAGACAGCAGTTCTTGTATTTAATGAACAAATGTTCACTGTTATAACAGTTATAATAGTAGGCGGGAGTCGCCGACTTTGTTGGCTACAGTTACATGGTGTCAGTCTTTGGACAGTGTAACTTGTTAGGGACGCGCATAGTTACCGAGACTTGTAATGAAGGCCTACTAACTTTAACAACTCAGCGTTTAAATGCAAGAGCATTTAGGTGCAATTAAACATATTTATCGCCTTTCGTGCCAAAGTTGACTTTGATCTCTTCTCCCCTGCATTTATCACAGCCGATTTACCATGATGTTCGTTGACAGAGCCTCTTCGCTGAGCATCTCGACACCGGAACAAGCAGGGCGTTGCATAACCTCCTTCCAGCGCGCCACCAAATGCATATATCTAGGAGCTGTTTGAAGACCCCGTCATTGGGTGGCAGCAAAACATGCGCTAGTAGGGAATCCCAGCTATTGACAGCCCGTAGGGACAGACGAATTCGAGTGAAGTCTTCCTGGTTGCTGCGTGATAGTCGGTAGGAGGTAACTCCGGAATCCACTTATTCTGGAGAGAGTCATCTGCTCTGAGTTCCTGCTCCATGTCACCTCGTAAAATGTGGCGTATCATGATAAGACCACCACGGAGTCGCCGACATCTCTGGGGTACATGCTCAGATGCCGTGGCCACTGGTTGTAGGAAAGCCCCCTCATCCCAACAACCTTATGCGTAGCTGCCCTTTTCACTCTTTCAAATTGAAACGCCCCAATGTCTACAGAAGAACACCGTTAGACAGCCATACTTCAATTGCGGACAAAAATGAAATGCTGTAACAAAAGATCGACGGATGGTTCCAAACGCTTGACCTTAGTACTTGTCTGTTTAGTGTGAGCCTGCTTTGAGAGTGTCAGGCGCCAACTTTTCGAGGTCCTGTTCGCTATTTCACTCTCTCAACAATCACCCGTCAACTTGATATGCTGTAACCTCCCTGACATCTCCTAAGTGGATAAAGGAACATTTCTGTGGATTTCGGTAGAGGTTCTGTTGAATCGCCTACCCTGATGTATCCAGGTCTTGTTGCAATACTTGAAGAGACGGCCCTCCACACCTTCATGTTATCAGCAAAGTCAGGGGCAAGCGACTTCAACTGGCTCAGTAGATCGTCGATGAAAATAAAAAAACGGAGGCTTCAACACTGATCCTTGTGGGACAACATAAGAGGCAGTGTTAGTTGACCATGACAGCGAATGATCCGCCATGGGAGGAGTCTGCTACCCGGTCTACTATAGGCGAGCTGACAGCGTACGCTACCGAATTGGTAGACAAGTGGTTATACAGAACTATGCCAAACGCCTCGTTGAGATAAAAAAACATAACTTCCATAGTCTTGCCTTCAGCTCTCACTTCCCCACATCGCTCTCTGACAAGCAGGAGGTTCGTCAAGCAAGATCACCACCTCAGGTGACTCTCCGGCCGCCGTCACCGGTCAAGCGGGAGTAGGTATAGTCCTGAGCACGACGGCCGCAACCGCATTGATAGATTGGATTCCTGTTAATAATGGACTTTGTGCCGTCCGCTTGGCAGATTCTGTTAGGGTCAGTTCTAGACGCAAAACCGTCAGAAATCTTTCCTTATATCTGCTTACGCTCCAACTGATTGTAGGGACATCGGCGTCAAGGACGTCTTTTATTCGGATCTGGCCGCTCTCCCCTGGTCGACACGTGGTTCTGATATAGTCGTTCTGGCCGGAGATATGAACGCCCAGGTCGGCCGCCTTGGTGAGGCTGAATCTCGTCTAGGTGGCAGGTTTGGGATAGCATCACATCGGTCGGACAATGGCGGGCGACT